>BPLQ01015726.1:429167-937626 GCA_021605075.1 Caerostris darwini | reverse complement strand
AGTTTGAGTAGAAAATTGGACTATTCAGTCTCATAATATAAGAAATGAGTTCTTCCTTATTATCCAATATTTGGCTATGTCTCAGTAGGATTTAAAGGTGAGATAGTTACATATTAATGGTATATATTAATGAAGTAGTCATAAAATTATGAATTCAATTATTTATAAATTTTTCAGTTATTTTATCCGCCAAATATTAAGTTGCAAATTTGATTTATGTTCCTGTACGTCAATTTATTGTTCAAAGACGTCACAGCCGATATAGAAGTCCCCATTATACTTCTAAAAGACTTTAACATCATGACTACTTATGGATTACAGGTTTAAAATTTCTTACATTGAATTGGAATATCTACTTTTATTATCTTGCACTGATCTTGGATGTAGCAAGATATTTTATAATCTGTAAATCTAATTTTAACAGATAAAATGTTATGTAACATTATTGTAGAAATGTATGGATATAACATTAATACAGAAATTATGCCTTATAATTCTTGCAAAACTTATCAAAAGACCTGTGTCTAATAAAAATTTTGTAAAAGAATAAAATAAGTTAAAGTAAATAAATAAATAAAATAAGAAACTTTTTATTATATCCCCGGTTATGATAAATTCTTGATTTATATGTTTTTCAGGGTTATAATCTAAATTCATGAATCTTCAAGGTTTTTGTTGTATGTTTCCGATAAACTTCCTATAAGAAAATGAATTCATATGCCCAATTCAAATGTGATTTTAAACATTAAAGCGGTATTCAGTAACCCAGTGGGACATTTTATGCCAAATTTATCTATTTAAACTATTAAAAATTATAAAATTCCAAATTATTATCCTAATTTTTATTGAGTTATTTTAATAGGCATTTATGAAAAAATTACAATATATATTTTTTTCAATTTCATTAAATATCCAACTAGTTAAATTTAACTAAACTATCATTCAAACATAGATGTATTATTTTAATATAATAAATAATGAGGTATTTTTATTAAAAACATTAATTTTTTTATCATAAATCAATCCGTCAATCTGTTACAAATTTTTCCTTTTATTTTTTATTACATATTTTGATTTTTGGACACATGTTGATCATTTGATTTCTTTAAGCATGACTATTTAAAAAATTACTCTTCTCAAAATGTCCCATAAATTTTTTATTTTTTTTAATTACAAAAATTCAAATTAACTAAAACTCGATGAGTTCGACAGTAACTTAATATGAGAACAAACAGTTTTTGAATTATAGTGATGACATTTTGATCATAACATTTGCAGTAATTTTTTTTAGAAACATTAACTAAATCAAACGCTGTTCTTAATTTAAGATGTAATACCATTAATAAGTGTGGTTAGGTGCTTTAATGATGTTTCCTTCGATTTCATTTTCGAAAAAAAGTAAGAACTTTGATATCAAGACTTAAAAGGTAATTTAAAGAATTTATTAGTTCCGCTTTAACAAGATAAGGCTAAGACGTGTAATGGCTTCTCGAAGATTTTTAATTGCTTAAGAACGGTATAAATTTTTATTTCTAAGGAAAGTTAAAAGTTGCTGTTGCTGGTTTGTGAAATAATGATTTATGTCAGAAGTAATATTTAGCAACTGGCCTTTTTTGAATCTTGAAAGATGCTGTCTTGAAATTTGTCATTTTTAGAAAAAAAAAAGTGAATTTGCATTTATTCGTGTCAATTTCCTTGATGAAATAATCGTTAAAACAATTGCTAAATTGATGGTTTGGTATTGTTCAAAGCAAAAATTTATTTTTATCTGTGTTGTATAACAATTTCATTTGAATTAAATCAAATCGACTTTCGTTGTATGACGATTAATATAAGAAAACTTATTTTGAATACTTGTAAAACAATTTTTTTTTTTAATATTGCTGCCAAAACGACAGGATTATATGCAAATTTTTAAATGATTGTAATTGTAAGTTTTATTTTTGAACATTGCATACTTAAAAATAAACTTATATTTTGAAATTTCAATAAAATGTAACATTTTTTTACAAGTTGTGTTATTATCAATCAATTTCATGTTTTGTTATTATCAATCATTTTTTTAATTATTTAATATTTCAAATAATTAAAGTTATTTATTATGATGAATAGTTTTTGTTTACATAAATATTTGTTTTAATTTTATCTAAAATTAGTTTAACTATATGATGCATTATAGTTAAAATAATTTATTATTTTTATGCTGCATTATACTAATTTAAAAAAAAAATACTTTTATATTACATATATTTACATATTTTACATTTTATATTTTATATTTACATATTTATTTTCTTTTTTACAGATCTCTTAGGTGATGGAGGCTTACAAATGGGACAACAGGGTGCGTTTCGTGGTAAGACATATGTATGGTAAGTTCAAAATTATTACTTACTATAAAATATATTATTTATTAATTATGGTATGAACATATTTTTTAAATTATTGACATATAAAATTAACCCAAATGTATTATATTTATTATCTTAAATACCCACTACTACTAATCATTACATTTTAAAACTAATAATATACTTTATTTTACGTTCAACAAACATTTCTCTTAAGATCCATCCTTTTAAGATCCACATCTCCTTAAGATCCACATTTTCTCTTAAGATCCATTACATTATTTACTATGCTTCTTTTTTCTACTCTGACAGTTGGCATTTGGAATTATTTAGCCCCTGAGGGCTCTGTCTTCGATATGAGAGGGTAAATACAATTGAAACAACGAAACATTTCCCAGAATATATTGACAAATATATAAAAATTAACTTGAAATCATAAACAAATAAAAGAAAAGATAAATATTTAAAAATTCAATTAAAATTTTGAGCGGACATTTTAAATCATAATTGGGAACATAAGTGTCAATCTTCTGGATTAAAGTATTTTCATGATTAATAAGATTTTTTTTCTACTCAGTTGGCCCCTTAGCATATATAAATATCAATTCAGCGCTGGCTGCGACATCTATCGGTAATGATAGCATTCATAAAAAAAATAGTCAACATATTAGAAGAGTTGAATTTTAATACTATAATTAGAGGATGGAAATTTTACAGTAATTGAAAAGTATTAGTAAATTCTCATATAATAAAAATTGTGTTATGAGAAAAGGAAAGAATATTAAATTAACTACTGGGCAATTTAAGTACATGATAATTATGTACACCTAAATGTCTTTTTATTAGGTTTTAAATTGTTAATGAGGAAGGAACAGATCCATAAATGCCATCGCAATAACCAAAAAATGCCGCCATTTTGTTTAAGCCTGTTGTCACTAGTAATAACCCACTGAAGTTTAGTTTCCATTTAAAGTAGAGAGCATAAATACATCACATCTGAAAACAGTCATGCAATCATGTGATATAAAATGAATAACAATAAAAGATAAATAAATGTTTATAATAGGAATTATTTTAATCTGCATTATATGAGTTTCTTATTCCGAATTTTCTCCTTCTGCACACTTGTTGTCATAGTTATATACTCCTGGTCCATTACGAAATAACAATAAGGAATTCCATTTTATTGTAACAATCATCTAATGTATTTAAAGTAGTCAGTAAGCACACAGAGCGTAAATACATCAAATCAGAAAATCACATTTGTTGTTATTGTTATATTCTCCTGATCCAATACAAAACAATAATAAGAAAATTCATTTTACTGTAACAATCATCTAATGGTCAGTAAGCACGGAGAGCTACATCACATCAGAAAATTGTCATGCAATCATGTAATATAAAAGTTAATACCAAAAAAAAAAAATGTTTATAATAAAAATTATATAAATCTGTATTATATGAATTGCTTATTAGGAAATTTCTTCTTCACACTTATTGTTATTGTTATATACTCCTGGTCCAATACGAAACAACAATAAGAAAAGCCATTTTATTGTAACAATCATCTAATGGATTTTTGATTGCAAAAGCTGCTTTAGAATATGTACTGCATACAAAAGCAAAAATGTTATCATAAATACAGCTGAAAAATCACAATTACTGAAATTCCTTCAACATCCTAAAATCAAAATTCCTGAGATAGATCCACCAATATGTACTGAAAGGCAAATCTTATTTAAAAAACTGCTTCGTCATGAGGGTCGCTTCCTTTTTGCCCATTGTGCCATAAGTGAATGCTACTACATCTTTTCAAGCATGTTCTCTCTTCCGGAGACTTGTAAGAATTTGCACGTTTTACGTGGGGACTGCGTGACATTTTTCAGTGATGGTTCATCGATTCTGCAAAAACATATTTTTTATGCGTGTGTGTTGCAATTAAAAATGGTTATTTATCGATTATCATTGCATGAAATGTTGAAATAAAAAAATCAATTTTGATTCATTTTGCTAAAAACTAACACTTATTAAAAACTAACACTTGCTAAAAACTAACACTTCACAATAACTCTCATTTTAAGCAAGATTTAATAAATTCTCTAATAATCAAGTTCTATATAAGCTAAATTTATGTCAAAAAAATATTAAATTTATCTATGATATACAAAGTAGTTATGTAATAAATTAAAATTGTTATGCGAAATTTCTGATTTATTTTTAAAAAATATGTATTTTTATAAGTGCAGTCTCAGTTTTTCAAAAGTAAATTTATTAAATGTGAACCATTAATATGAATGAATTAATATAATGTTATTAAATATGAACCATTAATATGATTTTCTATATATGCAAAATTTATGCCAAAAAATGTCAAATTTATCTATGATATGCAAAATAGTTATGCAATAAATTAAAATTGTTACGTCAATTTCTAATTAACTTTTAAAAAATATGTATTTTTATAGTTATAAAATAAACCCTGAAACAGTCGACTATCTGTAGGATAATCCTAAAGATCTATTCACATAAGTTGGCTTTACAAAAAAAAAAAAAAAATAGAGTTTTGACTTATAAATAAAATAGATTATTTTATATCCTATAGACAGAATAGATATCAAATTTTTAACGCTTAATTTCATATTTTAAACAGCTGTTGATTTATTAATTAAACATAATTTTTATATTTCATGAAAACAAATTTTGAGATCAGTATATTAATTAAAAAAATATTTGTATTAATAAAAATGTATGATTAATAAATTAAAAATTACAATAAAGATTTTGTCAAAGTATTTTCTATAGTTATTTTCTATAATTACAAAATAAACACTGACATATTCAGTTAGGTTAAGTTAGGCTTTTACAAAAAATAAAATAGAGTTTTGACTTATAGATAAAATAAATTATTTTTTAGATTTTTTTTTATCTTATGTATAGAATAGAGATAAAATTTTATGAATAAAAACCTTTAATCCTCAATTGCATATTTTAAACAGTACTCAGTTATTAATTAAATATAATTTTTATATATTAAAACAATAAAATTTTGATATCGGTATATTGATTATATAATATTGGTATTCATAAAAATTTAGCATTAATAAATTAAAAATTACAATAAAGGTTTTTATCAAAGAATTTTCTATAGTCTGAAAATAAACACTGAAATATTCAGCTATTTATAAGATAAATCTTAAAGATTCATGTTGTTGTTTCTTATCCCACTTGGCTGGCCAAGCCCACGAGCCCATATGGACTCATGATTGAAGGGGAAGGAAGCAGCTTCTGTTGTGATGGAGCACCCGTAGGTAGAAGCCTGACTTTTGCTCCGTGATGCTCTTACAGTCATAGAAGACCGGAACCTACGACTTAAAGTGGATTCCGAACCACTACAAACATCCATGGCACCGCCGGGATTCGAACCCGAAACCTGTGGCACCGAGCGCCAGAGCGCTAGACACTCGGCCATTCAGGTCCCAAATTTGCCAACGGCACGCGGTGTTCCCAGGTGGTCACCCACCCAAGTACTGACCGCGCCCAATGCTGCTTAACTTCGGTGATCTAACGAGAACCGGTATATTCAGCATGGTACGGCCGTTGGCTTAAAGATTCATTCATACATGTTAGGCTTTACTAAAAAATTAAAATAGAGTTTTGTCTTATACATAAAACAGATTATTTTGTAGAATTTGTTATGCTGTAGATAGAATATAAATTTCAATGAATAAAAAACTTTAATGCTTAATTGCATATTTTAAACACCTGCTGAGTTCTTAATTAAACATAATTTTTACATTTCATGAAAACAAATTTTGAGATCAGTATATTAATTAAAAAATATTTGTATTAATAAAAATTAATCATTAACGAATTAAAAATTACGATATAGATTTTATTAAAGAAGTTTTACTTTTTAAAAAAATGAAGAATTTTTATTTTATTTAAGAATGACAAGCGAATTTTTTTCCAATCATATTTTTTTCATTTCGTGGAAAATTTCTCCTATTCAATTAAAATTAACTGTTGCAGAAAAAACGATAGTTTAATATTTCGTAAAATGAATACATAAAATAAATTTGATAGTCAAAATGAAATTTTAATTGAACACCGGAAAAAGTAAGTTATTGAAAACCTAAGGAATATTTTTACTTAAAATATTCCAGATATGTTTGCTCTATAGCATATTTGTAAGGGTAATGCTGCTATGCATAGTAAAAAAATGGAGTGATTGATTTTAATATGAATTTAAAAAATAAATTCTTTTCAGCAGTGAATTATAATAAACTTTTTTCATCAAGTTGAACAATAATTTGATTTAATAAAAAGGGAAATTTAACGATAAATTATATTTTTACTACATTTGAGATATCTATTATTTTTACTCCATTCATTTCAGTCAACTAAATTCATATAAACAATGCATAAACATTTTTGTATAATAAATTTGTAAAAAATAATTTAGAATATAAAGTAAACAGAAACACTGTTATTAAACAAACTTGTATAGATATAATCATAACTATATATCTAAATCATAACTATTTTTAATTGAATCAAATATTGTACTAAGAATTATTTTTATTTGTTTATGCAATAAAAAGAAAAGAAATAATAATTATACTAAAATGTTTTCAAATATTAAATAAATATTATTATTGTTAGTTAATCAACAAATATATTTTAAAACTATATTTTCTTTATAATATACTCAAAAGAATGTTTATTTTAGTTTAAAAAATTCTGCAATGAAAGTATATATTTTAAGATTTATTATTTAAGTTTGTGTCAAAAATGTTTTTAATTTTATACAAATTATTTGTAAGTAAAATTTCTTACTAGTTCTAAGTTAATTGTTATTCTTATTCTTCTTATAATTATTAAGCTTTAAGATTATTTTTAATTGTTAATTTAAAATTTTATTAAGAAAAGATTTATTAGAATTTAAAAATTTTTAAATGAAGTTTTCAAATCGAAAACAAATTTATGTCACTATCTATCTTTGTATACATCTTTCAAATTTTAATTATAAAATCCTAATTACTTTTCACTTAAGTTTCTTTTTTTAAGATAAATTAAATAGAATTTTTTCAAATAAAACCAAGCAAAAAAATTTTAAAAAATAAAAAAAATGTGCTGTTGTTGTTTTTACAAATATAATTTCAACTAAATTAAAGTGCATTCATTGCAATTAAAGCGCATGCACTTTTTTTAACATTATAATTACTTAAAAAAAGTGACGCTTAATTTTCTTTTACTTCTTTATATCCTTACTTAAAAATGCGAAATTTCTTATATTTTTATTTCTATCAAATGGAGTAATTTAAATATATTTTAAATTTTGAGTGTCAATAAAAATGAAAAATACGTTGTATATTTAAAACTAAAACAATACGCGCAATTATCGACGTAATATAGTTGTTTCAAACATGTTACATAATTTTATTCTTAAGAAATCTGTGATTTGCGATATTTATATCATGGAAATCCTAAAATCAATGACTTGTGGCTTATCAGTAAAAAAACACAATGGTTTGTTCTTTATTATTCATTGTTATTTTTAATGCAACACTTTTTAAATATAATTTATTAATTCCAAAAGAACCTAGTAATGTGTAAAATTTATACAAAGCTAAAAATTATCTTCTGCACAGCATACACATATAAACTTAAAATTAGCAAAGGATCTCAAAAATATAAAATATCTGATGGTATAATTCTAAGCGTGTTATAGAAATTTTCTATTCCCCACTAACAGTTTATTCACGATAGTCAAGAACATAGTTAAAAAAGTCCTGTTCAAAAGTAAAACTCTATAAAAAAGATCCGTGAGTTGGAGAAGAATGCAGATAGGTGTCCATTTCGTATAAGCGAAACATTTTCGCGAACCAATTATAAACTGATTCGTCTCAGTATAAACAGATCCTTCGGAGGGGATCAACTGTCTCAGCCCCACTTTAACCAGAATCGGTTTTTCCCGCACATCAAAGAGATTTCTCGCGGACGCCAGTTTCAACCATGGAGACACTCAGAGCGAGATCATACTCTCGTCTGGAGATGCCACTTAAATATTCCCCATGATAGATTTTGCACAAAATGAAAAGAAGAATAGTTCAACATCTTAATGATAGAGGATGTTACTGAAAATACTTCCATAATAGGTAAATGCATATTGCTCACACAATGCACAATTTGGATGCAAACACATAAATAAATTAAATAAAGGGAATTTAATTAATTTCATGAGAATAATTAAATTAAACGCACTAATTGTGGTACATGATGCTGTTGTATCTCGGTATATACAAATTTTTTATCTGTGATGTAAATAAGACATAAATGTAACTATAATTTGAAGGACCTTCTGAATGGCATTAGGATGGTTTCCGTGTAAAATCCAACATATTCAGAAACTGCTCTAGAGAATGGATGGAAACTTTTGTATGGAAAGCCTTCCTGAAGATGAAGAAAAATTACACGTCGATAATTGACATTTTATGGATAAATGTTACACATAGCATGTTAGATGGAAGCTTTAACCCCTTAACTGCCGCCGGCTTATATATACGCCTTTCCGAAGTACGCTCCTTTGCATTGCGCTGCTATAAAGAAACCTGCTCCCACGGTCTTGGAATGCCACAAAATGACCTTGACAATGTTTGAAAAGGATTTTATTATTTCAGAGAAAAGGGATAGGGTATTGGTAAAGGGGATGTTTCCGAAACGGTGAGTCATAGCTGCGCAGGTTTTGCTTCTGTTTCTGTTTGAGTAGGTCGTGCTTTTTTTATTCTTCTTTTGCTTCCGTTTCGTCGTGAAACCCGCTATCAATGCAATGAATGTGATTTTGGGTTATGTAACTTGGTTTATAAAAAAACAAGTTTAGACATTTTAAATAAATAGATCCTATCATACTTTACATATGAAACAATAAAGAATTTTTGTTTTAGGAAATATCACTTAGCAGATAAGTTCTAACATCTGTTTTATTACACTGTTATTCTATACTTTAAATTAAGAATTTTTTTTTTTTTTTTTATTTTTTTTTTTTTTTTGTGAAAGTAAAAAGGTTTTATGTTGCAAAACGCACCTCTTTTTTTCCTCCAATACATCGTATAACTACGCGCGCCTGTATGAAAAACGGTGGCACTGGGGAGCGCGTCTCGTAAGTTTTCCTCGGCAGGTAAGGGGTTAATTCTCAAAAATTGCCACATTTGGATTATTAACAACCCTCACGACTACTTTAAAGTACCGTGGCAGTCATAAAAGTCACTGTGTCTTTTAGATTTTCAACATTGTTCATGTTTGGGGGTTTTCGAAGAACACTGTGCAACAGAACTAAAAACAGTTGCACGATATTATGATTTATTGAGTACCAATCCCCTCCTAACTTACAAGGACAAGAACATTACCATTCACAATGCAGCACCACAGCAACTTAAATAGTGGAATTACAAGTCAATTTGTCACCGATCAATTGCTTTTTGATCAAACATAACACACATGAATGGCCTCCAAAATCTCCATATCTCAAACCCAGTGAGATCCCACAGTCCACTTCTAAGCCGAAAATCAGAAACTCAGCTGGGCGCATGGTGCGCGAAATATACTTCCTGTCCGGGTGAGTGTCTGTAGGCCAACTACTAATGCTCCGGGGTGCATTAAACATATTTCCTTTCGGAATGAGAAACTATAAGCTGAATGTTTCTCAGTAAAAACTCAGGGGCGTGAGTCTCGAGGCCTATTGACCATTTCTCATGAATCCCAAAGAAGGCACTCTTGGCAGTGTGTAGGAGAAAGTACGATTGCCTCACTTTTTATTAACAGAGACTATTTAGAAATATTTTAATTAAAGAAAAAATGGTACACATTTTTAATCAAACAATTAAATATCAATATTGTTATAAATATATATTGTCATAAAATATTAACATTATTAATGAATTATATTATAGTTAAAACGTAGTTTTTAATTAAAAACATTGACTAATTACTTTATGGGTTTTTTTATTACCCACCAAAAGGATAATAATGAACTTTTAAGTGTTATAGTTTCTAATTTAACAATTAATACATACAGAAACATGCACAAATGTCTTACTGTATGCATAGATAATATTACAAATTTGTTTCCTCATTTTAAATCATATTGTCTTCAATTTTTTAATTAATTGCATCGACAAGATAACTAATTACCATTCATTGATATATTACAAATTTTATTTTAAAATAACTATTTTTTTATATAATTTTAGAATTTGCAACAATAAAAAAATGTTAGAATTTTCATATCAAATTGGGCAGGATGTACCACCCATAATGTGTGTTATTTTGAAGTCAGTTATATAATTTATTAAATTTAAAATTAATGGAGTTTTCGGCAATTTCCAAATTATATCAATCATATTTAGAAAATAATAAAACTTAATCTTTTACAACGATTTTTCAAGACGAAACAAAAATGATAAATGCCTTACGGGAAAACTTTAAACTTATGTCTGGTATATAAAACATTCTTCGCCTTATATGTTTTATGTTTTTAATGACTTTTAATCTAGAACAAATGGCTAGTTAATGATTTTAAAATGCCAAAAGAGTAAGTATTGGTATTTGTAAAAGCATTGCACACGCTCCTGTGGAATTTACATTAATCAATTTTTTTTTAATAAAATTATTTTTTTTATTTTTTCTTCTTACATATTGCTTTTATTTGATAAAAGAAAAGAAAATAATTGTTTAAAAAATATGCATATTTCACACGAATAAAACTTATTGGATTAAAATAAAAAATATATATTTGCTGACTTATTCAATTTACAATTCTTTTAGAGGATATATTGATAATAAATAGTTTTTTTTTCAGTTTTTGTTATTTTTAATCATCAAATAATTTTTTTAACTAATCGCCAATTCTTATATCATAAAATCAAAACTTTTACATGCAACGTACATTCTTTGATACGAAAATACACAGAAAAATCTCTTCTATATTTATTGGAAGATCATCAATTCAATTGTGTGTTTTAATCCAAGGTTAATGATCAGTTAATGACTCACAGATATTGACCCCTGTGATCAATCAGAAAGTCATTATTTATATTGATCCACTCTTTCCTTCAGTAAATCACAGTTATCTGTAGACTTAAAATCAATCTTACGTGTGTATGCATGCGTGTGTGATGGATAAAAAATTTTTAGTTCTATTTTCCGATTTCCCAATTTTCACCTTCCAAATTCATTTGTTACGCTAACCTTGCATTCTTTCACATCCATCCATTGAACTGCAGCTTCCTAACTTTTCTCTTAGTTGACTTTCTCCGGGTCTTCGTTCGTTTCCCATAATTTGCACCCTGATTCTTGCCTAGACACTTTTTTTTCAATTCCTTCTATTAGCTCATACTCTCCCTATATATATATCTTGTTTAAATTTTCAGTCGTTCATAAAATACTTTTTTATTCATCCACTCAAGTTTAAATACATTCTTTTTGAACTTGTAGTGGAGGACACTGGATGTTAATACAGTTTTTTTTCAAATATTAATTCATTAATTAAGTTTAATTAATTCATTTTAGTTTTTTTTTTTAGAGTTTCAATTGCATATATCTACCAACAGATGGCGCCAGATAAACTTAAAAAAATGAATGAAAATTATTTATAAAGGACTTTCTGCAATAGAGTGAAAAAAAAAATAGGAATTGACTTTAAAAATTTTTTTTTCATATTACTTGTTCATGATTTGTTTTGATGGTCATTTTCTCTGACTAAGAGAAGTTGCCTCACAATATAAATTTCGATTTTTATAACAAATTCTTATCTTCTATTCAACAAAATGAAGTTAAAAATCCAAGATTCAACTTCTCTGCTTATTCCACTAGTATTTTCGACAACAGCTTGTAGCATCAAACTCTAATAAATAGCCAGCTTATTAAATGGCTTTAGTCATGTATTTTCCTTCTGTTTTGCAGTGTAGAAAATTTTTAATTTTATATCGGAATATTTTTATCATATATGAGTAAATATTACAAAAAATTACTTAAAATTAAGTTTATTTTAATAATATAAAATTAATTATTAATTTATTTAATTAATTAATCTATTAATTGTTTTATTTGAAAATAAGAAATTAATTTTATTTCGTATTTTCAATAAAAGATATATTTTGTGTGATTAAAAATTATTATATTATTTTGTCTTGGAAAATATATCACTGTTTCTTTTTAGTAAAACAAAATGCTTTGTCTCAGGTTTTGTCTGGAATAGTTTTATTAGTATTTTACATAATAACAATATTCGAAATAAAATTACTGTCATCAAACTTTCCAAAGTACATAGTAAATTTTGATTTAAGTAATATTATACAAGAATGTTTGACTAGCATTAGAAAAGATTATTTTTTATAAAATCATAAAAAAATTGAATTTTTCTTGTCTATTTTTTTCAAAACTAAATATAGAAATAATATTAAAGATAACAATTACATTGAAGAAATGAAGATAGAATATTTTACCAGACAGCAGATATCTAAAAATAGAAAAAGCCGATAGATATCTAAAAATAAAAAAGCAACTGTGAACTCTTTCTCTGAGCTTCAAATTTAAGCATGTAACAAATTTATTTACACTGTAACATTCTTTATTTTTATGTATGATTACATAGACCAGAGAGAATAAAGATTTGAAAAATACGATAACATAAAAGAAGATACTGTAACAAAAAAGATAGAAGTAGATAAAATTCAGCGACAAATTTGTTTCTATTACTGGATTTGAACCCAGCAGAAAAAAAATTAGAGGTACAGCTTTCCATGTTCACTTCTTTTAAAATAAAAAGAAAAGAAAATGGCAAAATGAGAAAAACTTCTTTAAACCAAACGATAAACATTCTTCCTTTCTCTGCGTAGAACATCCCCTCAAGCATACTAAGCATTTATCGAATACCGTCAGTACTTGCGCAAAAATACCAAATCTTGAGCAAGGAAAATAAACCCGAGGGTATGCAGTATGCTGGGCATGCAGAGTATTTCCTTTTTGTTCTATTTTTACATGAATATCGTTTTAACTCGAAGATTTCGATCTTTGCTCCTGTTAAGGTCTACATCTTTTCCTGCAAGAAAAAAGTTCAGCAAAAGTTTATTATTATTATCATTAATTTTATCTATTAGAAATTAATAAATTTTACTGTTCATCGATCAATATGATATTTTATTATTATTATTATAAATAAATGGTACCATTAGGCATTGAGAACTTTTAACCTGCTTTATTCAATCTTAAATAGAATTCAAGCTGTTATAAGTATATTCAAATATTAAAACGTTTCCATTATATTCAATCTTAAAATAAAATACTTTATTTATTAGAAAATCTAATAAATCTAGTAAATATAGATAAATATAAATAATTTAATAAAACATAGTAAAACAAAGAGGAAAAGAACTATAAAAATACCAGTTGAAGAATAAATATTAACTAAGAATTAAATTGAAAAATGGAATTAATAAAGAACAATAGTACAGAACCAACTTTTTAGATATGGCTATCTATTATATGGCTCCGGTAAGATTTTTTTTTTTATTTTTAATTTTTTAATTTATTATTGTTAACTTTATTTTAAACACTGTACCATTTTTAAAATTATTTCAAACACATTAATTTAGGTAAAATTTGTGTGTGAGAGATATGTTTGTCATCAGTGAGAATTCTTCAATGGTAATTGTGGCAATTATTAAATGCATAATTTATAAACAAACAATTGACAATTATTAAATATAAACAAACAATTGACAATTATTAAATATAAAACAAACAATTGGCAATTATTAAATGGATAGTTTTATAAACAAACAATTGGTATTTATTAACTGCAAACAATTGACAATTATTAAATACAATGTTTATGAACAAACAATTGGCAATTATTAAATGCATAGTTTAAACAAACCATTAGCAATTATTAAAAGCATAGTTTATAAATAAACAGTTGTATTTTACATCATTGATTAAAATTTTGAGAGAGCAATATAAATCTATATTAATAAAATAAAATTTCTAATAATTTATTGGATACTAAAAATATAATTGATAATGTAAAGAAAACTAAAAGTTTTCTATGCTTTAGGCTTATTTTTAATATCTATAAATCATTTATCTTTTCTATACTATTTTACCGGAATAATTGTTTGAAACCAACAATATGCAACTTAATATGCATAAATTAATAATAACAGGCAACTTACTTACTTAAATAAATTAAAGACCTTTGCAAAATTTTCAGTAAATCATTAGATATTTTTTAAATTGAATATAAAATTATCTAAATTCGTTCGTTTAATAATATAATTTATTTCTTTGAATTGAATTTTTAATAACTTTTTAATTATGTATATTTATGTTTTTTCATAGTTCACAAAAGTTATTGTCAAAGTAAATATAATCAAAGCACCCAACACAATTTATTTTCGTTCTTTCAGCGGATGGATAAATATGCAACTGTTCATTCTACGAAAACCTATAAAAGAACTACAAGAATCTTAAATAAGTCCGAAGAAGCAGTTTTATTATGGAATTCCATCTCTAGGTGTTTCATGGCATATCGTTTATGGACTCATCTGCTAAGTAGTATCTTTCTGTAGGAAAGTATTTCTCGGCGAGGGGCTTTTCTTCTAGATCTATTTTTTTCTTCTCTGATTGTAAAAATGACTGGCATTTAAAAAGAAGAACAATTTGTTTCAAATTTCTTTCGATAATTTTAGCAAACTATGTCAAACAATTCTTTAATATCTTCAAAAGCTAATATGTGAGTGAATGCTTAATTTTTTTAATTAAAATAATTATTTTAGTTAAAAAAAATTAATATTTTGTTGGAATATTATTCATTAAAACTCGTGACAAAACATTCTGATTGGTATTTAAAAAGAAGAACAGTTTGTTTCAAATTTCTTTCTATAATTTTAGCAAACTATATCAATCAATTTTTTAATATCTTCAAAAGGTTGATATGTGCGTGTATGTTTAATTTTTTTAAATTTAAATAGTTATTTTAGTTAAACAAATTTAATACGTTGTTGAAGATTATTTACTAAACTTAAAACTCGTGACTCTTGACAATTCCTCTTCTCGTATATCAACGTTGATAATATTTTATTCTACATAATAGCATTTCATGGCATATTTGGAATATAAGGCAGTATAGATCATTTTCCAAAACAAGGAAATTTAGAAATAATCTAAGGTAATGTGAAAATTCGTGCTAATAGCACGCATCACTCGTTGGATGTTCTCAGGATACGTGCTAATGTAGTTTTTGAAGAGGTTCTCTGTTTTAAATTTTTTTTCCTGTGTATGTTTTAGTTTTGTTTTATCCTCTGTATCTATAAATAGTTCCCAAGAGGGACTTCTTTTATAGTTTCAGTAATCGAATTTATGTACGAATTATGTCGAATTTATATTTTTGGGATCAGAATTTATGACAATATCATATATATTTTTCAATTCCTACTATTACTTCCCATTCTCCCTATATATATCTTGTTCCAATTTTCAATCGTTCATAAAATACTTTTTATTCATCCACTCAAGTTCAAATACATTTTTTTTAAAACTTGTAGTGGATGACACTGGATGTTAATACAGTTTTTTCAAATATTAATTCAGTAATTAAACTTAATTAATTCATTTTAGTTTTTTTAGATTTAAGTTGCATGTATCTACCAATAGATGGCGCCTGATAAACTTTAAAAAATGAATGAAAATTATTTATGAAGGACTTTCTGCAATATAGTGGAAAGAAAATAGGAATTGACTTTAAAAAAAAAATTATATTACTTGTTTCTTCTTTGATTGTAAAAATTACTGGTATTTTAAAAGAAGAACAGTTTGTTTCAAAACTTCTTTCTATAATTTTAGCAAACTAAATCAAACAATTTTTCAACAAGCAATTGACAATTATTAAATAGCAAAGAACGTTTTAAAACAAATAATTGTATTTTATACCATTGATTAAAATTTTAGGAGAGTAATATAAATTTAAATGATTAAAATAAAATTTCTAATAATTCATTGGATACTAAAAATATAATTGACAACGTGAAGAAAACTGAAAATGTTCTGTGCTTTAAGCTTACTTTTAATATCTCTAGATCTTTTATCCTTTCTATATTATTTTATCTGAAGAATTGTTTGAAGGTAGGCATAATTCAAATCTTATAAAAAATTAAATGAATCTTCAAAGGCTTATATGTATGTGTATGTTTAATTTTTCCTTAATTAAAATAATTATTTTAGTTAAAGAAATTTAATATGTTGTAGTGCGCATTAAATCTTCGCAGCAGCATTCATATGCACTCTCTACTTACTACGCGCTCTCTGATAATTTATCAGAAGTTTTGCGATAGCGTTTGGCAACAGCAACTTCTTTGAGTTCTGGTTTCGAAAACGGCACACCTTTGTATTATGCAGCTCTTGTAAATAACGATTAAATAATATAATTCTATTTCAATGGAATGATCTCCTGCACTCTTTATGCGTTGCAAGTTTCAATACAGCATAATGTTGTTGAAGATTATTTATTAAAAACTCGCTACTAACAAACCATTCTCGTATATCAGCATTGATAATATTTTATTCTATAATAACTTTTCATGGCATATTTAGAATGTAAGACAGTATAGATCGTTTTCCAAAACAAGGAAATTTAGAAATATTCCAAGATAAAGTGAAATTTTGTGCTAACAGCACGTACAACCTGAAGATGTCTTTTCTGGGAATCACTCGATGGATGTCCTCAGGATACGTGATAATGTAGTTTTTGAAGAGGTTCTCTGTTTTATGTTATCCTTTTTTCTGTATTTGTTTCAGAGTTGTTTTAATCCTCTGTATTTATGAGTGGTTCCCAAGAGAAATTTCTTTTATACTTTCAATGGTCGAATTTATGTACGAATTATGTCGAATTTATATTTTTGTGATTAGAATTTATGACAATATCATATACATTTTAGCTACTATTTTAATAAAATAATAATTAGTTTTTTAAACAATGTAAGATTCAATTTTTATAAGAAACATTAAAATTATAGTACGGACAATATTAATTTGTATTATAAGCAATATGAATCTTTATTATAAACAATATTAATTATTATGTATATTGAAATAATAAATAATAATTATCATTATCGTAAAATTATGCAAAAATAAATATGCACTATATTTTAAAAAATCTCTTACTTAAGAGTTTAGAAAGTAATGCAATAATCTTCAAAATATTATTCAAATATTTTTATTTTCCGTTAGTTGTAAAAACAATTTTATTCAAATCTCCAAAATTTAGACAGACTGTTACTGGGGATAGGCATTGCCAACAAATAATCCTTTCTCACATGAGTTTCTTCCGAGATGTCCTTGGTGTAGTTTTTGTTTATATGGACGATAACTCCAAGCCACATCTTGAATTGCTAGAAAAGATATCACTATAATAGAATTAATAAGCTGATCAACTGATCAACTTATTTAAATTGCATAAAACATGAATGAAATGCTTTGGATTGACTCCTTTTGGCACAATTATATCCACCAGAACCCTAATAACTGAATAATCTATTACTAATAATATAGTAATAATACCTAATGAACCAATACAACTGAATAATCCTAACTAGTGAAATCCCAACTAGTGTTGAATAGAGAAGGGCACTTCCAAGAAAGCATTGCAGTTAAGGAAGGACAAATCCCATACTAATGGGCATTTTGTTGTTATCTTTCTTGAGCAAACTAGCATTTGTACCAACGTTAATCTTTTTGATTAAATATTTTTCGTTTGATTCCATACTGTATGCATTTTATTCTTATTTGCATTAATACACTTTTTCCATTCTTAAGTCCAAAATACTTCCACTATATTATGATTTTCATTTCTCCCAAGTGATTGCTTGCGAAATTACAATAAAAAAATTAGTCGTTGCTTAAGTTTTCTTAACTAAAAATTAAATTTTTGTATAAGCGAAGTTATAGTGAAATTATCATTAAAATATCTATATTTTTAATATTAATTAATGTATAAATAGTTAAAAACCAACTGATTAATCATTTGTATTAAAAATATGCATTATCGTTACTAATTAACAAAGTCATTTGACATTTTAAAACATTATCGATTTTCGAAGTTTCAATTTTTTTTTCTTTTATCAATTTAATCATTTTATTTCAAAATTATTTTACGAATAAAATCATAGTAACCTATTTTAATGTTAAATATTGTAAAACGTTATCGTTGTAAACGTTACTTACACGAACCTTATCAATCCAAGTATAAATATATCAGTTTTTATTGATTGATTTTATAACCTTAGAAATTAAAGAAATCATTTATTATTGTTAAAAGTGCGCAGTAAAATCTTTGGAATAGTTTATAAAGCAACTTTCGATAGATTTAAAGATTTCAGTTAATTGAACCGTTTAAGGTATTTTTTATAAATATTATTACTCAATAAAATTTTATATGAAATTTCCTTTAATAAATTTATTAAATGATGAAAATAATTGATTGATTTTAAATTAATTGATTGACTTAATTCCCTTTATTTCTTGAAATATATTTAAAAACCTTTGTAGAATTTGTTATGATATAGAAAATAATTCATATTTTTAGTATTTTAAATCTTAGAAAAACATTTTCCACTAAATATTCTGGTTTGTAAATATTTATGATTTTTTTGCAGGAGATAATGTTCAATAATCTTTTAGAATAATGTTTAATAATCAAGTATAAAAAAACTTCATTTTATAAAATATTTATAAGACTTACACATACGGAATTCATGGAGAAGATTAATTTTTTATCCCAATTGCCTTTACTGTGCTAGTAATCGTTGAATGAGTATTTATATAGCTAATTATTTTTAAGGATTTTGTTTTTTAATGCTATAAAATATTTTAAGATATTCCTTCCTAAATAAAACTTAAGCACTTTGGGATCCCTCTTAGACGGTTTAACGTATCTGCACAAATTCCTACAAAAGAAGTCTATAGAATATTTTAGGTAACTCGGTTGGGTACAGATAGGTATATCCCTGAGGCTTTCCGAATATTTCTCTTGACATTTTGTGATCCATCCCATAGATTTTTAATATAATAGTGCCAGCATCGGGGTTGCCAGTTAGGGGCAAGTCTAATCCTCATGGGATCATACACCTCATGTGACTTTTACATCGTAGTTTAACATATGCGATGGCAGCTTGGCGCTTTTTGGCAACAATCTTTACTGTTGGCGATTACTATATGCTGCTGGCGAGCAGGAAGGAAAAGGTCTGTTATCATATAACGGTTTACAAAAGAAGTGGTTCGTTTTGTTTTTTTTTTAGCTGTAAATAAATGTAAATTTAATTTTTCTAAATTTTTGACATTTATATTCAATTAACAAATTTTCTTGTATAATATTTTCCCTATAAAATGATTAAAATGTTGATTTATATAAACTTTTGTAATTTTTTAATATATTGCTTACAAAATGATGCAAAATAACATTTCTTGTACCTATTTATCTTGATTAAGACCACAGTTAAATAAATGTCTGACTCAAGAAGAAGAACTTCAGGCACTTCTCGAAATTTTCAAACTCCCATCGTAATATATTTATGTTTTCTAAATAAAGGCGTACAGGAAAAAAGAAGTGAAGGGGCGATACAGTGCCAACTCTGGTATGAAAAAGAAGGGAGATGTTTGTCCCAAATTTCTGTTCTTTTAGAATAGAAGAAGGCACTCGATTTTATTACTACTCTATGATCCATCCTGAGGAGGGATGGAAACTCTCGGAGTATGCAATTTGCTATCCTTAAGAAAATCGTGTTTTTTGCTAGTAACCAGTTTTTACAATCAAATTGATACTGGTGGTAAACATGGTACTATGCTTATAATTTGGTAAACAAAATTACAATTACGTAGTGAGATAGAAGGTTTTACATTGCCACAGAAACTTCGGACTAGAATTTTCAAAATGATATTGGTGATATTTTTTGATCGGAAGGAAATAATTCAGAAGAAATGTGTTCTACGAAAAGACGAGTTGTATAAATTAGTAAAAATGTTGAGGTCATGCTTTCGATAAGAATTTTGCCAGACTTTAACCGGCAAACAAATTATTATGTTTTGCATGATTTGTTCTCTACAGCTTCTCTTATTCATTGGAATTAGCTCCAAAATATGTTTCGTTCTCTAAACTGAATTTGATAAATTCAAACAATAAAAAATATTCTAAAAAATAACAACAGAGATAAAAAATATTCCAAAAAATGAATTCAACGAAAGAAACAAAATGACTATATGAATGGGCCAAATGATCTGAAATAAATGTTTATTGAAGACTAAAGTAAAAAATTTATAATTTACGTATTCAAAAAGAATTTTTTCAAAAAAGTTCCAACTAATTCCTTTTTATTAAAATGTATAATTAATATTAGATTATAAAATTACTTTAATAAAAGTAAATTTATGCGGATGGTTAAAAAAGACATCAAACCTGCATGCTTCTAAAAAAAAAAGCTAAAAAGAACACAAAATTCATTATTGTAGCCAAGCAATATAAAACATCAAACTAAAGTGCTGAAAATATTCGAAATTACTTCTCACGTGCGCATCTTTCTTCAAGACGTGCCATTTACCAAATCCATTATTTACCTAAACAGAAAAACAAACCATCAAGTTATCAACTAGATGTTTTCTAATTTCCTTCACAGCTTCGCAAATGGTGAATGACTTCGAGAAATTTGCTATATAACAGGATAAAGTGGTTTTATTTCATTTACATGCGTGCACGCTAAATTTGTCAGTGTAATCCAAAAGAGGAAATTTATCCATTAAGGGGGAACATTTTTCCCACTAAATAGGAAGTCGATGGCAGGAAATAATCCAGTTTAACGCAGACTTCCTCCAGAAAACCTACTCTTCATAATGACTGAAATATCCCATTAATCTTCATTACGAATCTTTTCAATAGATGCCCACCTCTTTAAAATGCTCTCTTACCAACTTAAGTGGTGCTTTTATAAAGATAGAAATTTTCTTCCTCTTGATGGTATTTTTTATGCACTTCGCGCACGTTATGATGCAATAAATTTGTGTCAAATCCTTGTCTTGTCTCAATTATTAACGTCAATCTATGTGATGCTTTTAGTCGGATATCGATATTGATTATTAAGGATATCGATATTGATTTATAATAATTGTATCATAATAAGCATTGAATATGTAAATATATAACTTTATAAACAAAATGTATAACTTTGTTCTTAAAGTTATTGCATTTATTCAGTCTGAATTAAATGATGCAATTAAATATTTTTTTCAATTGAATTATTTTGAAATTTTTTATTTTTATTTCAAAATATAATTTTATTATTGACTCACTGATTTATAAATCGATAAAGTTTATAAATTAATTTACAAAGCTATAGTTGTAAATAAACCAGTTTCACACAAACTCCTCACTAATTTTAAAATCAATGAATTTTACAAATTAATTTACAATACTATGATGATGATATTGGTGATATTTTTTGATCGAAAGGAAATTATTGAGAAGAAATTTATTCTATGAATAAACGAATTGTATAAAGTAATAAAATTTTAAGGACATGCTTTTGATAAGAATTGGGCCAGAATTTAATCAGAAAAGGAGCAATCAAATTAATAATCTAGCAATCATAATTCTAATTTTATAAAATACCGTTCTTAACCATCTGTTTTTTTTGTCCAAAAAACTGGATTTGTTCTCCACCGCTTCGCTTATTCATCGGATTTAGCTCCAAAATATGTTTTCTTCTCACAACTAAAGTTAGCAATTTCAAACAATTAAAAACATTCTAAAACAAATAACAACAGACATAAAAAAAATATTTCTAAAAAAAGGAATTCTACAAAAGAAACAAAATGCTCTATGAACATTAGAATAAATGTTTATTGAAGGCTAAGCAGTAAAAAAATTTATAATTTACTAATTAAAAAAAATATTTTTTAAATAAACTAATTCCATTTAATTCCTTTTTATTATAATATATAATTAATATTAGATTATAAAAATACTTTAATAAAAGTAAATATTTGCGGATGATTAAAAAAATACATCAAACCTGTATGCTTCTAAAAAAAGCTAAAAAAGAGCACAAAATTCATTATTGCGTACATGCAATATAAAAACATCAAACTAAAGTGCTGAAAATATTCGAAATTACTTTTCACGTTCTCATCTTTCTTCAAGACGCGCCATTTACCAAGTCCATTATTTACCTAAACAGAAAACAAACCATCAATTTATCAACTAGATGTTTTCTAATTTCCTCCACAGCTTCGCAAATGGTGAATAACTTCCAGAAATTTGCTATATAACAGGATAAAGTGGTTTTATTTCAATTGCATGCGTGCACACTAAATTTGTCAGTGCAATCCAAAAGAGGAAATTTATCCATTAAGGGAAAACATTTTTCCTCTAAATAAGAAGTCGATGGCAGGAAATAATCCAGTTTAACGCAGACTTCCTCAAGAGAACCTACTCTTCATAATGACTGAAATATCCCATTAATCTTCATTACGAATCTTTTCAATAGATGCCCACCTCTTTAAAATGCTCTCTTACCATCTTAAGTGGTGCTTTCATAAAGATAGAAATTTCTTCCACTTGATGGTATTTTTTATGCGCTTCGTGCACGTTACGATGCAATAAATTTGTGTCAAATCCTTGTCTTGTCTCAATTATTAACATCAATCTAAGTGCTGCTTTTAGTTATTGTTCGTAAATCTTTGAATTCAGGATATTGATATTGATTTACAGTAATTGCATCATAATCCTCAATGAGTATGTAATTATCTAATTTTATACACTAAATGTATAACGTTGTTATTAAAGTTATTATACTTACTCATCTTGAATTAAATGACGTAATTAAATATTTTTTTCAAATTGATTTATTTTGAAATTTTTTATTTTTATTTCAAAATATAATTTTCTTATTGACTCTCTAATTTATAAATCGATACAGTTTACAAATCAATTTGCAATATTACAGTTATAAATAAGCCAGTTTCCCACAAACATTTCTCTAATTTTTAAATCAATGATTTTTATAAATTAATTTACAATACTATGATGATGATATTGTTATATTACTTGATTGGAAGGAAATAATTCAGAAGAAATGTATTCAATGAATAGACGAGTTGTATAAAGTAATAAAAATGTTAAGGACATGCTTTTGATAAGAATTGTGACAGAGTTTAACCAGAAAAGAGGCAATCAAATTATTGTGTTCTGCTTGATGATAATTCTAATTTTATAAAATTCCGTTCTTAGCAATCAATTTTTTTGTCCAAAAAAAATGGATTTGTTCTCTACCGCTACTCTTATTCATCGGATTTAGCTCCAAAATATGTTTTGTTCTCTAAAATGAAAGTTTTCAAATTCAAACAATTAAAAGATTCCCAAAAAAATAGTAACAGACATAAAATAAAATATTTCAAAAAATGAATTTTACGAAAGTACCAAAATGCTGCAGGAACGTTAGAATAAATGTTTATTAAAGGCTACGGAGTAAGCATTTTATAATTTATGTATTCAAAAAAATATTTTTGAAAACGTTTCAACTAATTCATTTTTATTATAAAATATAATTAACATCAGATTATAAATATACTTTAATAAAAGTAAATACTTGCGGATGATTAAAAAAAACATCAAACCTGTATGCTTCTAAAAAAAGCTAAAAAAGAGCACAAAATTTATTATTGCATTGAGGCAATATAAAACATCAAAACGAAAGTGCTGAAAATATGCGAAATTACTTCTCACGGGCGCATCTTTCTTCAAGACGCGCCATTTACCAAATCCATTATTTACCTAAACAGAAAACAAACCATCAAGTTATCAACTAGATGTTTTCTAATTTCCTTCACAGCTTCGCAAATGGTGAATATCTTCGAGAAATTTGCTGTATAATAGGATAAAGTGCTTTTATTTAATTTACAAGCGTGCACGCTAAATATGTCAGTGCAATCCAAAAGAGGAAATTTATCCATTAACGGGGAAACATTTTTCCCACTAAATAGGAAGTCGATGGCAGGAAATAATCCAGTTTCACGCGGACTTCCTCCAGAGAACCTACTCTTCATAATGACTGAAATATCCCATTAATCTTCATTACAAATTTTTTCAATAGATGTCCACCTCTTTAAAATGCTCTCTTGCCATCTTAAGTGGTGCTTTTATAAAGATAGAAATTTTGTTCCTCTTGATGGTATTTTTTTATGCACTTCGTGCACGTTATGAGGCAATAAATTTGCGTCAAATCCTTTTCTTGTCTCAATTATTAACATCAATCTATGCGCTGCTTTTAGTTATTGTTCGTAAATCTTTGGATTAAGGATATTGATAAGATTGATTTACAGTAATTGCGATGAGTATGTAAATATATAACTTTATAAAATAAATATGTAGCTTAATTTTTTAAGTTATATTTTTAACACTGATTACAAAAATTTTCTAAATTGAATTATTTTAAAAAAATTTATTTTTAATTCAAAACGTAGTTTTATTATTGACTCTCTAATTTATAAATCAATGAAGCTTACAGATTAATTTACAATATTATAATTATAAATAAGCCAGTTTCGCACAAACTCTTCTCTAATTTATTAATCGATTATTTTTACGAATTAATTTACAATAATACAGTTGTAAATAATCTAGTTTAACGCAGACTTCCTCCAGAGAACCTACTCTTCATAATGACTGAAATATCCCATTAATCTTCATTACGAATCTTTTCAATAGATGCCCACCTCTTTAAAATGCTCTCTTGCCATCTTAAGTGGCGCTTTTATAAAGATAGAAATTTTCTTCCTCTTGATGGTATTTTTTATGCGCTTCGTGCACGTTATTTATTGTGTCAAATCCTTGTCTTTTCTCAATTATTAACATCAATCTACGTGCTGCTTTTAGTTAATTTTTATAAATCTTTGAATTAAGGATATTGATATTGATTTACAGCAATTATATCATAATAAAAATAAGTATGTCACTATATAACTTTATACATTAAATGTATAACTTTATTTTTAAAGTTATATTTACTCATCCTGAATTAAAGGATACAATTTTAACATTTTTTTTTTCAAATTAAATTATTTTGAAATTATTTTTATTTCAAAACATAGTTTTATTATTGTCTCTTATTTATAAATCGCCGAATTTTACAAATGAATTTATGATACTATAATTGTAAATAAGCCAGTTTCACACAAACTCTAATTTATAAATCGACGAATTTTACAAATTAATTTACAGTACTATGGTTGTGAATAAGCTAGTTTCACACAAACTCCTAATTTATAAATCGACGAAATTTACAAATGAATTTACAGTACTATAATTGTGAATACGCCAGTTTCACACAAACTCCTCTCAAGAATCTGTTCTTCATAATAATTATAATATACCAATTATCTTCACTATAAATCGCAGAACATTTATAAGCTTCTATTAAAAGCTGTACATCTAACAGAAAAATATTTGTAAAGAGTTTCCTGATCAGAAGCGATGCTCATGTGAGTAAAGAATTTCCTCGTTATGGTATTATTCATGTTTTATACATTTTTTTTATATTTTGTGTTCATTAAAACATAGTTTTATGTCTAATATACTAATTTACAAAGCGATTCGCATGTTTATGATATTTACAAATCAAATTACAAAGTAATTAAAGCAATTTAATACAAACTTCTGCCTAAAAACTATCCGTCATGATAACTGAAAAAATAATCTAATTTAAAGTACAAATTTTTTCGTTGTATATATATACCTCTTTAACAGGCTTTCTTACGAATGTGAGTTGTGCTTTAATGGGAAGAAAGGTTTCCCACTCTGATGAGGCTTTTTTGTGCATTTATGCACATTAAATGCAATAAATTTATTGCATTTCTGTCTTTGCAAATTCTTGTTTTTTCGCATTCTAAAATTAATCTAAATTATGGTACGTAAATCTTTCTTTGTTAATAAATTATTTAAACTCAGTTACGTAGATTTCAATAATCAGAAATGACCTTTTTTTTATTTAAAAAAATTGTGCAGATTTTTTGGAGAAATATAATTTAATACATTTCTAGCTACATTCGATATCTATTATGTGACGATATTTCTTCCAGAAAATCATTGCAATTATTTTATGATACATTCGTTAAAATAATTTTTTTATCTTGCAGATACTGACAACAATGGTTATCTGGATATAAATGACTTTGAAAGTTTGGCTTTGGTAAGTAAGTTTTTAGTTACAACAAAACAAGATATTGACATATATAATATCTAGTTCATATAATATGCAATATATTGTTATATACAATTTCTATATGACATTACTCAATTAATCGTTTCGCTTTAAAATTTATTTATATCAATTTACATTTAAAAAAAGACTTGTTAACAAAAAGAAAGAAAACCACTGTATACTGTAGATATACTATGGATTATACAGGTGTCATAAAATAACTTTGCTTATATGTGAGCCATTATTGATTGCACCTTTTTAAGAATCGAAATGCAGATCTTTACTCGAAACTGTAATGAAGAACAACAATCGAATTCTCCCAATTACGGCTACAGTGACAAATGTTTTAAAACCCAAATGGCAATATCCTCATTTGTGTTTTATAGTGTGATCGGCATTATGAAAAAGGCATTGGAAAGAAGAACGGAGAGAAAACGTGAGAAGAAAAGAAAACGTGAACTTGTACGTGAAAAATGGCTAATAAAAATAATGGCGATAGTCAAAAAAGAAAAAAATTAAGCCATTGAAAAAAATAAGATGCCATGACGCCATTAAAGATTCAAGACAGAAAACCAATATTTTTTTATTTAGATTGCAAATACTTTACGTAATTACCTTCACAAACGATGATCTTTTACTTATGGGAGAAGGGGACAACCACATTTTATGCACCATGTCAAAAGGAATCTGTAGAAATCTACGCTTACAAAGAATTTTAAGTGATACCCCTTAAGTGACAGGAATATTTGCCGCCATTTCATATTTTCCTGGCCATTGCGGTCCTCTGAACTCACTCCAACGGCTATATTTCTGACTCTGAAGTTATCTGAAATCCAAGGAGTTCAAGTTAAATCCAATACATCTGTGTGACTAGAAATAAGCCATTAAAAGTGAGTCTGTTCTCATATATGGAAGTTATTTTATGACCACTCTGATTAATAGAGAAAAAATTAATTCATTTTACAGGATGAATTCCACGAATACTCTCAATATAAACTTTTTCATTCTCAGTTAGCAAAACTTGAAATGGATATGCACCTATGGTTTTGTCTGTCAATGTGTATGAAAAATAGACTCCTTTTCCTTTTTAGAGAAAGCAGGCTAAAGATTAAATAGAGAAATACAAATTTCAAAGATTCAAAAAGCTTATTTAGCTTATAAGCTTATTTATCTTATTTAGCTCTTGTTTATCTTATTCAGCTTATAAGCTTATTTATCTTATTTAGCTCTTGTTTATTTTATTCAGCTTATAAGCTTATTTATCTCGTTAGGACAGCTTATTTTTTATATTTGAAAAGCTTGGTTTAAAGGAAGAATAAGCTATATGGATTATCAATCCTTTAAACAAAGCTTTTTAAGTATAGGTCTACGACAACTAAAGTAACAGGCAGAAGGCATTAATTCAAATTATGTTGATATGTATGGCTATCGTATTGAAAATTAATTTGATTGCGAATAAGAGATTAAATATACAGAAATTATATTTAAGGCATTAGATTTTTTTATTTAATTCTCTTTTCAGAACATTATCAGATAATTTTTCGAAAAAAATAAGATAGTAAAATGTGTGTTTTTGACATTTTGTTTCTCCATATTCTGACATAAAAAAAATGTTGTCGTCTTAAAAGTTTTATACCTCCTTTTTCATTCACACCAAGCGTATTGCAGTATCTTTAAGAGTTTAAAAGTTGCATTCAAATAATAGTCACAAGTTATATTTTATCAAAATCAAAAGGTAAAAATTTATTCTAATCAAAATTTATATTTCAAATTTTTAAATTTTAATTTTCTGAAATGTAATGATCAACACTAAATATGAATGAAATGTTTATAAGAAAAATAGGTTATTTAGTAAGCAACAAAATAAATCATTTTCTTACATGAAGAAATAATTCACTAAAAAATAAATCATTTTATTATATGAAAAAATAATTCACTAAAAAATAAATTATTTTATTGCGTAAAGAAATAATGCAAGAAATAATTTATTCAAAAATAAATCATTTTATTACATGAAGAAATAATTCACTAAAAAATAAATCATTTTATTACATGAAGAAATAATTCACTAAAAAATAAATAATTTTATTACATAAAGAAATAATTCACTAAAAATAAACATTTTATTACATGAAGAAATAATTCAAGAAATAATGTACTAGAAAAATAAATCATTTTATTAAATGAAGAAATAATTTACTAAAAAATAAATCATTTTATTACATGAAGAAATAATTCACTAAAAAATAAATCATTTTATTACATGAAGAAATAATTCAAGAAATAATTTACTAAAAATAAATCATTTTATTACATGAAGAAATAATTCACTAAAAAATAAATCATTTTATTACATGAAAAAATAATTCAAGAAATAATTTATTGAAAAATAAATCATTTTATACGAAGAAATAATGCACTAAAGAATAGATCATTTTATTACATGAAGAAATAATTCCCTAAAAAATTAAATAATTTTATTACATGGAAGAATAATTCAAGAAATAATTCCTTAAAAGATATATAATTTTATTACAGGGTGAAATTCACTAAAAAATAAATCATTTTATTACATGAAAAATAATTTATTAAAAATAATTCATTTTATTTATTTTATTATTTCAAGTAATGATTCTCATTTTATTTTTTTATTATAAATTTATCGTTTAAAATCTTTTTCCATTCACATTTTGTTATGATATTCTCAAAAAATAAATCAATATAAAAAATTTAATTATCATTACAGATATTCATTTCTAGAAAATATTTTAATAGATTTAAACTCCCATTCACGTTAAACGTAACGTGCAATATGTGTTTTAATGTAGCATTCACTACAAAGTCACGAGAAATTCCAGGTATGTAAGAAAAAAATGTAATGTCTTGTTTGTTGATATCGGGAAACGGAACACTTGAATGACCACCGTATTTCACCAACAATGCCTAAATATTACATTCTTGCGTGTTGCCAAAAAAAAAACGAAATTTAGAAAAAAGGAAACAAAAACATTCTTTACCCGAAAAGTGGCCGTAAGGGCTTGAAAGGCGCGTGCTTTTCACAACGTTCCTAACTTTAACGTCTCAGCAAAACTCGGTGGACAAAAAAAAAACGAAAGAAAGAAAGAAAAAAAATGGGAAATTCTTGGTGTTTCTATGATAGTTTTTTTCCCTGATCTTTCAACATTGGAAACGTGGAAAAATTTAAAGCAGAGTTTTATATCCGGTTTCCCCAGTAGAAGAAAAGGAAGGATTCTTCTGTTGAATAAAAAGAGGATTTTTATTTGAAAATCCTTATGCATTCTAAATGTCACGCTCTCCCGGAAATGGATCAGGATAGGGTTATACCTCCCTATTAGAATAATATAGGTCTCACCAGTTCTAGTACCAGAACAAAGAACTCGAACACAAAGCATAAGCCTGTATTGGCATTCAGTAGCAGTATGTTAAAAAATTGTGAATGTACATATATTTAAATTAATATATAGTAAGCAAGTACAAAATCGCTTTCACAGAACTGGCACTATTTTATCGGAAAAAGATATTGTTGGAGTTGTTTAAATTATTAGTTTTCTTCTAAGTTATTGATTATGTATGCTTAATGCCATACTACACTTTTTATAATTTATCTATTTTTCTTTAAAAATGCTGTCTCCCAAAATGATTGCAGTTCTTTTAAACATTCTGCGTATAACCGTATAGCGTTATATTTTAGTTATTAGACTTTCATAAAAAAATATATGAAAATTTTAAACATTAAACATTTTTAAACATTATGCGTAATAAATGTACAGCGTTATGTTTTACTTGTTAGATTTTCATTAAAAATATATAAAAAATTTATGTTTTGTTTTAAAGTTGTTATAATTTATTCTGTTTTTTTATTCCTTCCACCACATCCTTTTCCATGCAGAAATATACCATTTATGAAGGCAAAGGAGCTTACAATGCTGAATTGCATGAAAAGAACAAGAGAATCATGCATGATTTGTGGACAGAGATGGCGGAACTGGCTGACTATAACAGGGCGAGTATCTTGAATAACTATTCTTTCACTCAAGCAAATCAAAACTACATTGATCAGCAATAAATAGGAGTATTCTGGCTTATTACTGATCCATGAATGCAAAACAAACTTAAAACATTGAATCATCAATGTAAGCTTAAAGCATTGAATGCATTAAATAGATTTATTATTTCAATAATAAGTAGGAAATTTTACATTGATCAACAATAAGTAGAAACAAGCTGGCTACACGGTATCTATCAAATTCAAATGTGTAAAGAAAGATTGAGGGTGTTTAGAAACTTTAAATGAATGAAAGCATATGAAATGAATTCATAAAAATAATTTACAAATACATAATAATCTACAAATATATAATCTACATGAATACTTTGAACGAAATGAATACAGACAAAAATAACCCGCAAGTCTAATTTTGGTCCGAATCTCGTATAGTCCACAGCGGCGTACAATACATGAGTGATTTGAACCTGTTCTTTGATGTACCATATACCAATTAAGTTTTGTGTATGGCACAAAACTAACAAAACATTTTTCAATGTTAAACAGTGTTTTTAATGGTCAATTATATAAGTTATGAGTTTAAGATTTTTATGTGTTATAAGTTTAAATGCTGAGTTAAGCCTGTGAGTGACGAGTTATGAGTTAAGATTTTGACTACTTATATTATGAGTTTAAGATTGTGAAATCGGGAAATATTTAAACACTTATACATTTAAAAACTATGCGGAAAACAAAAGAAATAATATTTTACCGGTGTAAAGATGTCTTATAATTTTTATATTTGCTAAAGTGATAAAATTCTGAAATTCTTGATCAGTATCACCATTAATTATTGATTTGTCCTTCTGCAAAGTATTTTTAATTATTATTTTTTGTTATTCTGTTGTTTAGTGTTATATTTTTAACTTCATTTAATGTCTTTAGAACACACTGATTTAGGATGCGCGTAACATTTTGTCTAACTCCCTTTCAGGGTCCATAAATGTTTTGTTACTTCCTCTATGTTTAATATATGGTTTATTACGTTTAAAATTATGTCAAGTTTTGTTGGCAAAAGATAAAAGCGGTTTTATAAAATTGGAGGCGGTTAAATTAGGTGGTGATTTTATAAACTTGGTTTTTATGAAATTTCCATATGAAAATTCCATAAAATTATGAAATTTCCATAAAAAACACTCTCAGATTGTATGCAGTAACCTATAATTTGCAAAGCGAAATGGTATGGATTTTTAACATATAATCCGTAGATTATAGGTAGGCAACTATGGTACTTTAAAAAAGCATTATTTTCAAAAGCATTAAAAAAAGCAAATATACAATCCTCGCCAGTATGATCTTTAAATATTCTAGAAATAAAAATAAGTGACTATTTTCAACACCACTTTAAAAGTTTAAAAAAATCGTTTTAGAAGACTACTTAATATAAATAACAGAAAAAAATTATTTTAAAACATAAGGAATTAAAAGAAATGTTTTTCGAAAGAAGAGAATATTCATTCTTTCTTTAAAAGCTTAAAGAATATGTGTAAAAAAACAATACTTAATTATCAAAAACAAAAGCATAAAATCTTCTGGCCTTTTAAAACAATAAAACACTTCTTTAAAGATATATATATTTTTATGAAATATTTTTTTTACCTTGATACTCAAACCGAAAACGCCGAATTTTGTCAAGCAACTTTGACAATTCTTTCGGAGGAACAAAAAAAAACAAAAATAAGAAAGCAAGTATCAAAATACAAACATTATTTTGAAAAAAAAAATTAAAAGACTTTTTAGCATATAATCTAAGATTATAGATGCCAAATTTTAATAATCTATTATAGAGCTGAGAAAAAACTTTTGATGATTTACTTTTGAATAACGGTGTGCAACGTAGATCTACCTCCTCGTGTTGCACTCCGGGCAACACCTGATGCGGCAAAGTGATCTACAAATACAGTCTTCAGTCTGGTTCTCAGTGTGAGTTTCTTAGGGTTCTGCAGTGAAACGCAAGTGGCTTGTCCCAAAACTAGAGAGAGGATAATTAAAAAAATCCTTAGGTACTCCTTCTTTCAGATGTTGCCGCTAGAAACAGTCACAAGCCCTGTTACAATCATATTCATGATATCCCTGAATGACCTAGAGAAAAATTGGTGGCATTGCTACGGCTTTTCTGTGGTCATGATTGTCTCAGCAAGCACCTTCACAGAATTAAACTAGTTCTTGTCCCTCTCTGACTCTTGTGTGAATGGAAAATGGATATGCCTCACCTTGCTTCCTGTTCTGCACTGACTCCTGTTTCTTTATGGAAGCGTTATTGGATTACCATACTTAAGTTGATGGATTAACTCATGCCATTTGTTTCTATCGTGTTCTTTGTATTTAATTTTATATCTGTTGTCCTGCAAACTTGCATTGGAAATAAAAAAAAACTTCTGAACGAAAACATATATTTGATCAATTTCCATCAAATGAAAATAAATGGTTTGGAACATGGGTTCTGTAATTTGTTTCTTCTTTTCTTTTGCTACAGGATGGACAGGTGACAGTGGAAGAGTTCAAGCAAGGCGTCCAAAGCGTTTGCATGGGCAAGACGTTCGAACAATTTCCACAGTCTCTGAAGCACGCCATTAACTGCAAATTCCATGCCACTGACATCAACGGTATTCAATTAACCTAAACTTATTTCTCGAAAGGAACATTTTATAATGAATACGAAATTTAAATAAATAGTTATTAGTATAAAAATTTTTTTGGAAATCAGCATTTGATTTCATTTTAAACTCTCTTGCAAAATTTTTCTCCAACGTTGAGGCTATTTTAGTCGATTAGCTAAAATATCGCTATTTATATCGCCTAAATATCGCTATCGCTATTTTAGTTTTTATTTTATTATTGCAATCTATTATTGAGTTATTGTTACAAAGCAGAAGCATTTCTGGCATATCTGGATAAACGTACTCTTAATAGGACATTTAAAAAATTGAACGAATCAAAGGTGATAAATTACAAAAATTTCTATGAGTTTTATAATTCTGCAAATCTCTGTAAATAATAATATAGCAAGAATAAAGTCTAAACTGCTTTTCAATAAATCTTTATTGAATGACATTTCTAAATAATACCTAAAAAGTGAATTTAAAACAGACTATTTTACTTGAAATATTTTAAATTGGATGCCCTCGTGTTTTCACGAATATCTTAGATTTACTTTAATATATTTAAGATATATTTTATAAAACAATTCGTGAAATAATCTATTCCTGACATCTACGGGGAATAAATTTATTTATAATATATATTTTTTTTTTAAATGTTCTTTCAAACTGAAAAATATTTTTATTTGATTATTCACATTATCTTCAAATTTTCATTCGATTTTAATAAAACAGTATTTTTTTTTAATATTCTTAAACAATAATAATAATATAACAAATATATTTCATGTTAGGTTATTATTATATAGATTATTTGCATATAACCTCTTTTTGAAATCATTTGATTTCATTTTGAATTTAATAATGGTATAACAAATATGTCCCATGTTAGGCTGTTCCTACATTAAATAATAACACAAAACCTCTTTTTGAAATGAACATTTGATTTCATTTTAAATTTTCTTGCAAAATTTGTCTCCAACGCTGATTAGTAAGAAATATACTTTGTAGGGATGGAGTGTGTACTAGTTATTTTACAATTTTATTAATGCATTAAAAATTAAACATGTATTATAAAAGATAACATTTCAGAATATTTATTGCAATAACTAAATAAAACACACATCAAAAGCGTAAATATGATTTATGATGTATGAAATATGATATATGAACTATTCAGAATAGATTGTATGATATAATATTCATTCAAAAATTCCCCAAAAGAACTGAAAAGTTATGATCTATAATCTTTATGAAAATATTTCAAGTAGACAGAAAGATAAATTTTAAGGCAAATATATTTTAACTAATAATATTACCAAAATATAGCGAATTTCTTTTTCAAACAAATAAAATGTCTCATAATAATACAAAATGCTCTCGCTTTTAAAATATTTTTATGATTATGGCACATATTTCAGACATATTGATCGTTGATTCTTTCTAAATTTAGGAGACGGAATTGTGACCCTGGAAGAATTCCGGATGGACTGCGTAAACCGCAGCGCATTCCAGGATATCCAGGAAATTGATAATAGCTACAATAAACTGCTAAGTGTACGTATTTCATCTTTTTATCACATTCTTTCAATATAGTCAACGAATTTTAAAAGACATTTCTCGAAATAAATTTGCCATTAAATGGAGAGACGTGGTGATTTATGTATTTAATCCGAGAAAAATTGGTAAAAACCCGTTACAAGTATCATCAAACAATCTATGAGGCCGGGTATACGAATATTAAATCCTTAGGCAGGAAATTATTCCTGTAGGTTTGGAAATATTAGTGTATATCGTGGATATACCATATATCACTCTTATATTATTTTAAGGCCAACGGCCGTACCATGCTGAATATACCGGTTCTCGTTAGATCACCGAAGTTAAGATCATTGGGCGCGGTCAGTACTTGGGTGGGTGACCACCTGGGAACACCGCGTGCCGTTGGCATTCACAAATTTGGGACCTGAATGACCGAGTGGCACTCGGTGCCACGGGTTTTGGGTTCGAATCCCGGCGGTGCCATGGATGTTTGTAGTGGTTCGGAATCCACTTTAAGCCGTAGGTCCCGGTATTCTTATGACTGTAAGAGCGTCACGGAGCAAAAGTCAGGCTTCTACCTACGGGTGCTCCATCACAACAGAAGCTGCTTCCTTCCCCTTCAATCGTGAGTCCATATGGGCTCGTGGGCTTGGCCAGCCAAGTGGGATAAGAAACAACAACAACATATTATTTTAAGACTTGATTGTCCTTATGCTAAATGATGACATCATAAGGACAATTAATCCTGTTCCCATTAAAATGTGGTCAGTAAAAAGAGGCAAGCTTATGCACCTAAATGTGAAAATAAAAAAATAAGAAAATATGTATTTCAATACATATTCTTTTGGCTTGAATTGTATAAGAATTTGAGGAATATGAAGGCAGTTTGTAAGTTTATCAATTTAAAGAATTAGGGCATTTTGGGTTGCCTTGAGAGAAATATCTAACGTTTTGGCACAAAACATGAATTAATAATGTCCAAAAAATTTCAAAACCCATACCATCCAATGCCATTAAACTATACAATCATTAAAATAAATGAAAGATTAAATTTTATAAACGAATCTATCGCTTTTTCTGCAGAAAATATTAGAACGTCCTCTGCAGAAATATTTTAGTTGTTCTGAATTCTTCCGAAGAAACAGTTATTTTCATTTAAAAATTGCTATCCAACAGTCAGTTTTCAGGACCATCTTCAGAAAATTAGACTAGCGGAGTCACCTGACTGTTTTGTGTGTGTGTGTGTTTTCTACTTACAATAGAAATTATCTTGTAAACATTTAGACAAGTTAACTGTACTAAAAATAGTATTTAATATATTTTCCAAAGTGTTAGAAAACATTCAATTTAAGACCTAGTGGCCAACAAATTGACATTTGTCAACAATTACATGGAGTCTCTGTATACTTTACTCCCTCCCTCTCTCCCACTCTCTCTAGTATTCCCATGTTCATTTTATCAAATATTTCAGTAAATCATACTAATACTACAACTCGATGATTTATCATCGTGTTAAATCTGCATATTGAGTATATTTTGCATATATATATATATTTATATATACAGAGAGCGATTGAGCACACATGATATGAACTGCTCCCAAAATTGATGCAAAATGTGGAACTTTAATAGAAAATTGCGGATTTGAAGTAATAAAAATTAATGAGAAATACTAATTAATTTTTAGGATTAACATTTGTATATATTTTATCAATATTTAAAATTTCATAAAACATTTTAATGTTTAAAATTATGGAAATTCTTACTTTGTAACGTATTAAAATAAATATTCAATTTTTCAATTTTTCAACAAAATAATACTAAATGGTATATCCTGTAATGATTTTAATCATAAACATCACTTTTTATGTTCATTTTATTTTTAGTTTTTTTTTTTAGTGATAAAAGTGTAATTTTGTTTTATTTATTTATTGGTTATTTAAAGTGTCTACATTTCTTCTAATGTCAACTCAGTCAAATCTTTATCTGAATGCATATTTCACATTAGTTTAAATCACTAGATCCCAAAATGGGATATATCGTCTTCGATGTCTTCTTAGATGTCAGTAAAACGATTCGAAGGAGGTAGGGGGTGATAGTATCCAATCGGGTCCATTTGGGAGACATTCTATAAAAATAAAGAGATAGTAAAAGCATAAAAAAGGAAGAAAATATTATTTAGAAAAAGAATTCGTCAACGATTCAAAAACGGCTATTATCAGTTTTCTTAACAAAATCAGATACCTACAGTTAATTATGCATTATGGACAGTAATACAAAAGTTTCTAATTGCAGTTGCTTCCTCGCATTTAGCTGCACGTGGCCATAAAGCGGTCACAAATTTGTTTAAAAGAAAGAAAAGAAACCAACTGCAAATAACAAATCGTGCTAATGTCAGAGAACTACCGACAAAAATAGAGCCAATGATTAATTCTTTTATAATAACACACCAGGTTCATCCTTCTTATTAGGATCGTTTGTAATATTAGACTTCATTTTATTTTCGTATTTTCCTTCGATATCTCGGTTTTCTGTGTATAATGCAAACGTTATTATGGTAGATTTTAATAAATAATCTGATAGTTTTAATCTTCAATGTGTCTTTTTACAGCACTTTTATTTATTATATATTTCTATTTGTTCACTTAAAGGAGGTATATTTCCAGGAGGGAGGGATACTGAGTAATTATTTTATTCTGAAAAGAGTTGCAATATTAATTGAATTTCCTACACCCTTATTTCACTTCAAACAAAAGCGTTTTGCAAAAGGAAAATTGTCGTATAAAATATGATGACAACTTTCATGCCATACTAATTATAAACATAGTATTTTTCATATCATGTTTATAATCATTGTTTATTATTTTTATATTGTATACTATTTGTTTCACTCATGCTTATATTAACTACATAAAGCCATAGAATTTTTTAAAATTCATTGAACTCTTGTAGTTCTGTAATCGAAGTGTTTTTATTATTTTTCTACCCTCACATTTTTAATTGGTAGTGGGCTACATAGCCCAGGTAGGTGGTTGAGGTACAAGATGTCCATTATAATACAAATAATGGTACAAGATGTCCATTATAGTACAAACAATGGTACAAAATGTCCATTATAGTGCAAATAATGATACAAGATGTCCATCAGAGTACAAATAATGGTACAAGATGTCGATTATAGTACAAATAATGGTACAAGATGTCCATTATAGTACAAATAATGGTACAAGATGTACATTATAGTACAAATAATGGTACAAAATGTCCATTATAGTGCAAATAATGATACAAGATGTCCATCATAGTACAAATAATGGTGCAAGATGTCGATTATAGTACAAATAATGGTACAAGATGTCCAATAATGGTTCAAAATGTCCATTATAGTGCAAATAATGATACAAGATGTCCATCATAGTACAAATAATGGTACAAGATGTCGATTATAGTACAAATAATGGTACAAGATGTCGATTATAATACAAATAATGGTACAAGATGTCCATTATAGTACAAATAATGATACAAGATGTCCATCATAGTACAAATAATGGTACAAGATGTCGATTATAATACAAATAATGGTACAAGATGTCCATTATAGTACAAATAATGGTACAAGATGTACATTATAGTGCAAATAATGATAAAGATGTCCATTATAGTACAAATAATGGTACAAAATGTCCATTATAGTGCAAATAATTATACAAGATGTCCATCAGAGTACAAATAATGGTACAAGATGTCGATTATAGTACAAATAATGGTACAAGATGTCCATTATAGTACAAATAATGGTACAAGATGTACATTATAGTCCAAATAATGATAAAGATGTACATTATAGTTAAAGAAATGTGGGTAAAGGGATTTAAGTCTTAAAACGTTTGATGAGTTACAGAAACAGGGGAAAAAAAAGGTAAGTTGATAAAATCTCATTGGCAAATATTGCTTTATATTTAATAGACATGTGCAAATTGATTAGGAAAAAAAAGTACCTTGAAAATTGCAAAAATTTATCGTATGTTCTTTTTGTATATTCACGTCATCTAATGTATTTATTTTAAGAAATGCTGATTGAAAAATATATGCTGAAAAATATTAATAAATAAAACATTTGAATAATGATAAACATTTATCAATTTCGTTTATAGTTTTTTTTTTTTTTTTTCATTTCAATTTAAATTTAACGCAAAATCCTATTTGTACATATCCAATCAAATCTTCCTTAAAAAACATGACTTTTTTGTACTTAGAATTTATATTTTAGGAAAATAAAAATAATAAATAAAGGAAAATAAAACATTCATATTTCTATCTTAAATATAAAGTGCGTCTTAGTATTTCTAGACGCACTTTAATATAAAATAAAAAATATGCAATATACAATATTTAAATATACAATAAAGAAATATCTTTGAATCTTAGGTACGTTGAAATTTTGAAACTACTTAATAAAATGAATAAATTTTTCATATTGATTTAATATCAAATTAACAAAATCATCATATTTTCTTGAAAATCTATTCAAATTGTATTAAGCGTAGCACAGCCAAAAAAAGTAGTAATAAATTAGTGCTTAGTTTAAATGTCAATAGGAAAAATAATTTCATATTTTATCTATGATTCCCATATGGATCTTTCCTCAGTAATTGTCATCATCAAAATCATACCTTCATATGATTGCAATTAATACTGAGTATTTCACCAGATATCTTTATTTGATCCAAGCCGTCCTTTCGATAAAGATACGCAGGTGTATAGAAGAACTCCAGGTATTATTAGATCACACAATTCCTCTGATTAGTGGAAGACAGAAAACAATACCACATCCAAAAAAAGATCCATGGGGCATTAGGCACAGAATAAAGAAAGCAATTACGGCTTGCAAAGATTCTTTTTTTTTTTTCCTTTCTATCCTTGTCTTTTGTTTGTCACGAAAAATTAAAGAACTGCTACTTCTTTATCTGGTGGATGTAGTAAATGCTTAACTTGTTTGCTGAGTTTTAAGATAAGAAACTTTGGAAAATAACTTAAATGTTAAAGCACAATGTTGATGGCTTTCCACCTTTTTTATTCTTTTTAACTATTGGCCTTATCTTTATGTTTTGGTAATTTGGATTACGTGTAATTACCTCATCAAAGTATTTTCAATGTAAAAATATATGGGGAAAGTTTTCCAGCAAATTGTGCGCTAAAAAGTTGGTTTTTTTACAAAGAAATAAATGCAAATGAAAACCTTTTGTTTCTGCAATTACTTTTCTTATTGATATTTAAATTAAGCATTAATTTATTTCTATTTTGTGGCTGTGTCATGCTTTTATTAAACACGCAATAATTAAACCTGCTAAAAATGTATTCTAAATTAATGACTAAATTCTTTTTAAATTTAAAAAAGCGTTTTGTTTTATTCATAAGAAGAAATATATATTAAGAATTATTTAGTTATTTAGCATTATTTATAATATTATGTTTAATTATTATTATTATTATTTTGTTATTTTAATATTTATATGTAATATTTAGTATATTTCTAAAACTAATTTTAGTATACTTCATAAATCCTCATAAAATACATGCAGATAAATGATAATTTTGTTGTCTACAAATCTTATTTTAATAATATATATTTGCTTTTATTTTTCTAAATTTAAAAATGGGTTTGCTTTATTCGTAAAACTAAATGTTTAGTAAGAATTATTTAGTTACTTAATATTATTATGTTTAATTATTATTATTGTTTAGTTATTTTAATATTCATAAGATGTAATATTTAGTATATTTAAAAGACATTTTAATATACCTCATAAATCCTCATAAAATACATGAAAATAAATGTTAGTTTTGTTGTCTACAAATCTTATTTTAATAATATATATTTGTTTTTATTTGATTTATGTCATCAACTTTAAAATACGCTGAAACTTGTCGATAACTGAAATATATTTTTAAGTATAGCATATCAAATAGAATGTGTAGTAATGTATTAACATTAAAAGTTCTTGTGTCACTGTATTCAATTATATTCTATAGGTGTTTACATCTAGAAAACTTTTACTCTAATACAACAATTGCATAACGTTTAATAGTTTATGTTTTATTTAATGACTATTATAAACTTACATTTTCTAATTGTAAATACTTTCTAATATATTTACAATTAGAAAATATATACTATTGGAAAATATATACTATTAGAATTAAATATAGTATTTGAATATATATATTCTATTATATGTAAATACTTTCTCTTTGTAATGCATTTAAAATTGGACTTTGAAAAACTAACTTATTATTCCTTCTTTCTTAAATATTACATATTTACAGTGACGCGTTTTAATACGTATACAAAAAGAATAAATTAATAAAATTGTACTAAATATGATCTTTACATTTTTCCTTTTAAATTGATCGTAATTCATAAAAAAATATTGCAAAATGTGTCCTCGGTTCTTTTTTTAAGTCTATAATTCAGAATCTATTCATTCAATTAAAAAACTCTTTTATAATTCCGAAGGCATTCGACTTAACTCAGTGAGAAAGGAAGGAGTGTTATTGGATTGCCGTTTTAAATCTAGAGGGAGTAATTCCAAATATCTGAACCAACATTTTGAACAAAATTTTCTTGCAGAAGAAAAAAAAACGTATGCTTCAAGTATCGTTACATCACTTCAAGTACTATGTTTTTGTTGTACCTCAGAAGAATTTTTGATAACTTCGATCTATTTTTATTGGATCGCCTGTATTCTAAATTTGTTCTGCTATTCCTTGAATTAATAATGCGAGGCCTTCTTAATATTTGTATCTCAAATGTAGTAGTTTCGCCGTTCATTTACTTATATTAAATCTTTTTGCTCGTGGAATTTGAAATATTTCTTACGAATTTTCCTTTTTTTTTTTTTATTTAATAACATGGGATATCATATTTTAATATTCCATAATGTTGGATTTAATGTCTTTACCTATTATACTTATTTTATTGATTTCTTTTAGGTTTTTTTTATTCTAAGCTCATTAATATTTTAATAAATTCAAGTTCTTGTACATTATTGCAAATATGCTTACACCAGTACGTGCTAGTCCGTTAAATTACATAGATAAATTAAAAATGCATGACAATTTTTTAATTCATAAGCAAAATAATAGAACTATTTTCCTTTTTATAACATTCATAAAACTATAAATTTAATTCATTTTAATATACATTAATTAATTTTCATTAATTAATGTTCATTAATTAATTTTCATATACTTATTATTCCATGCTTTATTTCATTTCTTTTTTAATACAATAATTTTCTTCTTAATAATTTCATGATAAAAGTTATATTAGAATTGCAATTGTTATGTAAATTGAATAAACATATTCGAATTTTGAAATTAAATCATAAAAGTGAATTTTCGATTTATGAAATAAATGTATATCTTTAAATTAGGATTAGAGAAAATTCAAGTCCTCCAAACATCTGGATTTTCAAATCTGTCCTCCAGAAACCAATGCTCTTCCTTTCTCACCCGTTGGTGACCTGTTCGGGTCCTAAATAAGTGAAACAAGCCCACCTAACTTCAGTAAAAAATAAATCGCCTAAACTGATAAAACTATAGCAAAATTTCCTTTAATACAGCTTCTTTGCTCCACGGACGGCGTTTACCAGAAAGTGTTGTAACACTTTCTCATAAAAATAATGTAAATACGTAAATAATCCTATTGGTGGCCCAATTACCATCCAAAATCATTAGGACTCAAATCTGTGGACAGCACTCAATTTTACTGCTTTCAGTGAATTTACTGCTTTACTGCTTTCAGATTATTGACTTACATAATGAGATCTATTGGCCTTACATAATGCGCCAGCAAGATGTAATTATAATTATTTGCTTTTGTTTTTGATACAAACCTTTACTCAAAGCTCCCTAACTCCTTTTTGGTACTATTTTGATGGTAATAAATTAATTATGTCAAATATGTAGAAATTCTAAATTATTATTTCATTGAGTTATGTAAAAAGTAATTATAAAATAGATCTTTTTATGCCCAATTTACAACTACGACATTGATGGTGATTTTATATATATGCACAGATCTTATGATGTTTTTAAATCTTCATACTGAAATACATAGGGTGGAAATCTTTAAAATGGTACTGTTCAGTTACATCTGTGGTTAGATTTAACAGCCGGAATTGCCCGAAAATTGGTAAGGAGACTTCTATAGATATGGAAAGTAGTAGTATGCTAAAAAGTTTCGTACCAAAAAACCCATTAGAAGGGAATAAGATACCGAAATATGATAATCCAAATTGAACTAAAACATTTCCTCTTACTGAATTTTTTGATGTTTATATTCTATATAATATCAGCACTCTCATGAACCAGTAATTGCAATCTGTTTCAAAGCATTTTCTACAGCTCAAAGTATCATGTATGAAAATTGTTCCTTTCAACTCAAGTTAAATCCTTCTGTAACCCACCCAGATATTGAGATTTGAACTATCCTTACATTCCCATATGAAATTTTTAGCATCATCAACATAAAATACAATTTTTATAAAAACGGTGGGTACCAGCCCATTAATAAAAAGTGATGTTCCAGTTCAATACTAATAGTTCCGATTCATTTTTATATTCTATATAACCATCGCTCATGAACTAGTGATTGCAACCTGTTTCAAAGCATTTCCAACAGCTGAAAGTACCAAGCAATAATGTTCCTTTCAACTCAAGTTAAATCCTTCTGTAACCCACCCAGATATTGAAATTTTAAAAATTCTTACATCACCATGTGAAATTTTTAGTAACATCAATATAAATTACAATTTCTAGCTCACAATAACGATGGGTACAAACCCATCAATAAAAAGTTATGTTTCAATTCAATACCATCATTGTAATTATTTAAAATATCTAAGTCTTAAATCTTTGAAAAATATCATATTTTCTGCTGTCTGTCCTTTCTTTTGCGGAATCCTGTTGCGTTTTTAATTTTTCTACCAAATAAAGGCAAGATAATCTTTAAAAAAATTATTATTTTTTTTATGCTTAAACTATTCCATTACTTTGCAGGAGAATGATAAGAAGAGTGGCGGAATAACACAGGCTCGCTACCAAGAGCTTTACGCTGAATTCATCGGTTCGCCTGAAGCCGAGGTTCCTGGAGCACACCTCTTCGGCCCCTTGGGCGTATATTAATGATGTTTAGAATATCTAATATCAATTATTGTTATAAATTTTTGTGTTTTGCGTCAATTTTTCCATAGTTGCTGTCTGTTTGCTCGTCTCTGTGTATCCCCATGATGTGATTGCACTCTAAAAGTCCAATGGGTTTATTCTGTGTTTTTATTATTTATGTCCATGTTGTGAATTTTATTGTTTTCAAGTAACTTTTTTGTGTTGAAGCATGGTTCTGGATTCCGTAGAATTTTTGCTTAATGGAACGTTTAGTACCTTATTAATGTCTATGCTATGAGATGTTAACGCATGAAATTATATTCAATTCAAAATGTATATAATTGATGTCCATATCAAGGTGTATTATGTGTTAATAAAAACTATTAGTATTAAATTAAGATATTTTATTTAAAAATTTATTCAAATATTTTTATTCAATTTTTATCAAAGCTTTAATATTTTTATCATTGCCTTCTTGTAATTTTTGTCACATTAAAAATAATAATAATAAAACTAAAATAAATATGGTGTTTTACCTTCTATTATATTTTTCTTCTATATTTGCTGTATTTCTTTGGATGAAGTCTTAATTTTTTTAAAGATTATGATAGAATAAATAACATAATATTTCAGCCATTAGATTTATTTATAAATTTATAATATTTAGCATAAAATAAAAGCTAGGTTTTTGTATAAATTCAATTTGTCAAAGGGTTTAAACATCCTTTTGACAAATATAGCGTAAATTTCGCAAATATTTTAGAAATGCCTAGTTTGATAGGGTTTGCACGCTACGCGCTTTAAACTAGCGCGATCGTGAACAATAATAATAAAAAAAAATCTTGAAACGCAGCAGATAATTTTTGTGCGCTTAGATTTGTGTTTAGTCAACAACAATGAATAGCGAAATATATTAATTTAACGCATTAGAAAAACAAAGAATCTGTTCAGTATAAATTTAATTCTACCTTGCACTGTAAGTAGCTCAGTTATATTGTAAATGTGTATTTTATTTTGACAATTATTATTTGTTTTAAAATAAGAATAATAACTTATCATAAATGTGTATTTAGTGTTAAAATGTTATATGGTATTATTATTTCTAACTATTAACTTAAAAAACAAGTAATTTATAAAATGGTTTTTTTAATATTATTTCATATAATACTATGTAATTGGCTTAAAAACATCTATGGTCTGTACCAAGAGAACCACTCATGGTAATTTATAACTTTTTTTTTTATTAAAGAGCGAAACTCCTCCTGTATATTAAAATCTATGTAGGCATTATAAGTTAAAGCAGCAATCGAGCTCTTGTCACATATTTCAGCGTCAGTGGTGTTTGTGGTGTGTGTTGATCAGTGGTGTCAACTGTTGCATTTTCAAATTACCTACATTTCGTGCAATTCGCTTGTACACATGTTCGAAAAATCTCATTCAAAAACTGTTTGACATTAATCGAGGTGTCAAACAGTTTTTGAATGAGATTTTTATGGTGCTGGATGTGCGGTGCAGTGTGTGGTGCAGGTGTGTGGTGCAGGTGTGTAGTGCAGGATGTGTGGTGAAAGGGTGTGTGGTGCTGGATGGGGCAGTGTGGAAGTAAGTAAGATTTCCGTCAACATCCCTGACAAATTATCATGAGTGGTTCGTCAAGTATGTTACATCATTACTTTTGGTTATCTTCTTCCAGACGTCTTGTATCAATTCAAAGATTTTGCTTACATACTTAGAATTAAGTAATCTAATCTTTCTAAAATTTTTAATTATTATGTAGAAATTTGTGTCAAATTGCACGTCTGTTGCATTGAGGGGAAAAAAAATATCATAAAAGCTTTGGCGAAATCAAAGATTTAAATATTTTAGAAGAAAAATATTAAAAAATATTTATTATAATATTAAAATTCCAAATTTAAATATCACTTAATAATTCAGCAGTAATGTTTAAAACAATATAAGTATTTTTCCTTGTAATTCAGGAAGTCTTTTAGGGAGAAAAAGAGAATTTAAAAGTCTATTAGATAAAAGAGAAAAAGAAATATTTTCCATTTAAAACTTTCAAGTACATTTTCCTCATATATTCATAGGAATAGAAATGAAAGAAATAATAAATTGATAGCTATTGTAGTATAGTCTTTTTTAAGTCCGAATACAAATATTTTTGCTTAGATAAGAAATATTGATAATGCTAATGAGCTTGAACAAAATAAAACTTAATATTATCTCCCAAATGCATTTTCATTAATGAAACACAAAAATATTCTATCTAAATTATTGCTATAATAGAGAAATGCAACAAAAATTTCTAGAATATAACTACTCATTTCTTTGTTTCTATAATTAATATATGCAATATTTTTATCATTTCACTTTGTACCCTTTGTGTTTTTGTGTCATGAATCTGTAACAACAATGTACATTAATAAATTGTATTCGTGTATGTTATTTTATGTTATTTATTTAATTCAAGAAACAACATAAAACTTTAAAAAAAAATGCTGTACAATAGAAATAAAAATACATAATTTCCTAATCTTTACTTGATTATAATGAGATTATGATTATCTAGAAAATTTACTCTATTGATTGAAATCCAAATCCTAAATTATATCATATGTGTAACGTCTCGACCTATACTGGACCTATAGCGGCTTCATGAAGAAAGTCCTTTCAGGTTCATGGGAGCACTTTAATTTTCATTTATAAGCATTATATATTATATATTATATATATATATATATATATATATATATATATAGAACTCTCGATTAATATATTATTTACAAAAAATGAAAATTAAAGTTATAAATTTGATTCACAAGTGCAGTTCACTCCAAAGTTGGAGATTTTCAGAGTTCTCGAGTCTACGACGAATCTAATGTACGCTGTATACGGCAGACCTTAATTATCACACGACGAGATGCACGAAATCACAAGGGGCTCACTTTGGAAACAGGAGGAATCTCCGGCCTGTTCAGTCCCTTTACAGAAAAAGAGAAAAACAACACTTTTTGTCGACTCGTCGCAGAACACTCTCCCTTTCTTCCTCCAAAAACCTCTCTTAAGAAAATCATCAAAATGGGGGTCAGCTTCCCTCACTTCTCCTTGGAGTGGACACTTCCTCATCCCAATCTATGACCAATCACGATTAAGCAACTCCTGAAGTAGTCCATATCCCATCTGTAATTGTTTAGACCTGTGAAGGTCGAACAAACAATCACTAATTTCAGGATTTATCATTATCCATGGCACTGATCATCTGTTGTCAGATTTGAATGATATGTTGTTCTCATTAGAAAAAAAAACACTAACTACATGCAGTACAAATATCCACCGCACTGCTTATCTGCTGTCAGATTTGAGTGATAGGCTGTTATTATGCACTTTATAAAGAATGCACATTCCTTTCCCCTTGGAAACAGAAATGCTATTTCTCTTCTCGTGGGAAAAATGCTACATATGATATAATCTTTAACCTATTATAATTTCATGAAAAATTTACTGATGAACTAAAACATATTGGCTTGTTTAAATTCAACTTGACAATGTTTTTCATCAGATATTCATAAATCAAATGTGATCATTTTTAAACTCGCATCATCTTAACTGATTCGAAATCTTTATTAGCAGCACAATAGATGAATTCATTATTTTACTATTATACTTTGTTATAACCAATGCAATTTAAATTGCAAATACACATTAAATATTGAAAAATGCACTAACATTTGTCAAATAACTGGAAGAACACCACATCCAAGAATTTATTTGTTTCAAATTGCCATAAAAAAAATATTATAAAACTAAATGAGTCGAAAAGTAACGTCGAAGGTAAGAAATCAAACAAACCTCTTCAAAGTTGAATTATAGCAAAATAAACCATAAATTATATACAATACAACATGTTGGATCATTTGGTGCTGAGGTCACAAATAGGAAAGATCTCGGTCAAACAACTTAAGTGCTCAATAATACAGATGTCTGTGTTCAGAAAAGTGTGCTATTTTTTAACTGCTCTTTGAAACTTCTTTTATGTTGAAAATACTTCACACATCAAACTTTTCATTTGAATTCAGAGCCTTATAAAGCTGATTGAAACGAAATTTTTATGCATTTTACTCCATATAACCTATGCAGAATACGAATCGGTATAAAATTCCATATGGAACCAGCATGGTAGATGCATACAGAACATACATAGACCACCCATTTTATTTTATGTAAGGATATAGGAATGTCCATGGAAGTCTGTATAAAATATTTTACGATACACTCTTATTAATGGTGAGAAGAAAGGGCAAACCATCCAAACTTTATATTACATTGTTTCTTAGGAGTAATTTTTATCCATATAAATTTTAAGTATTTTGTTCTACTTTAGTTCTTCTTAAATATTACACTTTTATCAAATACTTTATTGTTTTATTTCTTCTTTATTTTATTATCTTACTTTAGTTTTAGTAAAAGAAGAATTAAGAATTAGGATTTAAAATCTTATTAAATCATATTGTGTTTAGTTATCATATTGTACACCATTAAAAATGTAAATACTTATTGTAAATGGCCAATTTTTAATTTGTTAACTTTTTAAATTATTTTCTTAAATGATCTGTTAAATCATTATCCTTTCATAAGTTGCTAAAGAGATATAATATTTTACATTTCATAGGTGAAAATATGAAAAATATTTTACATTCCATTGGTTTGATACTGATCATTTTAAATTAAAGCAAAAAAAAACTTCAGAGATAAAATATTATCCTTTATAGAGTACAATTTTTTCCTATAGTTAGAAAAATATTTAATATCAGTTAAGATGGTGAAAATTTTAAGAGGTCAAGAAAACATCCTTTTAACTTTCAGAAGATACGGATACTTTACACGTTCATTCTCTTGTAATATATTTTTTTCCATTAGCAAATGTTTGCAATAAATAATGCTTATAATTATTATGCAATGAAAAAATATGCATATGATTGATATTTTTAATTGAATTAAATATATCACTAAGCACGACTACAAAATATTTCTTTTTTTTTTTTTTTTTTTATTGGAGTAAACGTACAACATTTTTAAGAACTTTTGTTTTAATTCTTATTTTATGAGTTTGCATTAAGAAAAGTATATACAATTTAGTAAAATAGATAATAATATGAATTTTTGTATAAATGCTTACTAATTATCAGCAAAATAAATTTTTTTTAATAAATTTCAACTTTGAAATAATTATATTTTAAGCTGTAACACAGCTGAAATGAGAAAAAAAATAATACTTGTCATCAAAATATTTATAGTTTCAATGAAATCCTCCAATTTGTAGTCAGGAAATTCTTTCTTAAAAACATTTATTAATTTTTTGATGAAACACTTCTAGATAATTTAAAATTCTAACTTAAAGTGGTTTTTTTTTTTTAACTGATCAGTTCTAACTGATAAACTGATCAGTACTCTTATTAAAACTAATCAGTTCTATAAAAAGTAAGAATTTACATTATTTAATTAATTAACACAATTAGCAAGTGAAAAAAATTAAAATATTATGAGCACGAGAAAATTTTTTAAAAAAATATTAGGAAACAGATAAGAAACGTTGAAAGTGGGCAAGGAAACGAAAAAACAAGTAATATAAAAAATAAAAAAAAAATTAAGTCAATTTCTACTTTATTTTCACTATATTGCAGAAAAGACATTTACAAATAAAGTTGAAATTTTCCTCTTACATCTGGCGCCATCTATTATTAGATACATGCAACTTAAGTCTAAAAAAAACTAAAATTAATTAATTAAATTTAATTAATTGATTAATATTTGAAAAAACTGTATCAACATCAAGTGTCATCCACTACAAGTTTAAAAAAATGTATTTGAACGTGAGTGGCTGTATAAAAAGTATTTTATGAGCGATTGAAAATTTGAACAAGATATATATAGGGAGAGTGTAAGCTAATAGTAGGAATTGAAAAAAAAAAGCCAAAGCAATGCCCATAATTTTATGGGCAATAAAAATAATGAACTTAATAATAAAAAAAAAACATAATATTTATCTGCTTTTGTAAATGCATGTGGCTCAGTGCAGAAAAGGATGTAGTAACTTTATGAAAAACATTATGGAAAAATCATAGTAAACTGCATGAAGTACGGACTGGCAAATACAAACAAAAACCATATTTCCGTGTATAAAAAAGAATTTTTAGAACTTTTTTAAAGTTACATATTTTTATACAGGCTCGGTTTATGTAGGATCCATTAATCTAGCCCAGGGGTCGGCAACCTGCGGCTCGCAAGCCACATGAGGCTCTTTGGATGTGAAGCTGCGGCTCTTTAGTTCCCTACTCAAATATTATTTATTTTAACAAAAAAAAAATTTAAGAATCGTTCTGCATCGATTAACGAGGATTAGGCACCGATTCTATCTCTCAGCCACTTGTACTAGCTTTTCACCGCACCCCTCCCCCGTGACACGCGTCGTCACTGTCGTCAGTCCATCGGAAGCTCTCGAATGACGCCGTCGTCGGATGTTTCTATGTAGATTTTAATTCGTTTTCGACGCAAGACAATTTGGCGTCTTCATCAGTTCTTTGGCGTGACGTATAATTTGTTGTTTCAAGTAAAAGAGTTAGAAACGAATTATCTTCCCAAAGTTATGTATGTGTATATATATATATATATATATATATATATATAATAAATCACCATTCACAGATGGTGAGTATGTCAAAGATTGCTTCATACGTGCATCTGAAGAACTGTTTCGGGATTTCAAAAACAAACCTGGAATCTTGAAAAAAATCAAAGATTTTCCACTATCCGCTAAAACAGTACAAGATAGAATAGCTAAAATGTCTTCAAATGTAACATATTTTCAAGTGGAAGCTATTCAAATTTCTTCTGCCTTATCACTGGCTACAGAGGAGTCTTGCGACTTTAAAAGACACGGCACAAGTTGCCCTTTTTCTCAGGTATATGTCTTCCCAAGGTCCAAAAGAGGAACTTCTAGGATCGCTACCGCTCTCGGGACAAACTAGAGGAGACGATATAGCGAATGCCATGCAAAAATGCCTTGAAGACAATAAGATCGATTTAAATAAAATCGTTTCAATAGCAACTGATGGAGCCTGAAGTATGACAGGAAAAAATAAAGGGGCAACAACAATTTTTCAGAGCAAAATAAACCACGAAATTCTTACGTTTCACTACATAACCTTCTTCCGTTCACTGCATAACGTTCTTCTCTTCAAGAAGCGCTTTGTGCCCAAACATTTCCGGCCGAAATAGTTGATGTCATCAATTTTGTAATCAAGATTGTTAACAGCATCTTGTCAAAAGCACTCTACCATCGTCAGTTTAAAGAATTCTTAAACGAAATGGAGACTCAGTATTCCGACCTCCTTCTTCACAATCAAGTGCGATGGCTTTCCAAAGGTAAGGTGTTGAAACGTTTTGCTTTGTGCTTGAATGAAATAAATACATTCCTAAATAAAAAAGGCATTAATCACCCTGAATTAGAGAACGACAAATGGTTGCAAAAATTTTACTTTATGGGGGATATCACAGCGAAATTAAATGAGCTGAATCTAAAACTGCAAGGAAAGGGAAACCCAGCCTATGTTTTGGTAGAAGAATTGGTTTGTTTTGAAGAAAAATTAATTCTTTTTGAAGAAGATATTCAGAGCGGTAAATTACTTCATTTTCAATTTCTAAAGCAATATCGTGATAAAACTAGTGCAACTGTTGACACGAGGTACTTCAGCACAGTTATAAGAAAAATTAAAGATGAATTTGCTGACAGATTTGAGCAATTTAAAACCAACAAAACCACTCTAGCATTCATAGTAAATCCTCTCAACACAAATAGTAACGAAATCCACATTGAGCCATTTGGAATTGATACTGGATCTCTAGAAATGCAATTGATCGATTTAAAAAGTAAAGCTTTGTGGAGTGGAAAATTTACAGAGTTGAAAAGCAAGTTGGAAGAGTTGGAGGTCCAGAAATGTATGTACGTAACGCAACAAAAGTGGACAACTTTAAAAGAAATGCCGCGAGTTGAGGCATTTATATTCGACGCATGGAATAGTCTTCGAGATTGCTACAGTGAGGTGAAGTAGTTGGCATTTGGAGTGCTGACTATCTTTGGATCGACATATTCGTGCGAGCAAGCGTTCTCTTGCATGAATATAATTAAAAGTAAAGTAAGAAGCCAACTAACAAATGAAAATTTAGAGTCGTGTTTGAAACTTAAAGCAACAAGTTATGAGCCAAATTTATCCAAACTTTACCAAACTAACTAAAAATCGTATGGATTTAATACTAGTAGCGCCATCTATGTGTCAGCCTATGAACCTTTCAGCCCACCTGTTATTTATTGTTGGCAAGAAAAAATTTTGCGGCTCTTTAAAAACTGAAATTTTGTAAATTGCCATTCTTGGCTCTTCCGACTGAAAAGGTTGCCGACCCCTGATCTAGCCAAAGAACGTAGGTATTTTTCTGTTAATCGACCGCAAGTGATAAATTGCCAAATATCACTAAATAAAATATGTTTTTATTTCTTTAGTTCAGATTTCTTAATTTATAAGAAATTTAAATGAAATTAGATTTTTTTTTTTTTTTTTATTTTTCGAAATTGTTTATATTGCTAGTTTGTTTATATTTAAAAAAGAAAAATCTAAATGTAGGAGAAATTTGCTCCTGGCTAACAGAAGAGTCCACATTGTACATCAGAAATAATAATAGAGCACTTTAAGTAATGAACGTTAGATGATTTTTTTTTTTCATTTCGGCTTATATACGGGTTTTGAATTATGGTAAATTTTTTTTAAGAAAAAAGCATTCTTAGCTTACACAAAGATCGACTTATATTTGAAAATAAGCGAAATCTACCATCAAAAACGTAGGAAAAAATATGTATAAATCTGATTCTAATAATGCAAAGAAAGTTTTAATAAGGAGTTTTTGCTTGTCACAGGTTTGTACTACACGAAATTAAAAATATAAAAAAAATAAAAAAAAAAATTTAATAAATATCAAATCAGCTCATTGTACCGTTAGAATTTTTTTTTTTTTTTTTTTTTTTTTTTTTGTAATTACAAGAGAAATTTAATTTCTTTATCCCAGAGTCTTCAACTTGTAAAACTGCATCAAGAGGAAGCCTTCAATCATACTTAAAAATCTACTACTGCATTCATTCCTTAAAAGAATTACGACTTATACAGGTATTTTCAAGGATTCCAGGATTTTAAAAATTCGTGAATAATCTATATATTGTTGTGCTGGTGATCGGTTTGCACCCATAGATTTGTCAAAGAGTCATATTTTTTTGACACAAAGAAACAAAATAGTTAAAATTATCATCAATAGGTGTCGACATGAACTACAAAAGTTCGATGTGTTCATCTCCATATGGTATAACCAAGAAGTTCACAGTTCATCATCATCTATATTTAAGTTCTACAAGCAAAAATTCAAGTTCTATAGCAAAAATCTCGCAATTTATGGCAACTTTCAGCTCATATGAGGTACAGGAAATTCGAACAAACACCCGTAACTGTAGATAACCCATAAAATTTAGGTATCAAATCCGGAGTCATGGGTTCCACGCATTATTGCAAAAATTGCTTAATTTTTATTCTTGACCAAACATATTGCCCAGAAATACAAATTGTGATATAAGGAAGCCATCCAACTTGCATAAATATAATGTCAAAAAGACGTTTTTCATGCAAGTTAACACATTGCATTTATTCCAAGTTTTCAAACCATAAGTTTCGCATGGTTCCTCAAAAGAATTAGGAAATATTCAACAATATGTATTCACATCATGCAGTAAATTTTGATGCATAGAGCCGCTCTTCAACGTATGTGTTTGAATTATCTGTAATAATCAATAATTATTAACTGATCCATGTAAAGAAAAAAATGGGACTTATCAGGGTAAAAGATCTAAAAATGTCGTTGTGTATTTTCGAACATTTTTTCAACCATGTGAATTCCTTTTGCTTTTCAATATCGTATGGCTGTAGCTCCTATAATATTGTAATTTGTATGAGTGGGAATTTCAAGATTTCATATAAAACTCTCAACATACTAGTTCTTAGTAAACATGTGTTTTTTTAAACATTCTTCGTAACATAGGAGAATTTTGCAGTAGGAGCATTCATTTGCGTTTCTTCTGATAAACTCCACTGATAACTTTATTACCCTTTCGGGAGACCATTTTCTAAGCTACTGACTTCTTCGAACCTCTGTATTATCTTTAGAAGGTTAGTTTTAGCTGTTGAACCTTGCTTCCTTTAATTTTATTTACTGGTATAAAGACCCATAATTCTGCTACTGCTGACTTATTATTGACATGAAATAACTTTACCAAAAGTAGCATTCACACCTTATCAACATTGCAATTAATTAGTTGTCATTGTCAACATTGCAATTATTTTCTTGTGTCAAAAATCTGGCATGTTTGAGAGAGCAAACAGCCCACCAGTGCAATCTTTTTTTTTATCCGGTGTGCAAAATATTATTTTCAAAAATCCGTCCAAACTTATGATGTCACTATACACTTCTCAATAAATTTCTGCAATTTTCCCTGAGAATTTGCCTAGAAATATATTTACTTTGATCGACTATAAATTGCCATTTGCAATTAAAAAAACCTATCATGGTCGGTAATTTTAGAAAATTAAAGAGGAACATTAGGTGGTATCTCTGGAAATTTTACGAAAGTCCTTCTTTCATGGAATGCACAATGCTGCCTTAGTCCAGAAAAATTTCTATTGAATTATTTAAATAATAATAATAAATAACACACTGTATACAGCAAAAATTGTAATAATAATTTATTTTTTTAAATAATTTTATATTTATTATAGTCACACATGTACAGAATTCCTTTGTTATTTCTAAACAATAAAAATAAAGTCATTGCTCTTTATAATTATTAGCAGTTAATAATGGAGAATATTCTGATTTAAAAGATCTTTATCAATAAACAATATAAACATCATTAAATAAGACCCAAATTTTATTTTGACAGGGCACATTTTAGTGATTAATTTGAGAGCCCATACCGAAAGAAGAATAGAAAACATTCCGTGAAGAATAAAAAAAACAGTAAACCATATCCATAATTCATGAAATTTGTCTTTTTTTCAACCAACATTGTATCAGAAAAAAAGATGGTACACAATTATGTTTCAACTTTTGTGTGAAAGAAAAATTGTATTCATGGTTATGAAAATTATTAAACCTTGAAAAAATTATCAGATTTCATTTAAATTTACGAGTTACACAAACAAAAGTTAAAATGATAAGAAATGTGGAATACTCGGGCAGAATTATGTGCTTAGCCGAAACAGTGTTCTATGGACGGTAGTAATAATTTTACAAATTTAGAACTTTACGGATACAATAGACAAATATTGTACTGTCTTTTGAGAATTAAAACTCATTGGAATCACAATACCTCATTGACATTATAATATACCATATAACCAAATTGCTGGCTTCGAACGTGGATATATCATATTCCCATAGTAAGGAAACGATATTTCTAGTTGTACTGTCATAATTCAGAAAGGGAGGCAAATATGGATAAAATGAACATTTGAGAATCGGGCAGTTTAAAATTTGGACAATGAACAACGAAATCTAAAGTCACTGGGATGTAACAGGTCCCTCATGTAAGGCATCAGTACCCCTCATGTAGCGCTGATGACCATTAAACTACTGTCATTTACTAGTGCTATTACAAAAATGGAGAATTTCTTAATGTAAGGCATCGTCTGGAACCAAGGCAGGTCAGTTCTGGAACCAAGAATAATTCCTCCCCAAACGAGCCATCCTGCACCAACGTAACGGTGTCGTTCAATGGTGTTCTCTTGGTGGTAACGGGTACCTGGCACTCTCCATAGGAAAGTCCGGCGAGAATCAGACTGCAAACTACACTGAAGTGACAAAAGTCATGGGATAATAATATGCAAATTTTCAGATGGCAGTAGCATCGCGTAGAACAGGTATAAATGCGCAGTGCTTTCGCAGAGCTTTCATTTCTGTTCAAGTTATTCATGTGAAGAGGTTTTGACGTGATGATGACCGCACGACGGGAATTAACAGACTTTGAACGCGGAATGTTAGTTGGAGCTAGAAGCATGGGTCATGCCATTTCGGAAATCGTTAGGGAATTCAACATTCCCAGATCCACTGTGTCAAGAGTGTGCCGAGAGTATGAAAATTCAGGCATAACATCCCACCATGGACAGCGCAGTGGTCGACCGCCTGCACTTAACGACCGAGACCGGCGACGTCTGCAAAGAGTCGTAATTTCTAACAAACAAGCAACACTGCGTCAAATAACCGCAGAAATCAATGTGGGACGTACAAGGGACTTGTCTGTTAGAACTGTGCAGAGAAATTTGGCTTTCTTGGGCTATTCCAGCAGAAGACCGACTCGAGTGCCTTTACTGACAGAACGACATCGCTTGCAGCGACTCTCGTGGGCACGTGAGCATATCGGTTGGTCCCTAGATGAATGGAAAACCGTGGCCTGGTCCGATGAGTCACGATTTCAGTTGGTAAGAGCTGATAGTAGGGTTCGAGTGTGGCGCAGACCCCACGAAGCCATGGACCCAAACTGACAGCAAGCCACTGTTCAAGCTGGTGGTGGCTCCGTAATGGTGTGGGCTGTTTTTTCATGGCATGGACTTGGTCCTCTGGTGCGACTGGACCGAACATTGACTGGAAATGCTTATGTTCAGCTACTTGGAGATCACTTGCAGCCATTCATGGACTTCATGTACCCAAACAACGATGGTAATTTTTATAGATGACAATGCGCCATGTCACCGGGCCACAACTGTTCGCGATTGGTTTGAAGAACATTCTGGACAATTCCAACGAATGATCTGGCCTCCTAGATCGCCCGACATGAATCCCATCGAGCATTTATGGGACATCATCGAGAGGTCTGTCTGTTCCCAAAATCCTGCACCATCCACGCTTTCACAATTATGGACGTTTATCGAGACATCATGGCTCACTATTCCTGCAGAAGACTTCCAACGACTTGTTGAGTCCATGCCACGTCGAGTTGCTGCACTTCGCCGGGCGAAAGGAGGGCCGACACGATATTGAGAGGTATCCCATGACTTTTTTCACTTCAGTGTAAACCTGCACTCGTCGGAAAACATCACACAAGACCACTGTTGCGGTGTCTACAATGCATGCTCTCTACTCCAGGTTAATCGCAGGCGACAGTGAGTTGCGGTAAGTGGAACACATCTGACAGACCTATGAGCATATAGACCAATGTTCCCTAAGCGTCTGTACACGGTCTGCCTTGAAACTGTCATACCGGTAGCTGAAGAGAGCTGACGAGACAGGTCTGACGCTGTGCCCCGTCTGTTTCTTTTGGCAGTAACTGCTAAATACCGGTCCTCATTCGGCGTTGTAACTCGGGGGCCGACCTGTGCTGTAACATCTGCTCACATTACCATCATCTTGGAATCGTTGCCAAAGCCTGGAGATGACATTCTGGGCGATTCCAAGTTCCTCGGATACATCCAGCTGGGTACATCCACATTCCAGTCGTCCGATAATTCTACCACGCACAAAATCATCCAAATGCTTCCTTTGTGCCATAACTATACGGTTATTGCACTGAAAGGCTTTTAAAGCGCTTGTGAGCAATTTTACTTCTTTGCCACCATTCCTTATATACCTCTCTCTTACACTCTAGTCATTGTGACGTACTATCCGCGCCATCTGTAATTTGCATATTCTTCTTCAAGATGTGTGTGATAATTCTACAGGTGAAATTTTTATTTTAGAGTTCAATTTCTGTGTGATTCTGAATTATCCTTAATTTATGGACATGAGTGTATTTGCCTATACAGGCTGATCCTGATGTGTCAGACTATCCTGTTCTGGCGAAACATGGATTAGACTATGCCTAATATATTGATGAGTTTCCTTCAAGATTCGTTTCCACATCTTCAGGATATGTTTGGGCATAGACCACTAACTTAATCATGAATCTGTAGCTTCTAATTTTGTTAAAAATGAAAATTTTTTTGCACATCATTGTATATTGAAGCCTTCTGAGCCACACTTGACTGTAATGCATCCATAGCAGAAATAAATGCTTTGATTCTGAATATATCTTGGACTCATGATTCTCGAAAGCATCATCTTCATTTTCATTACTATACCTTCTTTTAAATTCGCTTTCCTCGTAATCAACAACAGGCAGTTTTCCTTTTACTTGGACTACTCTCTGATTTGTAAATCTTGATATTTGTTGAAGTAAATTCTATACTAGATGTACTAGGTTCTGTATCAAGAATAGGATGCTTATCCCGTACTAGGTTATGTATCAAGAATAGGATGCTTATATCATAACTGACTCACTGTGATAGAGGATTTGGGTTCAACAGGTCTCCTAATTATCTTTATTAAGAAAATTTATAATTTTGTCGACTTGCTAATCTCTTCTTCAGTTCTCTGCTTCTTCTTCCTCTTTTGAACTTTACTTTTCTAATTTCTGGTTAACATCTTGCAAATTGTAAGCTGAATATTTAATAAAACTATAAACATACATTTAAATGTAAATAATGCATGACATATTTAAGAATTCAAAATTTTTATCATTGATATATAAAATAATTAAAAGTAAAGTGTATATAATGATAAAAACAAATAATTCTAGAGTACATTTTAGTACATATGACACTTGTTTTTGGGAGGACCCCCTAAACAAGTGGGCTTGTATAGCTGATACGTAAATCCAGCGTTATGTATACCTTACGTTCAGTAAATATATATGCTTCACAATTCTTCTTGTTAAAAATAACAATATATGCAATCCACAATTGAGTGCCTTAGAAAAAATTCCAAATAGAAACTTGAATGTTATCATAAATTTTGAAACAAATGCCTTTTGTTATTCGCTATAACTTTAAAGCTGTATTTATTGATACACCAAACAAGCAAATATATTATTTGAAATTTTGTCAAGTTATCAATTTGAACTTCATTAGGATTGAAATTTAATAATAATATTTATGCAATATACGTATTAATTTGAGATCCCAATATTCTACAATATATTTTCTTCAATATCATCTTCTCTTTGAGCCACAGATTTTGTTCACAAAATAAATTAGCTTTTTCTAGACACATTTCTTCTTCTGAAATCTTTGATTAATTCACTTTCAGTATAAATGATGCCTCATGTTTCTCTATTAAAATGTACCATTCGGAAACTATCATGAGTTTTTGCTTTTTGTTCATTTATTTCCTTAATTTACAATTGCTGAGATTTCAACCCGCATTTCAAAGATTCACATTATTCATGTCCGACTAGTCCCGAATCGAAAATTAACACGTTATTCAAAACTGCAGTATGTTAGCATGATTAGTTTTCTAGGTCTTGGCCATTGCGACTTAGTGGAAGAGTCACTCTAGCTTTTAGGATAAAAACGTTTGAGACCCCTTATCTAATCCATCCGACTTTAGCCATTATTTAAAAACCCATTATTTAAAGTATTTTAAAGATACCTTACAAATACCCCGCAATATCTTATTTACCTATAACACTGTAGTAAAAACTTTATTTTCAAATAAGTGAGCCACAGTTTTAAAAAGTTGCGCAGAAAATTATAAAATTAGGCTTTTTTCTTTAAATAAAAGTACATTAACTAGATATTATCAAACTTATATCGCTAATTTTTTAAACAAATAGATTTAGCATTTGCAAGCTTTGGGTGGCCTGGTGGAACTATTTTGAAATATCCAACAAAAATAAAATGAAATAATAAAATGTATAATCTAGTACTTGTAAATAACTGTTTAATATTTTTTTTTTTTAAATATCAACAGTTAAAAATTTTAAGGAACTATGATTTTTATGGATTGAATTCCTTGTTTACTTGCATTGCATATTACATCATTTTTATTATTAATTTTTTACCAGAAGCTTTTAATTACTTTTGGTTCAATTGTCTGGAATCACCCATTTGATTATCATAAATTACTTTAAAAATAGTACACATGAAAATAAATCCTTAAAATATATTCTGTTAAATTATATATTCGGTTACAATTTACCTATCTCTAATTCCAATATAAAATGTAAATTTATCGCAAAACACATGCAAACAAATATTTTTATTACAAATTACATGATTAGAATTTATTTTCTAGGATATTATACTAAATTATTCTTAACATTTGTAAAGGTGTGCAGTTTTTTAATTTTGTAAGCAAAACAAAACAAAATTTGAGAGCTCTTATTTTTACAAATATCTAATATTGTGTTGTTGCTTATCAAATATTATACTACATTAAGTAATTCTTTGACTTGACTAGGTTCTTTGAGATTACAATACCTTTATCACGTGTTTTTTTTTATATAATAATAGAGCGAAATATCACGTGGGTGATTACGTCATTATGCTCATATAGTGAATGTTCTTATAGGCGGAGTTACATCCGTTTCTAAACCAATCAATATCATGCGCATGTGGAGAATATATCATGCCGCAGACAGAAGTGATAGATCAACAGAATTTTATCAAATGAAAACAAAACTATTAATATGTGACAAATGTGTTTAACTAAAGTGACTATGGTATTTCTTTTCAAAAATGAGAGTTTAAATAAAAAGAGTTCCTCGTGGCGTGAAATACCTGATTAAATGGCTAAAATTAGCGATCATGCTGTTATGGAATTAAATAAGATTAATAATATTAAATTTTTATCACATGTATAAAATGTTTCACTTGTTTGACAGTTTCAAAAACGCTTTCACTTCTTGTTGATTGTAATTGGAAACACTGGTTGGCTGATTTTGCTGATCATAAGAATTGTATCCAGATGAATCCCTACAAATTCACAGCAGTATTGTGTCAAAATTTAATACATAATATATTTCAAACTACCTGAGCATTAATTTTACTTGGGAAGATGGCTCAAGTACGTTAAACTTTGATATAAAACTATTGTCTTACAAAATTATTTGCATTTTCCTTAGAAAAAAAATGGGCAAGAATTTTTTTCAAAAGAGTTATCAATATTCTTTCTAAAAAAATGTATTTGATTAATTTTTATACTTCATTAAAATCTTATGACCTTCAACTTCTAGTTTTTTTATGTTTTTTAAAACTTTTTTTATTTTAATAAGAATTAAATTATGTGTAACTTAATTTGATATGGTTATTAAAATGTCTATTTCATTGCACTTGCTTGAATTTACATTTGAACACACTTATTTTGTCTTAATTAGCATTGCCTCTTAAATTAATTTATAAAATTTACAAAACACTTACTGTTAACTATGTAGTGTAATAATATAAAGATATATATATTGCATTAAGTGCTTTGTTTCCATTAATTTTTGTTTACATCAGTGTATGCTGTTTCCTGTATTGTAATATTTTAAAAGGCCCAATTTAAAGTGTTTTGTTAATAATAAAAAATTTCTCCAATGAAATTTATATTTTCTATCATGCATAAATAATTGTAATAATTATGAAAAAATGAAGCACAGGAGTTATGAAAATAATATTTGTGAAATATCAGTAATAGTTGTTGAAATTTATTTCATTAACATTATCTTTAGAATATGCTGTAGTTTTGGGATATGTTAATTCTGTTCATTTTAAAAACTTATAAACACTCCATTTTTTGTTTAATTTCCCAACTGTTACAAGGGAGAAAAAATTTATTTTTAAAAAAATAATTTCTGTTTTATTTTCATTTCAGTTAATGATACTTTTTATTTATTAAAAATAAATTCTACTTTTTTTTTAATTCATGTTTATGAAAAAAAAAAAAAACATAGGTTTCTCAAACAACACAAAATTTTTATTTGGAAAGTTCAAACATTTTTATTATTTCTTCCATATTAAATATTCAATTAATATTTTATATATTTTAATAAATAATTTTAAAATGTTATATGTTTGAAAATTTATTATTATTATTATTGTTTTAGTAATGAGTGTAAAATTTTTTAAACTTTCAGTTTTGATAGAAATTATCAAAAAATTGAATCTAACAGTAAATTTTCTCATACTCAGGTGAAAGTTGGAATGGTAATGGTTAGTGATGGAAAAAGTCGTCCCCAGCCAATGAGACTCCAGTTGAGCAGCGATATGTTAGTACTACAGAAAGAAGAAATGGTGCCTATTGGTTTACCATCTACGCCTGCTAATCCAGCCATCTCTCTTGATAATAATGATGCTCAGGTATATTATAAATAACTTTCTTTTAAATATTTAATATCAAGAAAACTCTTTTTAAACATTCAAACTTAGTTTTATATACATAATCTTCAAAAGATCCATCTATGTTATTTAGATTGGGAATAACTTGCTTAAGAAATGAGAATTAAATAGTTCTTTCCTACTTACAGTTCATTAAAATTTTTATAAGACACTAATAAGAAGTTGATAAATTTTATTAATGATCAAAATAAAAACTTTGATAGACTAGGTATTCAAGGTCACATTAATTAAAAACATCAATCTGGTCTATCTATTTTGTTTGTTTTTTAATTCTGGAAATTTTTCCAGTATATTGTCTATGCTGAGAAATTCATGAAAGTGTGCCGTTTAAATAAAGATTAATACTGTCATCCAGGCTTTCTTCCACTATATAATCCATACTTAGATTGGCAATCAATTGAATTATGCCTTACAATGAAAGAATCTTTTATTGAAAAGTGTAAGGAATTAGTAAAATTAAATTATTTTCTACAGATATTAACATTAAAAATAAACTTTAATTTTGTATAATTGCCAATTATACTTTTAATAAGAACATAACATCTAAAGTCCTGAACTACTCATTTCTTTCAAACATTTGCTGACTTTGTGCATGCCCTGAAATGCCTAAAAAATAAATGCCCTGAAGTATCCTAAAATTCATTAACTCATCCTGAAATTTTTATTATTATGCTTTTAATATTGATCCTGATCCAACTAAAATTTCTTGAATAAAGTCCCAGGCTTAGACAAACACAAACAAGCTAATCATGGGTATGTCTTTCGACCAATTGGTTGAAGGAATGTTGTAATAGCAAATGGCATATCAGGGTAGAGAATGGGCTGTGGAAAAAGCATGCAATCCAAGAAAATTATATTATGTGCTCTGAGATACAAAAGAGAGTAGAAACTGTTATTCTTTTTGGAGGAGCAGAAATGTGAGAGATAACGAAACCTGTTTTTGCAAATGAGCTCTTGTATTTTCAACTTCATTGTAGCATGGTGCAATTAATTTCCATGGAAATTCATGTCATTTCTTAATGATCCTTCTTTCTGGACCATTTCTTTATCTTGGTACCATGCTAAATGCTGTAGATGATGCCTAGTTAAGCAGTACCTTTTACAGTTCAATTGTAAGCCCAAATAGCACCAGTTCTATACTTGTTCTTGTTAGTGGTATATCTCCCTATGATTGTGTTCCAAATGTTGAGACAAACAAAATTTTCTTAATGTCTTCAAAATAAAATTTATAATCAACCAATCAGTAAATGGTGTGAAGTTTGTGAGGAGTTTCTACTCTACCTTTTGTCAATTGTGCGACAAACTATTAAGTGTTGCAAATATAGGATATGCTCAAATGATGTCTCATGCAAAAAGTCATTTGAAAAGCTCCTCTGGTCAAAGTTTTTTTGTGAATTCCAGTAAGGACAAGTGTGCTGATTCAAGTAATCCTACTGTACTTAAATTGTCCAAGAGTTTCACATGGACAACAAACGGATGCTAGCAACTTTGAATTAAAAGTGTTAAGAGCAGAGATTTATATCATGCTCACAGCAACCAAGTGTAAATATTCTTTGTTATCTGCTGGGGAACTCCACAGTGGACATAGACACTTGGACATAGCTAACCACATAAGGTTGTTGGAGCCAAAGAACAGGTATATTACTAAATTTAGCTTAGGGCCTTACTTTCTTAATAAAATATTTAAAGACTATTTTTCAAGCAAATTGTATACCATATACTCTGATGAAACTTGCTTTAAGCAAGTAAAAAAGCAGATGAATATGTATAAATGGGATATTAGTCAGAAAAATGTGAAAAAGTTTTGACTTTTTACTGAGACTCTTTTTTCCTTAACCATAAAACTATCAATTCATTTTAGAGAAACTCCTTAGTTTTATCTCTAATAATAATTTAAAGCTGCATGACTTAATACCAATTTATCCTTCCAAAGAAAGCTGATTTTACATTTAGCTTCAAAAGGCCAAGCAGGCATTGGAACTGCTTGTCTTGTAGACATTGGAATTTGCAACTTGCATACAACTTATAATGCCTTAAAGAAAGATTTTAATGTATTGATCTGTGATGTGGAATGTTTTGTCCTTTCCATTTTTCACTTGTTTAAACATTTATTTGCAAGAACGATAGACTATCATGAATTCCAAGAATTACATCTTCTAGAAGAAAAGTTATAAAGAAGTTAGAAGATGTTAATGACCATTTGTTTGTAAGACACATTGAAAACAGTTAGCTGATTCTTGATTCAGCTTGTAAAAGAAAACTTGAACAACATATTTAAAAAATATATTTTTTATAATTTTACCAAAATCAAACTTCAAATCCAGTGATAGGTACAACAGCATTTGCAGCTTTTTTTTTTAAAAAAATCAAATAATTTATTGTACCTTAATTTTTTTTATTTTATGACCAATATTTTCTCAATTTATCTGACCATGTTTCAAAAAGGGTTCCTCTTGTTCATGTATTTTATGATAAGCAAAATGAACTCTAAAGAAACTGTTTAAATTGTTAAATTATATTGTTGAAAATAATTACTGTTGTTACTATAAAAAAATTATGCATTTTGAGAAAAAAAATATTTTTATATCAAATTAACTTAAATTTTATTTTTGATAATAAATATGTATATTTTATATTTTATTTTTTTTCCTCCTAGGAAAGAATTATTAAAGTTGTTAGACAAGAAGTTGGTGGTTTAGGTTTGAGTATCAAGGTAAAAAATGTTCATAAAATTTTAATTATATAAATCTTTAATGATATGTTTTATTACAAGTGAATATAATTTTTTCTGTTATTTATTTTCAATTATATTCTAATATTTATTTTTATTTTTAATTTTCAGGGTGGTGCTGAAAATAAGTTACCAATTCTTATTTCTAGAATTTTTAAAGATCAAGCTGGTGAGTATAATGATCAGGCTTTCATCTATAGCTTTTGCAATACTTTTTATGGTGCTAAAAGAAGAATAGCAATAAGATTACAAATCTTTAGAAATTTTTTTTCACCATACTTCCTAAATACATATTGTTTTTCACTTTCCAATATCTTAAATTTATAACCTTATTTTATTTTAGAATTGGGGCATCAAAAGCATTCTTTATGATAAAAACATTGTGTTAGTTTGATGCCTTAAGTATAAAAACAGAATTGTTTGATACATATGCCAAAGAAAGCAATGAATCCCTGCATATTATATGCTTCTGAGAATTATAATAAGATCATTTTTATTTTTTGCTTAGAAAAATAAATGTAGTTTTATTTTAAGTTTTGTTAGTCCATGTTTATCTTCAATAGCATTTCAAAATAATTATTATGAGGATTTTTAAATGTTATTTGCATTGAGAAAAATCTTTCTAGCTGGCCTAAAGTTAAAGAATGTTATCATTGAAAATTATATTTCCATTAATATATCTTACTTATATTAGACAACAAAAAATGTGTAAGTAATCCAATCTAGGCATAAGATAAGATAATATTGTATAAAATATAACTTAAACTACTGATCAAGAACTTTCTTTGTCATGCTAATTTCATTATTTTATTACATTATAGCTGATCAAACTGGAGATCTTTTTGTGGGGGATGCAATTTTAATGGTAAGTATTATTTATTTGCTTATTAGTTTGCATTCGTCTAAATTTATTATGTTTGCTGTTAAATGATAGAAAGTTAATATAGTATTTTAAAACAATTTTGATTATTTTTAGGTTAATGATATAACCCTTGATCATGTTAATCATGATGATGCTGTGAATGTTTTGAGAACTGCTGGGGATGAAGTAACATTACGGGTGAAACATTGTAGAGCTGCTCTTCCATTTTTAGCAAAAACTTGTAAGTGCATATATTAATTGTTGATACAAAAAATATATCTAAAAACTAATACACATTCGCCAATTAAAAAACTTCATTATAACAAACTCTGTCATAAATAATATTTTCTTCATTTTGATTTAAAGTGTATGATTTTTTATTTGTTGTATTTTTAATGTAATGAATAAATTTCAATCATTAAATAATGCATTCTAAAATTAATTAAATTGAATTTTTCTTGTCTTGTCCAAAAAAAAAAAAAAAAAAAAAAATCAGAATGAATTTGTATATAACATATTTATTAATGTGTCCATTTTCATTCTTTCTTTTTAATGATTGGATGTTTTACTCTATGCATATATTTATGTGGGTTACATTTTCATTGAAAAAAATTTTTTTATAAATGTATATAGAACATTTATTAAAATTATACAATTTTGATAAATGGTCTATGTATATTTATAAAAATTTTACATTATGAATTTATCATATTTCAATAAATGTCTAATATGCATAAATAATTCCTTAAAAATTATTAAATGTTGTTTTTATAATAAATGACATTTTAAAAGTGTATTTATGTACCTACATATAATGTATAAAATGTGCTCAGAAATTCACTTTTTATTTCCATTAAAATCTAAATGGATTTTTTGTTGAATCTTTGTTAAAGCACAAAATATTGAATAGATATATTTTGACTCATTTATTAATATATATATATAAATATGTTCTGTTCTAGTTCAACGACCAAAAGAAAGGCCAGTATCAGGGGAAGATCCTACTTACAAATTAAAAGATGAAGATGACGATTGGAAGGTGCCAATTACTATTTTGTCAAATTTACTGTTTATACATATATAAAGTGATATTATTTATATTTAATTAGAAATATATTTTTATAAGTTATATACTAGTGGTGTAATATTAGAAACGGTTTGTAAAAGGATTATTTAGATATTATCCACATTACAATCATCCACATAACATACATATGCAAAATTTATTTGACTGTAATGTATGTAAACATTAATTTTTAAATGCAATTGCAAAACTTTTTCTTTCAATTTCTGGATGTTGATTAATATATAGATATTGAATTATTTTTGTTTATGATAGGGTCAAAAAAGTCCCAAAACACCTCAAGGAGCTTCAAGAATGGAAAGGAGATGGGTTGATGTGATGACAATTCATTTATTAATGGCCTATTTAACTAGATACATGCTAGACACTGACAAGTTGAGGTCTGTAGTGCTTCCAGTATGAACCATTATTTAGTTATATTATTATTTTAAAAATAACTCCTAATTCTGCTATGTTGTGTTTCCAAGTTAATATATATATGTGTGTGTGTGTGTGTTATATTGTCTCAACAGCTATTTGCTATTAATTTTATTAATTACTTCTCTGCTAAATACATCAATTATATTACTGCATGTAGAATGACAATGATGATCATTTTCACAATCTTTCCTTTACTTGTGATATTGCTATAAAACAAAATTTCATATTTGTATTTCTCAATTATTTTTTTTAACACTTGAAGAAAATTCATTTGGAATGCTTTCCAACCTCAAGTAAACTGTTTCTAGTTTTATTGGAAAATTACATATTTACATGCATGTCCTTTTTTTTTTTTTTTTTTTTCTTAGTCTCTTTTAAGTAACATGAATTATGATACAGAATTTCATAATGAATTTTACCTGTTAACAATTCATAAAGCATATTGGAGTTAAAAAAATTGCAATGTATCATTGCAAATTATTAACCATTAATTGTAATAATGAACTTAAAGCTTGTAAATGTAAAGCCATGTAAAAATATTTTCATAGCTTTTTGTTCTGATATGCTTTAAAGATTTGAAATAAAAAAATATATATATATTAGTATACTAATATAAGCTTCCTCTTTGTATTAAACATCACAATAAAAAAAAAGTTGCAATCAACATAGGAAGTTTTGATCCTACTTGAAAAACTTCTTTACAATATTCACAGCTATTTAATATATTTTTGTCACAAATTTTTATTTGTTTTTTTTTTTTTCCATACTAAGAATTTAAAGTTATTTTTTATTCATTATTGTGAGCTATTAAAAAAATTATTTAAAAGTTTAGCAAAAGTATGCAAAATTATGTACATGACTTGTGTTGAAAATTATAAGAACTGAAAGCATTTTTAATTTTACTATTAGCAAAAAGGAATAAAATGTAAATGAATAATTCTATTTAAAAAATTAATGTATTGACACTTGGAATACACTTTTTGAGTAACTAAGAAAAAGTGATTATTATGCACAATGCATTAAAAATTTATATTATTATTGTTTAATTATTCTTTTTAAAGCAAGTTACTTTCCATGTGTTTACATCAATATAAGAGAAATTCATTATAAAAAAAATTAACTATATTATCCATAAAATTTAATTTATAAAGAAGATAGATGTTCTATAAAAATCACTATTTTTTGTGTTTGTTTATGATACCGTTATTTTTATTTATAGTTAATTTATGAGTGTTATAAATTATATTTATAGACCTAATGCCTTTGAAATACGCAGTCAGGAAGGTAAGCCTTCAGCTGTAGTACACTGTGATGATGCTAACATGCTATCAGAATGGATAAAGCATATCTCTAGCAATATTTTACAGCTGACAGCACAACAAGTATATATTATTCTTTTTTAAGTTTTCATACTTTATGTGCTAGTGTTTGAGTAAAATTGGTTACTCAGTTTGTAAATAGAAGGGTATGAGAAATTTAGTGCAATAGTTATTAAAGATTATGCATATATGTTGATTTTATGGTAACATTTTCAAGGCTTTTGATAATTTGATTAAGAAACAAATGTATATTGTTGAATATATTCTAAGGAAGAATTTTATTTTCCAGTATAGTTAAATAAAATACATTGAATATCAAATTATTTAGAAATTTTCCAAAATTTTAGTTGATGAATTTTAATCGTTAGTGACTAATATGTGTATATTTAGTTCTTTTAAAATTAAAATTTCTAACGAAACAAATTTTTTTTGTAAAAAAATTATAATAAAGAAGTTTTAGCAAGGAATATATCATATATCAGTTCTGATAACATTGCTACATTGCTTTATAAATGCTATATTATTAGACTGCACAAGTTATTCTTCTAAACAAAGGATCTCTAACAATGAAGATAGTAACTGGGTATTTTTTAATTTAGCATTATTTTGAATATCTTCAAAATTTTGGAAAGTATATGTATCAAAACATATATTAAATATTTTAACAGACCATTGTCTATTAAAATAAAACAGCTTTTTTTTTTTTTTTTTTTTAATATTGGTATACACCTAGTGCTGGAGCCTTTTTTTGTCATTTAGCCTCTTCTATGATACATTCATTTTATTTCTCTCCTCTGTTTGTATTGTGTGTTCCCATTTTATAGAATTTGTCTTCTAAGAAATAATGTTTACATATGTATTAAAAGAATATGCATATGAGTTAAACTTGAAATCAAAATTTCAATTCAAACATTAATAAGACAGGCAAAAGAACCTCTCAGATATTATTAGCAAATTGATGTAAATAGAAATCATAAATGGCATGGATAATCTACTCGCATATAACAGCACCAATAAGCTCACAATTCTCAATAAATGAAATTGAAAATTAGCAGATACAGAATTAAAAAAATGCTGAGCAATTACAAATTAATTACTTTTTATCTTGTTTCTTAAAATAAAAATAGGAGGAAATAATAACGAGAGACTAACAATTTTAATAAAAGGAAGTCTTGGCAAGGCATAAATAATATTATACATTGAACCAAAATAAAAAATAATAATACTTATAATGCAACAGCTAAAAGAAAAATAAACAAAATGGCACCAGAAATGATGCTTGTCTGTGGGTTATAGATCTGACAGCTCATAGCAATAGAATCAAAACATAAGAAGATGGCATAAAAAGGTCATAGTTTTTGAAAATAGAAAACAAAAACTCAAAAGAAAAAATAACATTCAAATGTTAGAACACATGATTGAACAATTTAGTAAAATAATTTGTTTAAGGATACTTTTGGAATTTAACACAAAGTAACAGAAAATTAAATTTAATTAAATGAGTATTGAAGCAAATCAGACAAATCCTTTTTTCCTGTCGTGTTTTGTTCCAGTTATCAATTTTCTTCATAGTCCCTGAGTACAAAAAGTTCAAAACTTTTCTCTGACTTCTCCTATTTACTTTATTATCAATCAAAAATAATTTTATTTATTAAATTCTTTTAAAGAAAATTGTATCCTCGATTATTTTTCTTCCCAATTTCTTTAGTAACTTTTCTAAATTTTTTTAATTGTGTAATCAACTTTGCATTTATAATTTCTCTGTTATTTTTATTCTATTTCATCTTTTTTGTAGATAGTATCTGATATTGACCATATTGATATTGACCCAACTGCAAATTTTATTACCACAGTTCATAATTGTAAAGTTCTTGCATTATAGTGAGAATGGCACATAATTGTTGCTATCAATAAGATGTAACATTTCACCCTTTATTTGATCAACACTAATCACATTATTATTATCATGTAATTCTTACATGATAATAATTTTTGGATTTTGACTCCCTTCTTGTTTTAAAAATTTTAGAAATAATAGCACTAATAAAGCAATTTAGATATAAGAAATCATAGATTGTCTGGAAAAAACTTTTGTTACAACTCTCAAATGAGTTCATTTTTAGTATGTATAATTGTTTTGTTAATTACAAGCATTAATTTTAAGCATATGTCAAAAATTAAAGCCTCAAAAATCAAATTTTTAATACTAATGCAGAAAAAAAAAACATTTATTATCTATTTTTTGTTTAGAGTACTATACATTCTACATCAGGCATTTATTAAAATAGCATTTTAACAATTTTATAGTAATATTATACACTAATTCTTGCAGAAGATTTCGCAGATCAACTGCAAATGAAGTTTAAAAATATCATTTATGATATTTTTTGAAGAATGAAATAATGTTATATGTAATGTGAATTAGATTATTTTTTGCAATTTTAAATTGCATTTTTTCTTTTTATTTTATTTAAAAACACCTTCATTTAAGTTACATTTTGAAAACATTTTAATATAAGTAAAATTAATTTTGTACACATTTTTTACCTATTTACACACTGCAGATATTTTAATTAATTAAGTCTTAAAATAAACTGGATTTCTATACTAAGATAGGTTTTACCTTTAGGTTGCTTAGAACATGTTTTATATATTTTTACAGATGCCTAATTATACATCACATTTTCTTTAGATAAAGACTTTCAATGAGTCCTTACCTCAACCTGATCAGGTATGTATTTTATAAAATTAATGTAATTTTTTTTAAAGAATTAAATGTTAACATTGAAACTAAAACCTTAATATGTTTAAAAAGTATTTTCTTTATTTCAGATTTTATATATGGGTTGGATAAGTGAAGGAACTTCAGCCCCTCAGCCTTGGTACAAATGGCAACCCCGCTTCCTAGCTCTGAAAGGAGCAGAATTGTATATATTTGACACACCTCCTGTAAGAGAAAAAAATTTTTTAATTTTTATGAAATTTTCTATTAAATTGTTTGAATGCAATTGAACAATATGAAATTATGATAAAGTGTATATAAACATTTTAAAATGAACTTGCACTATCATCTTTTATTTAATGTGACTGATCTATGTAAGTTCAAACACAATTTTAATTTTGCTGTAAAACTAATGAGTAATTTTTATGAATGAAAAAATTAAAAGCAATGAATTAAAATAAATTTAAAATTGCAGTGTGAAATATATTTTTAAAAAACCCAGTAAATGCATAAGTTTGTTTACAAAAAATTTAATAATTTAATATCATTAACATAAATCATGTTTTATGTTATATTTTTATTTTTATTAATATTTTATGCAATCTATATCATTATTTGACTTGCTTTAGAATTTAAACTCATTTAGATCATGGCTTTCTGTATAATTAATATACAATTATTTTTCCAATTTTGTTTATGGGGAATAAAAACAAGTTTTTCTTCTGCTGTACTGCTCTTTATTTCGATCATGGTGAATAATGTAATTACATGAATTATGTTCACTTCATTACCTAAAAACTCCATGATTGGTTTTAGTTTTTTAACTAATGAAACAGATGTATAATTTCATGCATATTGAAGTTAAACAAGATTCTTTTTCTTTCAGAGCAATATACAGTCACTTTCTAGTTGTCCAAATGTGTTCAAAGTTTATCAAGCTATGTTGAAAATTTTAAAAGTAATCATTTTTTATTTAAATTTGTTGTTTTCATAAAACATAAAGCACACTTATGCTATTCAAATTTTTAATTTATCCCTGTACTAAACTGGATTTAAAAATGGTAATTAAACAAATAATTTAATTTTATTGTTATTGTTCATAAATTATTTTAAAGAGTTAGGTTATTTAACAAAATTGAGGAATATAAGAGAGCCGGTTTTAAAATATTTTGTTATACATATATTAAAAAAAATATTAAAAATTGTTTCGTTTGTACAAGTTATTTTATGTTGTATTATATATATATATATATATACCTTAATTTTAAAAAAAAATTTACTTATTTAGTTTTTAAATTTTATCCAAAAATTTAAATCCATAGTTTTTTTAGAATATATCTTATTAGAATTTTTTATATTATATTAATCTATATATTTATCGTAAAAGAGAATAAATAAGTCACTATTTACTATTTTTAGAAATATTTCACAAGTAAATACCAGTTTCTAATTTTTGTTCATTATAAAATGCAAAAAAAAGCTTTCTAATGATGCTTTTGATTTCTATTTTGCAGGATACAGACCTCTTAGATGAGCGTCAGCATTGTTTCATGCTTCACACTGGAATATCTGACACACATTATATGTGTGCAGAAACCAAAAGTGAATTACTTAGAATAGAAAATGGGTGGCATCGAGCTACTTATAATGCAGTTACTAGATTAGGGGTATGATTTAATATATAAAAATATTTACAATATGTATAGTGCTTGGAAAATGTCTATCCAAATTGTAAAAAGTGTTATAGAAAACAAAATAATTTTTTTAATCATCCATTAAATGCAGCATTTTCAGATACATATTCAATGGCAATATATATATATATATTCCTCGTAATATATTATTTGGTTTCCTCTACAATATCAAAGATATTTTCTGAGTATCCTGAATAATATATAGCTATTTCATCACTTTTAAATTATGTAGTAAGAAGCCATTTTATTTTAAAATGCAAGCTTTACTTTATGTAGTTCTTGTCAGAATCTTGAAAGGGAAATTGATTAACCGTCTTTCATAATTACTTTAAAATAATCATCATTTAAAAGTTTTTGCTTAATCTGTTCTAATGTAATGTGTATTTAAATGACAGATTATTAATAAAGACATTTTAAATTTAAAACTATAAAACTAACTTTTCTATAAAAAAATTATACTTCTAGTAATATTAATATATTAGCTTACATGAAAAACATTAAACATTATTCAACTCTTGAAGGCTTATTGTTGCATAGATGCATTCAGTATTGGAGAAAAATTCACTTAATGTTATAATTAAATCAATTCTGATAAGAGCTGAGAGTAAAATTGTGAATTAAATTTTAATTTTTTTAATGAATTTATTTCCATTTTATCAATCTAAGAGTGACTCTAAATACATTACCTTTTTGTAAAAAAAAATTTTCTGAAATCTACCCTATTGCCTAATACTTCACCAAACATTTATACATCAGTTTCTTGTAAAAAATAGTTTATTCATTTTTTTTTTTTTTTTTTTTTTTAAACTTTAAAACTTTTCAATATTTTGTTTTTCTTACAATCAATCATTAGATTTATATAAAATGTAACTTTCTTTATTTGTAATAAGCAACAATGAGATTAATATTTATAAATATATTGTCAGTATCAATTATATGATCAGCCAACCAATTCAAGAAAATCTTGACTGTATAAAAGAAAATGAACATATACTGTATGCGGAAAAAAGTAAAATTCAATTTTTGAGTTGTTTACTATGCCAGAATCAGGTTCATATATCAGAAATTAACATAAACATGTAATTAAAATTTTAAGAACATTTTTAAAAACATTGCTTTATATGTATCAAGACTACAATAAAACAAATGTAATATTGTTTATTCAAATAGATTCACTTGCCAATCATGCATTCATATTCTGTACATTTATTTAAAATATTCTGATATAAAAGATTGCTTCTTTTTTGTGTTTTTAACTATTAACACGATTTTTTTCAAGTCCTTAACAATCTTTAAATGTTTGTCTGTGGCTTTATAATTAGTAAAAAAATACAGTCAAGATCAGGGCATATGCTGATGTTTCTGATTTCTCTTCGCATTCACTGTCTTGCAATCTAATGCATTAGAAAAAATAACTGGTATAGAAGTTTCACGTTTAGTGAGATTGTGATCAATATATACATGAAGACTCTGAATTGATATTTCTCAACCATGATTTCACAGGCTTTGCACAAGCTCAATTAAGGGGAGATCACCTTCTTATAAATCTTAATTAATTAATTAACAATCTACTGATATCATTTTTCAATTATAGTTCATATAAAAGCTTACATTTGACAAAGACACGTGAAATTTTTCTTGTCTTTCAATAATAACAATCATATCTTTTAGAAGAAACTTTCAGTAGTTAACCTAAAAGCTTTGGATCATGCCTTGATCTAATTACTGTAACTTCACTGCAATTATCACAATTACTGCAACTTTTCGTTTGTTATAGACATTTTGATCACATATACTAACTGTTTTATCTTATATCTCTGCTGCCATCTGCTCTCTGCTTTTTTATTAGCATAATAGGAGAATGGTAATGCAATTTTCATGTACATTTTTCAAAGGTTTGCAATTTCTCAAACACCAAGGCCTGAAAAAAATTATAATTACTAAAAGTGTTAGATTCTGATATCCATCCATATCAGCTTTTAACAGCATGTTAAAATTGTTTTCTGCTCGCTAACGCAGTTTAGTCACATGTGATATTTCTTGAAGTTAGGGGGCTGAAAATAGAAGAACTTGACATAATTTGATTTTAAAAAGGATAATAATGAGGAAAAGAAAATGACTATGTCACGGTAACTTTATAAGCAGGTAGAAATAGTATAACCAATATTGACTGAACATATATATTCAATTATGTATATAAAAAATTATTATTCAAAATAAAATATGCCATTCTTTTTCAAAACAATGACAGTAGTTCTGTCATTGTTTTTACAAAATTGAAATTATTCATTTTCTTAATTTTGAAAAAATTATTGATATTAATCATTATCTTTAAGAAAGCAATTCTTATTTTTGTTTGTATTTCCTTTTTAGAGTAAAACATTTTCAGTTCTATATAAAGGTAAAGCAGGTGGACTAACATTGGATTGGAATATGGGCTTTGCTTTGTATGATACTGAATCAAAGGTAAGTATTTATTTGTAAATAAAAATTTAAAACTAAGTTTTTTGCTAAATTAGTATTTGTAATAAATTACAAATAAAATTAAAATTAACAAATTAAATTTAAAATTTTATAATACTTTAAATCAGAGATATTTTAAATCCTAAAAAGTTGTGTTCGGTATCATTCTACAAATTGACCCAAATATAGACCAACTACCAATAGTGTAAAACATTGGCAAGCAGCCAAGTTAAATGAATTCAGAAAGAGTGGTATTATAGAGAAGATGATTTCATTTAGGAGAGATTTTAATTGCATTAAAAAATTTTAATTTTTAATTAGAATTTTAGATTATATGATATTAAAATAAAAACATAAGAAAAAAAAAGCTATTTCTAATCTATTGAACCCAATCATGGGGATTCATAATATCCTCTCTTAATTTCATTATAACTTCTCCTGATAATTGAATCAGCCATCTCATAAATGAAACCTGTTAATTTGTTGAAATGGCAATTGAAATAAATTAGCTATTTTATTGCTATCTTATAAATATTTGTGAAAGCCTACTGGAGAGAAGATTACCAATGACTGTGAAGAAATTAACTACTGTTAGTGATCAGATAACCAAGTCTTCTACTTCTATTAATAGACATTTTCTTTAGAATTTTTTCTTTTTAAATCATGTATTTTAATATATTAATACATTTTTTTAGTGCTATGCATGGAGGTATAAATTTTCTCAGTTGAAAGGCTCTTCTGATGATGGCAAAACAAAATTAACCTTAAATTTCCAAGATCCTGAAAAGAAAGAAGTTGAATCGGAAGTTTGTATATTTTTTCTTTTGAATGTTTTTGGTGCCATTTGATTAGTTTATCCCAAAAAAAGAAAAACATTTAAATCAAATTATACTTTTAACATTTTCACTAAATACTATATGTATTTAAATTATTAATAACTTGAACTCATATAAAAAAAGCTACAATTTGTTTTGTTGTCTGTAATTGTTTTTTTTATTAATTTTTCATTAATACTAATGTAATATTTAAATGAAAAATATCTTTTAATTAACTGTCTTTCACCTGTTTGATTTAAATGTATGCTATCGTAACTACGATGTCAACTGACCGAAGTATTAGGGCCCACTTCTCAATAATTTTTGACCAAATTGAGTTAAAATTTTACGCACCTTTATACTGTTAAAGTGCTACTCTAACAAGCAATTTAGTGGTTACTGTCATGTGCTAGTACTCCAAAGGTTGCAATTTCTAAACAATTTTTTTTTCATATATTACTTCCATTATAACTAATTAATTATAAATGCTGTAACTCTTTATAAATAGTTAATTGTTCATTTTTCCAAGTATAAGCATGTTTATAAAAATATATTTCCAGTTCAATAATTAAATGCTAGAAATAAGGAAATTCATTTTTGAAATAGAAGAAAAAGAAAATACACATTACATATAATTTATCAGTTTTCTAAATTTATAATCAAAGTTACTTAAAAAGGATCATATTATGCAGAAAAAGTATTACAAGAACTAGGTTGATGTTTATAGTAAAAATAATATAATCAATATGTTTCACATGATCTAGAATATTTTATGAAAATAGAGCTTTAGCATTAATAAGGATTTTGGGACTCATTGCCTAGGAAATAAACCGTTCACATATATAAAGATTGTTCCTTTTTTTAGTTTTTTTTTTTTTTTTTTTTTTTTACTGAAAATAAAAGCTCTTTGTATGTTTTTTTCTTTAACTTTTTTTTTTTTTTTTTTTCTGTTCTCTTTCTTGTAATTTTAGTTTGCCAATTCTACATTCAGACCAAAAAATTATAATTGAGTTTTTATTCAAATAGATTAAAAAGAGGCTAAAATTTTGTACTAATTTGCACATGCATTTTGTACATTTAAAATAATACATTATATATTTATTTTATTTGTATAATTCTTTTTATTCCAAATAATTTGTTCTCTTCGGATAGAATGTGATAAAGTATTTTATTTGGATTGCTGCAATCATGAATATTTCTCTAAACCTACTTGCATTTAAAAAAAAAAAAATTAGGCAACAATGAAAAGGTAAAAAAAGAAAAAAATGCATGAGTGCATGTTTTTAGTACAAAATATTCTTTAAATTTTGCTATATTATGTATAGCGAGTGTTTATAAGGAATTAAATGAAAACCCTGCGAAGGTTAGACCACCCAACTTTTAGAATATTAGCTCATGACTTAAACCACAACACCATGAAACTGCTGGTCAGTACAGCTCTTTAACTATATAAACATGTGTAAGTTTTTCAACTTGATTTTCATAATTATTTGTTACTTCTTATTTACATTGAAATAAAAATTCCATTTAAAATCCAGCAAGTATAGTTTGAAATAAGAAAACTATGTATACTTATGTTAGTTATATAGTATATTTATATTTTAGTTTTGTAGTTATATAATATATATCATTTAACATAATACATAATATATTTTATTTTATTTACAGAATCTTTTTTATTTTATTTACCTTTTTAACTTATAGGAGGCATTATAATATATTAGATAAAAAGGTGAGGTGTAAAGCAAAGCATGTAAAAGTAGTTTCATATGAACTGAAACTCAAATCGTTGATTCATATATGATCAATTATATTATGATATCTCTCAATCATATTTCATATGAATTTAACATCAATGAGTTTATTTTTGATCAAAATCAATGTTATTATTTTTAAGTTTATTCTATTATTTTTTTCAATTGAAAATCTACTTTCCAGTAGTAGCAGTTACTGTTTTTTATATCTATATATTTCATCTTTCCTTAGGAAATTGAATGCCAAGTTCTGTCTGCCCTTCTTTATTGCATGCATGCGTTTCTCACTGCGAAAGTTGCCTCTGTTGATCCTGCTTTTTTGCGCACCACTTGACAGTCAGGGATTGTTAGAATATTGTGTTCATTTTTAGACTATAAATTTAATGCAGGTATTATCAAGGCATGCCTTGCCTTATGGTAGTATATCTTCTAGAGAACAGTGTTGCACATGAGACTATATTACTGTTTATGTGACTGGATTTGACAGGTACAGTTTGTTTGAGGGGCTGGAATTATATTATATTTGAAAAATATATCACTGTTTTATCTAACAAAATATTTAATATTTCTAAATATTACATTGATGAATTACTATTGTATTCATTATTAGAACATTAATGAAGTACAATCGTATTCATTATTAAAACATTAATAATTACATTGCCATCATTATTTAAAAAATTCTAACTACATTAATTTAAAAAAAACTACTTTAATTTAAAAAAATATTAATTAGTATTAAAATATTTTTTAAAAGGTATGTTTAACTGTTGTACATGAAAAGGGACATTTATCTTTTGGCTTGAATTTATATAGTTAAATAAGTTTGTAAATTTTTAATATTTGAATTTTTGCATTAATTATTAAACAAATATGTTGATAATGCTATAGACACATTGTGAGCAAGAAACTAAATAAAAACATTTAAAAAATTGAATACTAATTTTAAATCTTGTTTTAAAATTAAAATTTTTATTGATTAGTTGATTTTCATAGCTCTGTAACTTCGGCACATTATTAGAAGCATTAAAAATATTGTATCAAAATTAATTTTCATTTTTATTGATAAAAAGTACATTTATATTTATTTACAAAGCACGGTATGAGTCTGGTTAAATTTTTTATTTCATAAAATGTACATATATTTTTAATTATAAAATTAATGTTTCTGGAAAATTTTGCAATTTATTACAGGATTAATTTATTGAAGTTCTTACAGTAATTTAATTAAAGCTTTATTTTAACCAAAAAGATTTGTTGAGCGAGGACATTTGCATTTATAATTTAAATTATTCTTTGCATTTTAAGCTAAATAATGTCACTGTGTATATTATTATATTTATTTACATCTTTTATTGAATTTAAAATTTTCTCACTGATTTTTTCATAAAAAGTTGTTTTAAAAGAAACATTCTAATATAAGATCAAAGGATATTTTAGTAAATGTCAAAAAATATTGGGAATAAAATGTACAAATTTTTATATTAAGAATTTAATAAATGTACTTAGTTAAATAATTAACTTTTTTATTCTGAAGTATACAATCTAATTGTATTTATTAAAGAAAGGTCCCCCTCCCCTTGAACTTAAACAAAAAAAAAATAATGCATAATGTATGCTTTTTAAAAAATTGTAAAAGAAAAAAATTAAAAGAACAGCTAACATCAGGAAAATAAAATATGCTGCTCATATGGTGTAGCATTTATTTATGCTAACTACAACTTTCCAGTTTAATTATTTAATAATAATAATAGTATTCATAAATGTTCCCTTTTCATGTACTTATTTTATATTTAAATGAACAATATAAATTATTTTCATTAATTTAATCATATTTTCCTTTGTAAATCTGGAGTCATGATTTGATTGATATAAGCTAAGGTTCTCATAGTGCAACATGTAAAGTACAAATTAGAACAAGGAATTGTGTTCAAGTTGAAAGTGATCTATGCAAAAGAATCTTGATCAAAATGTTTTGTTGTGATATTTTTTGTTATAGTTTTGTAAATGAAATGTTCAAAATGAATATTAAGACTTTAAGCAAAGTTGTGTGTTCCACCTGATGTGTTCGTGAAATGATGTCTTCATATATTTTAGTATGTTCATTCAAAAGCATTGAAAAATTTGCTTTTGTTCAGAAAATGTTATTTTGTTAGTTTCATTGAAAAGAGATCTACCACATGAATAAATGTTTAAGTGCTGGATAACCTGTTTTTATAACATAATAACATATTTAACCTCTTTATAACTGTTAATTCATATATCATCGAATTTTGAATTAGGTTTATTCATAGATATTGATATGGTTTTACAGTTTTCATAATTATCATTTTAACAAATCTTAATCCTTTAGAATTCTGTTTTGACATTACAATGCATTAATTAACTTTTGTAAATGATTATTATGTGTAAAAGAAATTAAATTCAAAACACATCATATGAAAAAGAAATTTACTAATGTTATAACTAGAAAAAAAGTTAAAATTTCAGAATTCTTCATCAAAACACAACACTTAGCTTGTTATATTATCAGACAATTAAAATATTTTAATGACCTGATTTCCAAATTGTTGATAAAGGATTGTTCTAAAAGTAGCATTTCTTTTATGTTGAATCTAACTACACTTTTGTAATTTCATTAATTAAAAAGGTATTTAACTGTATCAATATCATTGAATTATCTAATTGGTTATGTGCAAAAGTCTAATGACTGTATTTTATATATATATATAATGGATGCATTAAATCGCTATTTAAATTATCATTGTATATAAAAATATTTAGTACTAATTGCATTTCTTTTTTTCAAACAAAATTTTAAAATAAAAAAGTCTATTTAAAAGTGATTACTATTAAAAATTATAGTAATTATAATTACCGTTTTAAAAAGTTATTTAAAAACTGATTTGCCGAATTTATAATTTTGAAACATGCGCTTTTCTAGGTTGTTTGTTTGTTTTTTCCCACTAATTTAATCACCACATGGCTGGAATATATTTTATCTTTGTTTAAAGAAATATGTATATCATTTGCTTTTTACATTTATGTTTTTCTTTGCAATTAGGAAATTCAGTTTTCAATTGTTATTTTTTGAAAATAATGTTTCAAATTTATTTATTAAAATTTGATATTCTAATTTATTAATATGAATGTTATTATGTTAATTTTATTGTTTTGTTTTTAGTTATGCTAATTTTTATTTATATTCATTAAACAAATTAATTCTATACCTATTATCAATGTTATCTAATCATTATAACAATTTATATATAAACAGATTTTAGCTATTTTTATACATTGTTGTGTCTGTTGGTGTTGATGAAAACATACTTCCGTTGTGCACAAATCATGTCATTTACATTACTTGTATATTTATCTAGTCTTAAAAATTGTTAGCAAATGAAATCTTTTTCATTTCATATAAGTCTGCTAAAGTTAAAAAAAAAAAAGCTGATGACCTTTAAGCACTAGCAATGCATGTTATAAATCAGATTAGTTAACTAAAAAGTTTCAAAAGAATAGTATAGATTCAAAGAATATGCAAATTATCTACAGTGTATATAATTCATAACCGACCATTATTACATGGGTATATATTGAAATTTAGACTATTTGAATATTTTCTATTATTTAAAGTAAAGAAAACTGGTATATTCTAATTAAGGGTAAATTAGTCCTTTTTTTTATGTATTAAATCAAAAAAAATAAATAATGCTAGAGAATATTATCAAAGAAAAGCAAGCACAAGATCATTTTAATAAAAAATTTCGTATATAAACTATTATATAATCATTATTTTAAAATAAAGAAATGTTACAAGTTTTCTGTTTTAAAAAAATTATTAGATTCATTTTATAATATTTATAAAAGTCATCTTTTTTTAAAAAAAAACTTTTAATGTAAAAAATAATTTAATTATATATGTTTTATTAAGACAAAAATAGTTTATTCATTTGCTACATTATACATTGATTTTGAGTTTTCTTTTCAAGTTTATCATTTATTAACACAATTGTACTATTAACATATCAAAAGTCATATTTTTTTATTATTTGTAAAAAAATGGATCATTCTTATTATAAAAATTTATAATCTAATGGATTATTACATATTTTTATACATAATCAATTGCTCTTTGCCATTGTTTTTCTAACTATCAAGTGATTCTCAAAAAATTGTACAGCAATAAGTAGGTATAAATTGATAAGCTTATTTATACTTAGTGACTTTCTTTATTGAAGTAGATCAAATATCTGCATCATCTTTATGTTTATATTTAAATAGTATTTCTGCGAATAATTGTGCAATAATTAATTAAATTTCTAAGCTAAAATTGAATTAATTTTGGCTTATATAATTCATAAATATTATTAAAAAATTTGTTAATTTTTAATTTTGAAAATAATTTTTAAATAAATTGTCATTGTCCACTTTAAATTTTCAGGCCTTATATTAAGCATATCAGTTCATCAAAAAAAAATATTTGTACTGTTTTAATATTGATTATTATGCAAGAAATTTCTTTATTCATTAATTTTTAAAACTCTTCTATATCAATATAAGAGTGCAATAGTTCTTTACTTAAATATTTGTGTTGTTAAATTGCAAGGCATGCATACTACAAATTATTCAAATTAATTATTACTAAATTTTTACCGTTCAAATTTCTTAGTTTTATATTTTTGAAATCAAGCAAATCTGTGTGGTGTTAAGAAAAAATTAATTAATTAATGTAATTTTAAAATATTCTTCAGTATTTAAAAAGATTTTTGAAAGTGAATTTTATTTTCATTGAGAATTTTATTTGTTTTGAATATATTTTGGATATATATATATATTTTGAATATATTTTCATGACATGACATGAAGACATGATCAATTGTGTTTCATCCTTAATAATATTTTATATTTATTTTTACTTAATTTTTTGTGGCATTTCACTTTATATTATATTAATAATGTGGAATAAAGATGCATTGCATACTTAATATTTTATCTTATTTTAATTAATAATGTAATCACCTTCCATTAAAACGTTCAGAACAAATAAAAAGCTTGTTCATTGTATATACAATATAACAAATATCTTTTCTATGTTAAAATGCAAAGCTGCATATTGAAAATTTTGTGGACTGATATTGTTTCCTCATGAAGTTCAATGCTTGTATGTGTGTAATGTTACTGACATTGTTTCAACCATATGGGGCCTTTGTTTCTCCTTAATGTTTTCTATTGCCTCAGTGCCTTTCCTATGGTTAAATTGCTCTAATTTCAGAAGAAGCTTTATTTATGCAACTGTGCACTTTAAGATTCTTAGTAGTAAACTCTTGTTAATTACATGTGTCATGAAATTGTGGATTGTAGTTTTTATACATGTATTCATACAAGAATGACATATCATCCACAATCTTTACATTGGCTCAATGATTAATTTAGTCATGCAAAATATGTAGTAAAAAATGAATTAGTTATTTTTTTAAGTAATAAAGTGCTTGTTTCATTGTCGCATAACTATTTTTCATTTTTTTATGTAATAAACAAACAATTTCCTTATTTTAATAGATATGTTTTAAAAATTTATGTATATAGTATAAGAAAAAGAATATTATTGCATGTATGGTATAAAGCATGTAGATTTCTTAAATGTGGTTCTTATAGTAACAGTAGCGCTAATGTAAAACTAACATTAAGAAATTGCTGAATTTTAATTTTTTTTTAATTTTCATGTATAATTTAAAAATTGTAATTACATTTAAAACATATAAATTGAAAATTCTTTAAAGGGAAAAGATAATGTTCATCAAAATACTTATATTCTGTCAAGTTTATATGATATATTTTAAAGCCACCATAAATTTATATGACTGTGATAATTGAATTTATTGTTCATAAAAAAAATCTTGATTGTGTATTAAATAGAAATCAAATTAATCTTTTTATTAATTAAATTATTAAATTGTTTTTTTGTTTAAATGTACTGTAAATTTGATTAAAATTATACCTGTTAAATAAATTATTTGCATAAGTTTTTTATTTATTTTTTGTGATTTTTTTCTTTGTAATTTATTTAAATCATAATAATTGTGCTGTTAAATTAATATGAAATAAATTTATAATGAGCTTTTCATAAAATTGCTGGTTTGATTTAGCTAACAATTAACAAGAATTTATTACCAAGGTCAAATATTTCTTTTCTTTCTAAAAATAAATGTTTTTTCGTTCATTTGTAATGAAAACTTGATTTAAATAAGTGCACTTATGTTCTTGGCTACTTAGAAGGCTGTGGAAAAAAAATTATATTCACTTCTCAGATAGTCATTTGTACATTCGTTGCATGAAATTGCATTGCTGTATTAAAGCTTAATAGGAGCACATAAATTGTCAAGTAGTGTGCATAGTATTTATGATCTAGTTTTAAAAATATAACCTACTTATTTTTGCATTAAAAGGATAATTGTTGAATTATCTGATATTAGATTAGATTTATTAAGTATTTAATTAATTTTTTTTCAACTGTAGAAATGTATTTATAAAGATTATAACAGTTTTGATGGGTTTTATCAATTTTATTTATTTTTCATATTAGATAAAAATATTTTCATGTAAAATTTTAAACTGTTTGTATAATTAAATAATATATTTCTAAATCCACCTTGGTAATTTATTGCTTTTACTAGAGTTGTTTTTTAATTAGCTTTATTTGAATACATGTTGTTCGATTATTTCTGTGAACTTGCAAGACTGACAACTTGGTACTTAACAAATATATATTTTTGTGGTCATCTCCAAACTTACATTTCTTTGTTAAATGGGTTAAATTTTTTATAAGAAAAACCTTTATAGATGAAATGTGTCTGATTTAATATGTGAGCTGAAATTAAAGAAATTTGCTAAAATATTGTCTTGTCTTTTTAATATGATTAAAAGTCTCATAAATAATATTTCTATTATATTCTTCTCTCTCTCTCTCTCTTTTTTTTTTTTTTTTTTTTCATAATCTGTTCGTGGTAATTTTTATTCTTTGATTTGCTTAAACAGGAAATATATGTACATACTGAACTGAAATTTTTGAGACAGTGACAAACGCAAACGCAGGAAAAAAAAATATTCGTTAAATTTATAAATTTGAAATCTTTTATGGCCGGATACGATAATGTGTGGCAACAATTGCAATTTAGCTGTCGTAGAATAGATTTTGGAACAAATCGGAATCGACGCGGATGGAATCGAATGCGAGAGCATTATCACGCTATGATTTTTAAGTGGGGTTAAATCAAGAAGAATGTCTTCAACGTCTACAACTAGCATATGGAGACGAAGCTCCATCTCGTGCTACTGTATTTAGATGGTTTGCAGAATTTCGTAGAGGTCGAAGTTCTCTGCTGGATCAAGAATACACAGGAAGGCCTTCATCAGCTGTAGTTCCAGAAAATGTATCGGCCGTACGAAAAATGTTACTCAATGATAATCGCTGCACTTATCAAATGATACAGAAGAAACTTAACATTGGGTCCGTAGCTATACAAAGAATTATTCATGAAGAACTTCATATAAAAAAATTAGTTTGTCGTTTGGTTCCCCATAATTTAACAGAACACCAAAAAACTTAGCGTATCAGAATCTGCAAAGAAACCATAAAATTACTTAACGATGGTGGACACCGCCTTATTTCTAAAATCATAACTGGTGATGAAACTTGCATACTGTTTTTCGACTTTCCAACACGAAAAGAAAGTAAAGTATGTGTCTTTGAAGATGACTCCAAACCAACAAAGGTGAAAAGACAACGAGCAATGAAAAAAGTAATGTATTCCGTTTTCTTGAGAAGTACAGGACTGGTCAAAGTCATCAAGCTGGAGGGACAGAAGACAATCACAGCTAACTGGTACACCACTAAGTGTCTTCCAGAAATTCTTCAAGAAGTGAATGTAAGAGGACTCATGCTTCACCATGATAATGCATCCTCTCATACGGCAAGATCGACAGTCGAATTTCTTAAACAAAAAACATCGAAGTGATAGAACATCCACCCTATTCCCCTGATCTTGCTATGTTTGACTTTTGGCTTTTTTTTAATCTCAAGAAAAATTTACTTAGTTGCCTTTTTCATTCCGAAGATGAGATTGATGAGGCTATAAAAGCATATTTTTCATCAATTACAAGAAATGGATGGCGTGAAGCATTTAATATTTGGAAAAATCGTCTGCAAAAGTCATTGATGTTGGAGGGGACTACTTTGAACACTCTTAAAATTTGGTAATTTCCCTCGATTTTGTTCTTTTTAACTCTTAACTTATGGTTTACCCATTTGATGCTTTTTTTTTTAAGTGATCAGATAGTAGTGTCTAAAATATTTCTTAGTTCAAGGATAAAAGATCTTCGTCTTTGAATAATTAGGTGGTGGGTTTTATAAGAGTAAACTGGTAATATGGGCTTATAATATACACTATGTGGAAGAAAGTGACGGGACACGACACTATAGCGACATAAACCCATATTTATTAAAATTAATAGGAGGTAGGGCCTCCTTTGGCTGCGATCACAGCTGCAACCCTTCTGGGCATGCTTTCCACTAAATTAGCCATAGTGGCAAGACGAATTTCCTTCCAAATGTTTAACAGGAAGTTCCATAGTTCAGGCTTACTTTTGGGGAGTGGGGTGCAGGCCCTCAGCCGACGGTGCAATTCGTCCCAGAGATGTTCAATTGGGTTAAGATCAGGGCTCTGCGCCGGCCACTCCATGTGTTTAACGTTGTTCACATACCAATCAAGAATCCTCCTTGCAACATGGCATGTTGCGTTGTCGTCTTGATACCAGCAATCATACATACCGTACGTTGCCCACAAGGTAGGAAGGACATGATTGTCGAGAATATCACAGTATCTATCGGCATTCATCGCACCATCAACCTTCACCAGTGGGCCAGCCCCATACCAGGAGAAACAGGCCCATACCATCAATCCTCCTCCACCAAACTTTACAGTTGGGATGACACACTCGGGCAAAAGGTGTTCTCCTGGAAAACGCCATACCCAAACAGGTCCATCGGAACGGAAAAGGTTAAATCGTGACTCGTCACTCCAAAGGACGCGTTTCCAGTAATCCAGAGTCCAAGTACGGTGGTCTTTGGCCCATCGAAGGCGCGCTTTCTTGTTGGTTTTCGTAATCAAAGGCTTATGGGCCGCCGAACGTCCAGTGTAACCTAACTTATGGGCCTCGATACGAAGAGTCTTGGTCGAAACGGCCACACCTGTGGCTTGTCTAAACTCATTAGCGATGTTATCCATGGATGTTTGACGGTTACTTCGAATCTGCCTGCCGAGCACCCGCCGATCCCTGCTGGTGAGAACTGTAGGTCGTCCACTTCGGGGTTTGTTCTCACAGTGTCCCTCAGTCTTGTAGCGACACACAACACGTGCTACAGTTGATTTTGAGCAGTTACGGAGACGGGATATTTCCCTAATTGACACCTTGGCAAGATGCAATCCAACCAACAGACCTTTCTCGAACTCAGACAACTCTTCCCGTGGCGGCATCTTGACAAAAAACAACTCTAGTCGACTCCACAGAGTATTTATAGGATATGGCTGACACGTGATACCTATTATTGCGCATGTGTCAGCTGTATTGTCTACTTTTCGAGGGGTTTCCCGTCACTTTCTTTCAGATAGTGTATAATAAAGCAACTTATAAATCAAATTGAAAGCATTATTTAATTAAAAAGAATTAAGATGATTTTATTTTTCTAGTATATACCATGAACAGATCCTTAATGTAGAGGATAATGGAAGATTTTCAAAATTAGCTTACCTCATTTACATGTCTTATTAATACCAATATAACCAAAACGCTTGCTACCACAATTCAGTGCACTGTACAAATGTTTATCATATTGCAAGCCAATTTTCTTACCGTGAGTTGATCATGAATTTTATTTAGAAATTGAAAAACTTTTTTTTTTTCCTGTCTTATGGAGTTATTTTATTACAGTGATATAACATTTCCCTTTCCAATTATCCGAAGTAATTTCCTATATTTGTAATGTTAATAAATACCATATTTAATGTAATCATTTTGAAATGTTTCCAACGTTTTTTCAGCTCAAAGAACTCAAAATGCGGCAAATTTCTAAAATCGGCAGCAATTGTGATGGTCGATAAGAAAAATATTCAAAATCTCCCTTCTGTTTGATATTTGCCAACAGGTGTGGCATTGGAAATCTGCCTCAAAAAAATTTTTTTTTTTAAAGATTGACTTTTCCTAGAAACCAAAGAATCTCTATTGATTGGATGTGATTTCCTTAAGTTGTTATGCAAAGTTGACATTCACTAGAGTAATTTCATTGATTCTGGAGTGTAAAATAAAGCAATTATCTTATAAATTATTTTGCTAGAAAAGTGAAATGTCAACCTAATCCAAAGATTGCGGTGGCATTAAAACTGAGTTTTGTTAAATAAATTGGCATTTTATATTACACTTCGCAAACGATCTTAAAGCAAGTGGATATTCTGGAGCAAAATTCATAGAAAATGGCTAAAAATAAAAAATTGCGTAGACATCACCGCTTGGGGAAATAGAAATTTCTCTCTTTTAATCGTTCAACGAAGTTCGTACAATAAAAATTTCTATAAATGACCGCGTTTTAAAAGAGAGAATAACAGAAATTTCATATAAGCTGGCAATCTACAGGCCGCTTTAGAAAGAGGCACAATTTCCATAATGGCGACTTAGTATTGTCAACATTTTCTTTCTGATAAAGCTTTTGAAGTAAAGGGTAAAATCTGTCATGATTGGAAATTATTGAATCTACGATTGACTGTTTTGCTACTCTCAAATTCAGACGGGTATAAACTCAAGATTGTTTTTGACCCAGATTCTTTCAAGAATGGGAATGGTGCTTCTACTAAATACGATTTACTATATATATATCCTACAAGTGACGAGAAACGCCTTTGAAAACTTTGTAAATTTGGAAGATAAACGCATTTATAGAAGCTTAAAATTATATTGCTTGTTGATCATTGAAAAGCCCATATTGCACACATAAAATTATAATATTTACGAAGGAAAATTTATCACTCTAATAGTACAAGTGAAATTCAACATGTAATCTAGTTTAGAAAAATCATTTTAAGTGTATTATCAAAATCAACTTATGAAAAAGATCTCTTTTGAATATATGAGGTGTTTCAGCCTCAGGTTTACAACTTCTAAAAAGGAAGGGTACACCTGGACTCTGAGTACAAAGTCGAAAATGCTTTCCTGACGCGATAATATACGTTGAAAGCATAAGAAATGAAGAAACAAGTAATATAAAAAAAAAATTAAGTCAATTCCTACTTAGATCAACAAAGAAACATTTTATTTTAGTTACTTTTTATTAAATAATTACATTTAATATAAATATGTATATACATATGACAGAATCACAATATATTAAATGGCAAAATAGAAAGCAAATTTCCTTGCAATTTTCCTTTTCCGTTTTGTTCCCTCCTTGACTCAGAATGGAGAAAGAAATTTTTTTCCAGCGATCTACACGCTTCGCCACTGACGGTATTTATTCCTGAATTTATATCCTGCTAAATATCTTATAGAAGAGAAATTTTTTTTTCTCCCATATGAAACTAAAATTAATTAATTAAATTTAATTAATGAATTAATTGAAAAAATTGTATTAACATCAAGTGTCATCCACTACAAGTTCAAAAAATGTATTTGAACTTGAGTGGATGAATAAAACGTATTTTATTAACGACTGAAAATTTGAACAATACGAGAGTGTGAACTAATTGTATGAACTGAAAAAAATACTTAAATTAATATGCAGTTTATTAATCGATGTACATAAACAAAAGTATCACGGTCGACAGTTATCAAATAAAGATAAAAGCAATTTTCAAGTAGAATCCTGCAGACGTTGCAGCGGAACTTCACGGCGCGGAACTATTATTGTTATAGTTCGCATACTCGATCTTTAATTATTCTGTACCAGTCCATACTTTTCCTTCCCGATTCTTGATTGGTGTATGGAAAAAAAGCCTTCAAGATAATCTTTGGTGCAGAAGTCCAAAGAAGCTATAGCTGGAAGTATGCTTCATCGGATATCTTTAGGCGTGCAAATGTTATGCGCCTCACGTTATATGTATATACGTTAAATGTTATACATTATACGTATGCACTCTGCATTCTGCAGCCCGTAAGCAGAGGCCTGAATGGCCGAGTGTCTGGCGCTCAGTGACACAGGTTTCGAGTTCGAGTCTCGTAGTGCCATGGATTATTATAGTGGTTCGAAATCCACTTTAAGCGGCAGGTCCCGGTCTCATATGGCCTTTAGAGCGTCATAGAACCAGTCAGAACCTTTTCACCCACATCATTCCCTAACTAAGGAGAACTCAGCTCTAGGCATAGTGATGTGATGTGGTGTAGTAGTAGTAGCCCCGTAAGCAAGGTGTATTTGTGATAGGTCCGCATTGGATGATTAGCATTCCTACTACCACTATGTCATCAATTTGTGAATGAAGAATCTCTTCGAGCACTCACAACACCCTGTTCCTTCTACCGTGTCTAAAAAGCATTTTCGACCCAGCTTTGTTTATGATTCTGTGTCGTCTAGCCTACCCTGCTAGAAATTTGTAGAACCTGTGCTTAGATTGGCAGACCTGTAGAATCTGGAAGATGGAAAAAGTTGATAAACGTGTAATTTCTTCAGCATGTATGAGAGTCGAGCGTAAATGTTATCATTCATGTAATATAATATAAATGTTATTATTAAGTAAAACTTGGGCCTGATGGCCGAGTAACTCGCGCTCTGGCAGAGGGTACCGCAGGTTTCGGGGGCGAGTCCCGGTGGTGCCATGGATGTTTGTAATTGTTTGGAATTCACTTCAAGCTTAGGTCCCGGTCTAATATGACTGTACAGTGTAGGGCTGAGAAACATATCCAGTAAAATGTCAATATCAAGCAGCCAATTTCGGACTCCTACCTATGGGTGCTCCATCACAACGGAAGTTGCCCGCCCCCCTTCCTTCCATGAGACCGCATGGGTTCTTGAAGTTCGTCTAGAGGTGTCTGTCTACCAAGTGGGATAAGAAACAAAGTGAAACTTTTAACTGTCTTGGGAGAAAAAATATATATTTCATTAACCTTATTTTTCCAAATAATTTACTTCATAAATGCGTAAACAAGAATTTCCATTTACCTTACGTATAATTTAATTCATTCGATAATTAACTAATATGGAGAATGATTAATTATTTTCAAGCTGATAAAAACTAAAATGAAAATAATGATTAAGCTTTGATAAGCAAGGTAAAATTAATGTAGAAACTCATGGGATTAAAATCAATACAAAATTAATTAGACTTTATTAATGCTTATGAAAATGTGATATACTTCAAGTGTCTTAATTAATGTTCTCACTATCAAAATAAAAAATGCATGTGTCAATATCATACTATAAAAGAACTTTCATTAAATTGATTTTTTAAATTGTGTTTTAATTAATTAAAATTACAAATTTTTAAAAGTAAATATTTTTAATGAGAAAAAGTTATTTGCTATCGTATAATTATTTAATTATTTCTAGCATGCTTTCTTTTGTAGTAATGAACAATTTCCTTATAAAATATTCTTAAGAATTTAAATATGGTAAATCGAAAGAAATTAACATTTTGTTGATTTTGAGATTATATAAATATTACTTTTTAAAATATGACAGTTTCAAGCTTAAAATTCTCTTCAAATAATTTTTAACATAATATTTATCTGGTTGTAGCATTTTTCCCAAGGGAAGAGTTGTGGTATTTTTTTCTCAGGAGAGAGGAATGTATATTCTTTGACAAGTACATAATAGCAACCTATCCCTCAAATTTAGCAGCATATATGCAGTGTTGTGGTTAGTTTTACATGCAGTTAGTGTTTTCGACTAATGAGAACAACTTGTAATTCTAATCTGATGGCAGATATTCATTGTCATGGATAATGAGACCTCATGAATTTAGCGATTGTCTGTGCGACCTTTACAGGTCGAAACAGTTGCGGATGGAATGACTTCGTTGTATCGTAATTGGTGATAGACTATATGCTGAGAAAAAGCCTACTCCAATGAGAAGAGAGGGAAGCTGACCCTCCTGCCTCCCTTGACGGATTTTCTTAAAGGGAGGTTTTTGGAGAAGGAGAGTTCTGCAATGAGTCTATAAGAAGTGTTGTCTTTTTCTCTGAACAGGCCGCCTGTTTTCAAAGTGAGCCCCTTGTAGTTTCGTGTATTACGTCGTGTGGGTCTGCCGCAGATCAGGCAGTTATATTCATCATAGACACGAGAACTGAAAATCTCCTTCTTTGGAGTGAACTGCACTTTCAATCAAATTTAATTCTTTATCTTTCTTTTTTTTTTTTTTTTTTTTTTTTTTTTTTTTTTTTTTTTGTAAATAATTAATAATAATTACAGTTCTGTGTATGCATATAAACTCATGTTTGTGAAAATTGCAACACCATGAAGGAATAGTCATAATTGAATGAAATTTAATACCCAGTTGAGTGGTAGTGGTACAAATAAATTATTAAATGTTCAAAGCAAACAAACAATAACAAGAGATCGGAATCAGTATTTTGTGTAGCCACCACGCGCCGCAATAAGTACTGCTACACGACGTGGCATGGAGTCAAACAAATTTTGAATGTCTGCCTGAGGAAGAGCATTCCATATTGTTGTATGCGCACCCAAAGTTCGTCTGCAGAAGCAATAGGACGAGGATCGCGAGCGAGACGCCGACCAACGAAATCCCACACATGTTCAATCAGCGACATATCCGGGGAATACGCAGGCCAAGGAAGAAGCTGTACCTGCCGCGTTGCAAGGAACAGTCCTAGCGATATGAGGGCGGGCATTGTCCTGTTGAAATACAGCGCCTGGCAAGCATTGAAGGAAGGGAACAGCTTGGGGCTGTAGAACTTCACTGATGTACCGGCTGCTGTTCAGATTGCCCACAATTCTTAGCAATTGAGATCGTCCATGATATGCTATGGCCCCCCAGGCCATAACTCCGGGTGTTCGTCCACTGTGGCGTTCGATAATGCACTCCGGAAGGTGGCGTTCACCGGCATAGAGTCTGACATGAATGCGGCCATCATGGTATCACAAATTAAAGCGGGATTCGTCAGAAAACACGACATGCTGCCAATCAGCACGTCAGTCTCTATGCTGAGCGGCCCATTGTAGCAGCAGGCGGCGATGGTTTAGCGTGAGAGGGATCCTGTATAAAGGAGTCCTTGCTCGCAGTCCACGCTGCAGCAGACGTCTACGAATTGATGAAGCACACAATGAAACACCTGTAGCTATTGACCACTGTGATGCCAATTGTCTAGAGGAAGCTGTACGGTCCGTCAGTGCCATGCGGACCAGGTGTCTATCATCGCGAGCTGACGTCACATTTCGGGGTCCACTCCCGGATTTCCGAGTTGTCCGACACTCGTCCGTCCACTGCTTCCAAAGACGCATCACTGTGCTGCTGTTACGCTGCACACGAGCGGCTACTGCACGATAAGACAATCCAGCTTCACGAAAGCCGATGATTCTCCCCGTTCAAACTCTGTAAGTTGTTCAAATCTCGCTCTCTTTCGTCGAAGAGGCATAAGTAACGATTGAGCTAACGTTTACCACTAGCAGATAACCACCGATAACCATACACGCCTCACTACAGCCGTCTATTTATTCGGATCCTTCCGCCGTTCAGAGGGCGCTGCTTTCATCAGTCAATCGTCTGCTTTCATCAATCTCAGCATACGCATGCGCTACGGATTTGAAATTCTAATCATTTGCATATCATGCGCTAATTTGCATTTCCTGAAAATTTCAGCTCACTCGCGTAAGTCCTTCATTGTGTTGCAATTTTCACAAACATGAGTTTATATATAAAGTATTCCAATCCACAATCGTTTCTTTTATTAACTGTATACTATATAATAGTCTATTTGTTATGATTATTAAGAAAAAACAAGAAAAATTCGCAATTTTTTATTAAAAAATATTTGTAAAAATAATTAAAATTGTTTATTTAAATAATTATCATTACAAATTTCATCGCAATTATACCATTTCGTCAGTAAAATCTCTAATGAGAATCTCCAATAAACAATGAGTTGCCAAAATGCAAAAAAATGAATGGTATTTTATTGCCATTCAATGCAAGAAAAATTCGTGGGTTTTTTTTTTACTGAAAAATATTAGTAAGCGTTAAAAATAATTAAAATTGTTTATTTAAATAATGATAATTACACATTTTATTGCGATTATACCATTTAGTCAATAAAATCTTTAATGAGAATCTTCTATGAACGATGAATGGTTAAAATGGACTATGGACATTTTAAATTTTTTAAACTAATGACATTAAATAGCTAGCAATAAAATTTTTTAATCAAAGCGGTCCTATTAAGTATTGCTTTTTCAAATATGTATATATCGGAGTATCTGGGATCCAATAAAAGGCGGAGTTTTCTTTCCTGCGCAGGTTATTTATAGGGTGTGGATAAAAGTAAAATGATTTTTTCATTATTGTGGTTTAATAAAAACCTATTTTAAATGAAAATTTATAGGAATTGTGGAAAAATTATTTTTTTTTTTACTTTTTTAGAAAGGAATTGAATTAAAAGTTTACGAATTTAAATTTAAGAAGTTTTTTAATTTTATCATTTGAAATTAAATCGTATGTAATTCACGTAATAAATAATTACTTTAATAATGAATCATTATTTTTTTAATTATTTTTCTTATGAAAATTCCTACAAATATCTTATTAGAGTATTTTATAAATAGACTTCTTTTTGCAATAATGATGTAATTATTTTATTTTTTATTCAACGTTTATAGTTTGTTCTCATGAAATAATCTTGTTTATAACAATAATAAAGTCTTGTTTTATTTTTATTATTATAATTTAAAACAATAACAATTTTTATTTTATTACTATTTTTTATAATAATAAAACAAGATATTATTATATTATTTAAAATAATAATAATAATATCTTGTTTTATTATTATTTTGTATGTATTTACTTCATTTTGTTTATTATAATATTCGCGTCAAATGTATTTTTTTTTTTCGTATGTCTGATTTAATGATTTTACTTACTTTTGAATAATAACATTTAAATTGCAAAAAAAATTAAGTTTGCATGGTTGTATCAGATAAAGAAATCCAATTAAATAACAATAATAATAATAATAATAATATAAATAATAATATAAATCCATTATAATAAGTTTTCTTTTGGAATCTTTCTAAATTCGAAATTTTTTAGTTTTGAAATGTTTTCTCAATAAAATATTCTAAAAAACATATTTTTATTATTATTTTAATTTAACGTAGCAAAGCTATGCCATGTCTGTTTAGTAAGCATTAAAATAAAATATATTTTAAAAATAGAAAAGAAATTCCCCTAACTTAATATTAGATATGTATAATTCAATATAAATATTAAAAAAAAATAAGAGATCTACATTTGTATGGTAAAAAGTAAAATTTCATTTTATTTTAAGATTTACTATTAACTTCTCAATAAATAATTTTCTTTAATGATTTATAAATAACTTTATAAGTTGATTATAAAAAGATAAAGTTGATTATAAATTTTAAAAGTTGATTATAAAAACTACTTACGATTTATAAATAGTTTTTAAAGTACATTCGAACATTAATTAATTTTATTAATCCAATATTTTATTTCAAAGCTGTTTTGACGTTTTGCTACATTATTTAATAAAAAATCCCTTTCATATTTAAATACTATCCATTATAATTCATACTTTGTTACTATAATTGAATTATTGATCTTTTTAATGTTTTAATCCTTCAATTATTCGAAAATGTTAAAAAAAAATTGTTACATAATTTCCAAATTGAAATCTAGTTGCTAAATAAAAAAGATAATTTATTGTATTAACGCAATATATATTTGACAAATTAAATTTTGATAGGTTTCTTTTGAATTTGAAATTAAAGCAATTTTAGTTCGTCGAAATGCAGATAATATTTTTTTAAGATGCGTATTTAAAAATTTTATAACATCAGTTAAAATTAAAATCTAAATCTAAATCATAATATATTAAAAATTATTTATTTGATTATTTTTTATAAAAATGTTTTACGTTCAAATGAAATCAAATACACTTATAGTATACAGGTGGTTATCAAAATAATGGAAACACCCTAGAGTTAAAACGAATCATTGACTAGTATGACGTAGGACAGTGTCATATAATACCGCTTGGATTCACCTAGAAATTGAATCATACAAGTGCTGAACAGTGTTTAGAGGAATATTGAACCATTCCTCATGGATACGTTGTGAAAGTTTCCCGGGAGAAATGCCGGTGGAAGATATCGATTTCTGATTGATAACTCTAAAATACACCATAACGGTTCTATAATATTTAGGTCGGTAGAATGTGGGGACCAAGGTAGATGTTTTACTTCATGCTCTTGTTCATCATGAATTATGGTGATAATTAAGTCAAATTATGATAAATTTTCATTTCAGAAAAATATAGAATTAAATTATTTTTTTAAAAGTATAGTAGCTTTTAAATAAGAAAATTTAGTTAAATACATAAAAGATTTGAAAAGTGGAAAGTTAACAAGAAAATTGCATGGGTTTTTTTTGGGGGAAGCGGAGGCCGTATCATTCAATAAAATAGTATTTCTTTTTTAGTGCAAATTTGCATTGGAAACGTTGCATTACTGTGAAGGCATATCGTAAACATTGCACTACTGCGCATGCGATTAGAAAGCGTTTTGATAAGGTTATATATAAAATCAACATGGCGGCAAAGTGATGAAACGATAAAAAAAATAAACTAATCACCATACGCTGAAAAAATTTAAAGCCTGTGAATTTAATTTAGATAAATTAAAATATTTTATGCGTATCTAGTATCCTGTACCCAAAAGAAATCAGTTTATTTCGTCGATAACGATATCATCTATCGATAATTATTATTATTATTATTATTAAGTCGATAACGATTATTAGTCCTCTATCAACAATCATTTGTTAACAGATGCTCATCTACGATGATGAATAATGAAGACACAGGTACGATTTTCTACGAATTTTCTTCCATATGATATGAAAATGCATTATAGTCACTTCTAAAAGTCCAACTCTGACGACAACTCATTACAACCTATCAGCTCACTGTTTGTGATAAATATAAGTGGAACACGAAACCTACTTTGTATAACAAAATAATAATAAATAAGGATAAATACTTCAGAAGCATATTTAATCTACATTAGCAAAATAATAACAAAGAAGGATAATTACATCAGAATGAAAATATTTAATTTAAAAATATCTTCCATATGATATTAAAATAAAAGTCCAACTAACAACAAATAAACTGTTTGTGAAAATTAAGTGGAACACGAAACCTACTTTGTATAACAAAATAAAATAAATAAGCACATTTATTCTACATTAGAAAAATAATAACAAAGAATAATTACATCAGAAGATAAATTTACATTATCAAAATAATAACAACTGAGCATAATTATTCTACATTATCAAAATAACAATGAATAAGGCTAATTATTTCAGAAACATATTTATTCTATATTATCTTATGCTCTATATAACATTTCTTAAAAAAAGATTTTGAATCTTATGTTTATTGACTTCACAAGACAAGATAAAAACATTCCATTTTATTTCCTTATGCCGCTATTCTAACCTAAAAATTAGATTTTATCACAATTTTACGTGGGCTGAGATTTTCATTGAATTCTCGCTTATTTGATAAAAAGGCAAACGGTATTGATTCATATTCCACTAAAGCCAGAAATTACATCTTGCGATCGTTTTAAAAACGGAAATTTAATATTTCCACATTTAAAAAAAAAAAAAGAAGCAAAAATTTACATATTCCCTTTTATCAGTAAACACCCATTCCAATCACAAAAAGAATGAAAAAAAAAAATAAATAACATGTTGCCATCCGAATTTGAATAATATATTTATTCCACCTAATTCTCTTGTACCGCTACTGCTGGGGAAAGAAAAATTGTTCAAGCAAAGAAGCTTCCTGTATTAGAAAACACATATTTTCCCCTGACATTTCCCTTCCTGTTTAACAAACAATGGAAGAACGGCGAACGGAGGGAAAACTGGATTAGGATTCTCATTTTTCTCATATTCTACCTATTCTAGATTGTGAATGATTGTGTACTGCTTCATCAGGGGCAAATGCAAACAGGGACAAAAACAAGAGAAGGCAATGTAATAATAAAAATATAAATAAATGTAGGGAGGGAAAAAAAATTGTGCAAGGGATGTTTATTAAATTTTTTTTTTTTCCTTCCGCATTTGCCAGGAAATTATTTGATGAATCTTCTGTATTCTTTATGTAAAAGAAAAATGGATTTTCCTCAGCAACTATGAATACGTTTCTTTGATCTTGTTCTTTGTTTATTTTGGTATAGAAAATAAATACATTTCTTCCACATTTGAAATTAAAGAATTTTTAAATCAACAACACAGAATAGCTCCTTTTAAGAATTATGCATTGAAAATAACTGTAATTTTTCTCATGTTTTCTAACTTCACTTTTAATACAGTTCTAGTGTTTGGATAACAAATTAAAACATATACATTGTTCCCTATTCTGTACATGTACATTTTACTTAATTTTAATTTTCAAATATTCGAATTCAAAATTATTTTCTAAGGTAACTAGGAAAAATTTTCAACTCTTGTCAAGAACTAATATGATACACATTTGTTTATAAATTTGTGTTTTTTCATCTTCAAATATAGCATGATTACTATTTAAGTCCTGTCAAAATGGATGAATTCATTATTTTTTATGACATTTAATGCATCAAAATAAAATTTCCTTAGGAGCCAGCCATTACTTTTCTGCCGGATTAAATTATTAAAATGAATTAATATCCAAATTCTACATAAATTGAGAATTAGAAAAATACTTCCTCGATAAGAAAATTGATTATCTAGAAACTATACTTTGAAATTATACATAGGTAGATAATTTCTACATTCTTTTGTAAAAATATGAATAATTTTTCAGATAAAGAGTCAGCAATTTTAATTTTGATTATTTAAAAAAATTAACCTTTACTTTGAAATTAAATATATTAAAAAGTTTAGAAGATTTAAATTGTGTTTCGTAACCAGTCATGACCAACAATTTGACTAACGTTTCTAGGATCACATTCTGCCGGTACATAGTGTTAATGAGATTAAATTCTGGTTTTAGCAAAATAGTATTTATTCTATATTAGCATAATAATAATAAATAAGGATAATTACTTCAGTAGCTTATTTATTCTACATTGGCAAAATAATAATAAATAAAGAAAATTATTTCAAAAAAATATTTATTCTATATTGTCTTATGCTCTATATAACATTTCTTAAAAAAAAAGGTTTTGAATCTTATATTTATTGACTTCACAACACGAGATAAAAGCATTCCATTTCATTTCCTTGCACCGCTATTCTAACCTAAATATTAGATTTTATCACAATTTTACGTGAGCTGAGATTTTCATGGAATTCCCGCTTATTTGATAAAAAGGCAAACGGTATTGATTCACATTCGACTAAAGCCAGAAATAACATCTGCGATCTTTCAAAAACGGAAATTTAATATTTCCACATTTAAAAATAAAAAAGGAAGAAAAAATTTGCATATTCCCTTTTATCAGTATACACCCATTCCAATCACAAAAAGAATGGGAAAAAAAAATAGCATGTTGTCATCCAAATTTGAATAAAATCTTTATTCCACCTAATTCCCTTGTTCTGCTACTGCTGGGGGGAGAAAGTGTGGAAGCAAAGAAGCTTCCTGTATTAGAAAATACATATTTTCCCCTGACATTTCCCTTCCTGTTTAACAAACAATGGAAGAACGGCGAACGGAGGGAAAACTGGATTAGGATTCTCATTTTTCTCATATTCTACCTATTCTAGATTGTGAATGAATGTGTACTGGTTCATCAGGGACAAAACGGGGACAAAAACAAGGGAAGGCAAGTAAGAATAATAATAAAAAAAATGTAGGGAGGGTAAAAAAATTGTGCAAGGGATGTTTGTTAAAATATCTTTCTTTTCCTTCCGCATTTGCCACAAAATTATTTGATGAATCTTGTGTATTCTTTATGTAAAAGAAAAATGGATTTTCCTTGTCAACTATGAATACGATTCTTTGATCTTGTTCTTTGTTTATTTTGTTAAAGAAAATAAATATATTTCTTGAACATTTGAAATTAAAGAATTTTTAAATCAACAAGACAGAATAGCATCCTTTACGAATTATGTATTCAGAATAATTAAAATTTTCTCATGTTTTGTAACTTAACTTTAAAATATATTTCTATTTTTAGGATAACAAATTAAAACACATATATAGCCCAACATTTATTTTATTTTTATTTTTAAATATTCGGGCTTGAATGTCCGAGTAGCCAGCGCTCTTGGCGATGCCATGGATGTTTGTAGTGGTTCGGAATCCGCTTTAAACCGTAGGGTCCTGGTCTACTATGACTGTAGAGCGTTGGGCTTAGGGCTAAAAAAACTACAACGTAAAATAACAAAACACCCGCTGTCTCGGAATCTGCCAGTACGCAGATGACCTTGGCCCACCATGGGCTGTTGCGCCACTGATGATGATAATAAATCAGGATAATTATTTCAGAAGCATATTTAATCTACATTAGCAAAATAAAAACAAATAAGAATAATTACTTCAAAAGCATATTTAACCTACATTAGAAAAATAATAATAAATAAGGATAATTATATCAAAAAAATTTTATTCTATATTATCTTACGCTCTATATTACATTTCTTAAAAAAAAAAGAAAGGTTTTGAATTTTATATTTATTGATTTCACAACACAAGATAACAGCATTGCATTTCATTTCCTTGTGCCGCTATTCTAACCTAAAAATTAGATTTTATCACAATTTTACGTGAGCTGAGATTTTCATTGAATTTCCACTTATTTGATAAAAAGGCAAACGGTATTGATTCATATTCCGCTAAAGTCAGAAATAACATCTGCGATCGTTTCAAAAACGGAAATTTAATATTTCCACATTAAAAAAAAAAGAAATAAGGAAAAATTTGCATATTCCCTTTTATCAGTAAACACCCATTCCAATCACAAAAAGAATGAAAAAAAAAAATAGCATGTTGCCATCCGAATTTGAATAAAATCTTTATTCCACCTAATTCCCTTGTTCTGCTACTGGTGGGGGGAAAAAAGTCTAGAAGCAAAGAAGCTTCCTGTATTAGAAAATACATATTTTCCCCTGACATTTCCCTTCCTGTTTAACAAACAATGCAAGAACGGCGAACGGAGGGAAAACTGGATTAGGATTCTCTTTTTTCTCATAATCTATGTATTCTAGATTGTGAATGATTGTGTACCGGTTCATCAGGGGCGAATGCAAACAGGGACAAAAACAAGGGAAGGCAATGTAATAAAAATAAAAATAAATGTAGGAAGAAAAAAAAAATTAAGCAAGGCATGTTTATTAAAATATCTTTTTTTTCCTTCCGCATTTGCCAGGAAATTATTTGATGAATCTTCTGTATTCTTTATATGTAAAAAAGAAAAATGGATTTTCCTCAGCAACTATGAATACGTTTATTTGATCTTGTTCTTTGTTTATTTTGTTAAAGAAAATAAATACATTTATTCAACATTTGAAATTAAAGAATTTTTAAATCAAAAAGACAGAACAGCTTTCTTTTATGAATTATGTATTGAAAATAATTAAAAGTTTTTTCCATATTTTGTAACGTCAATTTCAAAGCATTTCTAGTTTTTGGAAAATAAATTAAAACATATATATTATCCAACATTCTGTATACCTACATTTTATTTAATTTTTATTTTCAAATATTAGGGACTGAATGGCCGAGTGTCTAGCACTCTGTACCACAAGTTTCGAGTTCGAGTCCCGGCAGTGCCATGTATACTTGTAGTGGTTCGGAATCCACTTTAAACCGTTGGTCCTGGTCTAATACGACTTAGAGCGTTGGACTTAGGACTAACAACCCTACCGCGTAAAAAACAAAAACACCCCCTGTTTCGAAATCTGCCAGTAGGCAGATGGCCTTGTCCCACCATGGGGCTATTGCGCCAATGATGATGATAATAATAAATGACAATAATTATTTCAGAAACATATTAAATCTACAGTAGTAAGAAAAATAATAAATAAGGATAATTATTTCAGAAGCATATTTATTCTATATTATCTTTTGCTCTATATTACATTTCTTAAAAAAAAGAAAGTTTTTGAATCTTATATTTATTGACTTCACAAAACAAGATAAAAACATTCCATTTCATTTCCTTATGCCGCTATTCTGATCTAAAAATCAGATTTTATCGCAATTTTATGTAAGCTGAGATTTTCATTGAATTCTAGCTTATTTGATAAAAAGGCAAACAGTATTGATTCATATTCCACTAAAGCCAGAAATAACATATGCGATCGTTTTAACAACGGAAATTTTATATTTACATATTTAAAAAAAAAAGAAGGAAAAATTTGCATATTCCCTTTTATCAGTAAACACCCATTCCAATCACAAAAAGAATGAAAAAAAAAAAAAAAAAAATAGCATGTTGGTTTCCGAATTTAAATAAAATCTGTATTCCACCTAATTCCCTTGTTCTGCTACTGCTAGGGGAAAAAAAGTCTGGAAGCAAAGAAGCTTCCTGTATTAGAAAATACATATTTTCCCCTGACATTTCCCTTCCTGTTTAACAAACAATGGAAGAACGGCGGACGGAGGGAAAACTGGATTAGGATTCTCATTTTTCTCATATTCTATCTATCTAGATTGTGAATGAATGTGTACTGGTTCATCAGAGGCAAATGCAAACAGGGACAAAAACAAGAGAAGACAATGTAATAATAAAAATTTTAAAAAAATGTAGGGAGGGGAAAAAATTGTGCACGGGCAAAATTCAGCGGCGGAATTGTGCAAAATTCAGCCATGACTAATAATTTGATTAGCGTTTCTAGATTCACATTCCGCTGGTGCACAGTGTTAATAAAATTAGTTTCTGGTATCTCAATGATTTACAAAAATTCTTTAACCTCTTTTGAAATATAATTTAGGAAGTAAGTTTAAGTCTACATACTTGGAGAGCATCTTCTGTGAATGATTATAACAGTTGAGATAATTTTAGTGGTGCTCTTATTTTTTGGAACATAAAGAATTTTGCAAACCTTCATTTCCTGAAGTCCTGCTAAATTGTTGCTGATCCTCAATGATGACAGCATCGCACTTTAGATTGATGTGGGCAGAACTTTCACGTACAGCTATCCACCATATGATTGTTGCATTGGAGAAATTCAATGAAATCCTAAATTAAAGAAATAACTGTTGAGTCACGTACTGGATGTAATAAAGCCACATCTCATGTAAGTTATATTGCAATACCATTCTGATTAGGTTACGATTGGAGCATAAATATAAAATATAAGCACTAAAATTACTATATAAAGGGAAATAATAAAAGCTTTGTATAATGAACAACAACACGGCAACATTGATATCATATATCTCACGGCAATCATGATATAGCAGTGCATGCTTAAAAAAAGTTTATTATTTGCCAACAGTTTCAGATTTTGTGAAGAGTTCGTTTACATATATCGACAAGGCATTATTTTATTATTAATCCCAGTTAAAAACTAGGAGGTACTATATTTAACATAAACTATGATAGTTAATATTGCAGACTAAATATACATAGTTAATATTTCAGACTAAATATAAGATAAATACATGGAAATAAATGTAAATGGGAAGAATTTTGAATGCAGTTAAGCGAACTGGGAGAGAGTTCATGAGTTCAATTGAGTTGGGTCTGAAATTAATGTTCAAAATGAAATGCACCTTGAAATCAGAGCACCAATCGAAGTATAGAATGTTCTACAAAAGTTGTTAAGATCATACTTATAGAAAGTTAAACATTCAAGTTACATATTCATGCACAAAATCATCATCAGGCCTATTGTTTTGTACGGCTCTGACACATGGACTAAGAGAAAGGGTGATAAGGGCTTATTGAGAGTATGTCAAAGAGACGGAACATGTGTTGTTGGAGCAGTATGTGAAGGCGACGAATGGAGAATTAGAACAAATAAAGAGATCTACTATTGTTGCAAGGAATCACATATTGTCATGGAGATAAGGAGAAAGGGAATCCAATGGCTAGGTCATGTTGAGAGAATGCGGCTACAGGACAATAAGAAGACTCCTTAAGGAAAACCCCAGAGGAAGACCAAGAATTAGATGGGGAGATCCAGTTGAAGAGGACTTGTAGAGTCTGAGAATCACTAACTGAAAACAGAAGGCAAGCAACTAGTAGGGTCGAATGGGTAAAAGTTTTAAAGGAAGTAGGGGCTCTTCAAGAACTATAGTACCAGTGTTGATAATAACGAGATAAAAATGTGTAATAAAGCTTTTAAATAAATTATTGATGAATAAACCTATTGATTTTATTTTCTATTAGTATACATCGCTACAATATAATTTAGACACCGATAATAATGCATTCCAATTTTTAAAAAAATAACTTAAAATATTAAAAAAATCTTAAAGAAGGGGATAAAAAATCTTAAAGATAGGGAGAAGTATATTTCTAGATAAAATGAATGTTAACAAACTGAAAGGCTGAATCAGGAATAAATAAAAAGAAACTGAAATCGGTTAAATTTTATGTAAACGCAACAACATAATATTGAACGTTATAAATCATATGATATTGCAGCTGGTACGTAATAAAATTTGTCGTATATCGATGATTTGGAATTTGAAAAATGTTTACTCATAAATGTCGACTAGATATTTTTTACTGCATTTTGAATAACTATCAAATAAAAATGTGCTGTAAAAAATTTTTAAATAAAATATTGTTTGAATAAAACGAGTGATTTCATTTTCGATTTACTATAGTCAAATCTAAGATGCATCTTAGAATATGGAGATAAAATGTTCCAAATTTTAAGAAAGGGATCCAGATTTTTTTTTAAATTGCTTAAAGATACCAAAAATTCAATTTGTCTTTAAAAAAATGGTTGTTAACAAACTGAAATGTTGTATTAGATACACAAATGAAGAGAAATAGAAAAAAGCTAAATATCAAATAAATAGAAATATTGTTCTAGTTTAACAAACGTGATCGTACGTGATTGAGATTTTTAAAAAAAGTAAAATAATATTGTGTAGAACAAAATGGTATAAAAAAAATCTCATGGAGTTAAATATATTTTGCTAGAGATACAGATAAAAAACTTTTGTTATTTATTTGTTTACCTCAAATAAAAAAGAAGCGTATACCTATCGATATAAATGCAGAACTGGGCCCCAATAAAAAGAATAAAAAGGAAATAGTAAAAAGGCATACAACTTCATAGAAAAGAAGCGTTGAAAATCGGTGAACTTTTTATGTCTGGAACTCGACTTAACTTGGAAAAATATGACTTGTAAAATGCCTCTGGAATATGAATTAGAAGTTTGTTTTTCCAAGTCGAATATTTCATTGAATGCCATATTTCATCTCAGTATTTAATCAATCGATAAATATTATTGCTTAGAATTCTTTCAAGGGCGAAATAACCATTTATTTACACCTCCAATACTCTAATTTCACAAATGCATGCAAGAAAAACTTTATTCATATACTTCTAGGAATAAATTTGAAAGTAATGATATACATTAGCAGACTAAAAAAAGGATGCCTATTTTTATTTTATTTCCGTACTGGTTTAAAAGTTACGTTTAATTTTGAAATACTACTGGTATTTGCATATTTAAAAATATAAATAAATTTTGTTTATACATTACTGAAAAATTATGATAAACTGATAAATTGTCTAATTTATTTGTTACAGTAATGGCAAAACATGCCCGCATAAAGAATAGTTTCCAAAAATATATTAAAAATTAAAGGGACTTAAGCAATAGGGGAAAATCTCAAATTTTGACATAATTGAGAAAAATATATATATTATTAAAAGAGCAAGTATAGACACATAAGGTGGTTAGGTTGAAGGAAAATATTTCAAAAACTATTAATGGATCCATAAATGCAAATATCTTGAACTTCCGATAGTATTAAGCCTTTATTTTAGTTTTACCATTATCTTTGTAAGATGGCGTTTGTGATCTACTCTTTTAAAATATCCACCTTCTCAAAATGAAGGTGAAATAAATAAAGTTTTTCTTTGGTTTTTTCTCTAGGTCTGATTAAATCAAATTCGCCATTCACCAACACCATTCACAAGTTATAAATATTTTGCTTTTCAGAATATGCTCACAGAACTAATTTATTATATCAAATCGATAAATTGTATCAGAGTTTGTAACATCATTCACCAATTATACACTCAAGAGCCAAAACATTATGACCACCCCTACATTTTGCAATGAACTCGCGTGGATGACGTGGAAGGCACGTGATCAGGTGGAAGTGGTATTTAACTGGTATTAAGTGGTGGCATTAATTCATGCCATGGCGGGTTGAAGCTGTGTTGCGCGCCAAAGGTGGGCCAACTCGTTATTGACAGGTGATCATAATGTTTTGGCTCTTGAGTGTAGATATTTTGCTTCACAGAATATGATCATAGAACTAAGTTATTACACAGTAAATTAGTTCTGTGAGCATATTAGTAAATTAGTCGGTTTCATTAAGTTAGTTCTGAGAGCATATTCCGTGAAGCAAAATATCTATAATAGGTAAATGATGTCATCACAATGGTAAATGGTTTGGTCACAAACTATGGTACAATTTATCGATTTGATTTCATCGAACCTTGAAAAAAACTTTCTAATTTTAAAATATTATAAAGTGCATATGTCTATTTCCTTCGGGGTTTTCTTTCCCTTCAAAATACGTCTAGATATCTTGACCACATTGTATTTGAAAACTTACAAGAAAATTCTGAATTGTCAAGTTTTATAAAAGTTTATAAAATCAATTAATCAAAATAGAAAACAGATTTATGTACAATATTTATTTTGGAAAAGGTTTATGAACGCTTTATACATAACGTTAACCACATACAGCATTTTACAGCATTGTGTTTAGTGCAGTTACTGTCAGCTTGCAACAAATACTGTACTTAGTGCAAATCATGGTCGTTGTTCAATGGAAACACAGATAGAACATAATACACTCATGTCCATAAATTAAGGATAATGAAGTTCAGGCAAAGAAAGAGACAGAAGCAAAACAAATTTGACTTATTTGTAAAGTCTATTTATTAAACAAAAGGTAAACAGCAAAAAAGATGCTATATGTTTGACATAATTAATAAAAATTGCAATTTTTACTTCCTGGGGAAAATTTCAAAAAAAACCTATTTACAAAAAACAGTATAACATGGTTAGTATGATGGTTAATATGGAGTATGTCTCCCGGACGATGCAATACAGGCCTTACAACGCCTAGGCATGCTGAGTATCAAATTATCAATCAGATCTTGGGGAATATTACACCACTTATCAAGCAATGCCCTCCGAAGTTCCGGTTGACAGATGGGAGGGGGTTGACGGGCTGCAATTCGTCGGCCAAGCATATCCCACACATGCTCTATTGGATTCAAGTCCTGTAGTATGCTGGCCAATCCATACGGGTGATATCCTCCAATTGAAGGCATTCGTCTACAATGTTTGCACGGTGAGGACGGGCGTTGTTATCCATAAACAGAAATTCAGCATCCATGGCTCCCCGAAAAAAACGTACATGTTGTTCCACAATGACATCCCGATAGATGTGGCCTGCCATCGTTACACTCTGAACAGGCACGTCAGTTCTGGAACCAAGAATAATTCCTCCCCAAACGAGCCATCCTGCACCACCGTTACGGTGTCGTTCAATGGTGTTCTCTTGGTGGTAACGGGTACCTGGCGCTCTCCATATGAAAGTCCGGCGAGAATCAGATTGCAAACTAAACCTGGACTAGTCGGAAAACATCACACCAGACCACTGTTGCGGTGTCCACAATGCATGCTCTCTACTCCAGGTTAAGCGCAGGCGACAGTGAGTTGCGGTAAGTGGAACTCATCTGACAGGCCTCCGAGCATATAGACCAATGTGCCCTAAGCGTCTGTACACGGTCTGCCTTGAAACTGTCGTAACGGTAGCTGAAGAGAGCTGACGAGACAGGTCTGATGCTGTGATCCATCTGTTTCTTTTGGCAGTAACTGCTAAATACCGGTTCTCATTAGGCGTTGTAACTCGGGGGCGACCTGTGCTGTAACATCTACTCACATTACCATCATCTTGGAATCGTTGTCAAAGCCTGGAGATGACACTCTGGGCGATTCCAAGTTCCTCGGATACTTTCAGCTGGGTACGTCCACATTCCAGTCGTCCGATAATTCTACTACGTAAAAAATCATCCAAATGCTTCCTTTGTGCCATAACTATGCGGTTATTGCACTGAAAGGCTTTTAAAGCGCTTGTGAACAATTTTACTTCTTTGCCACCATTCCTTATATACCCCTCTCTTACACTCTCGTCATTGTAACGTACTATCCGCGCCATCTGGTGGTTTCCTGTAATTTGCATATTCTTCTTCGAGATGTGTGTGATAATTCTACAGGTGAAATTTTTATTTTAGAGTTTAATTTCTGTGTGATTCTGAATTATCCTTAATTTATGGACATGAGTGTAAATAAAGAACGCCTGTCGCAAAATAGAAACATCGGTGTTACAAAACGAAAAATTAATCTTTTGAAATTCGATTCAATACGTTCGAAAGATTCCACAGGAATATTAACAAACATATCCTTTTTTTTTAAATTCAGTCCGCAGCGTGCGACAACGCAGATTGTTATGAAAAACGATGGTTCCCCAAACAAATATAGAAATGCAAATGACTGGGAAACCCTTTCGATTTATATTCAGGCACAGAAAAATTCGATCCTTCTTTTTTCTGGTTCTATTTTTTTGTTTTTTCTCCTTTTTGGAGGATGCTATAAATTTCGAAAGCGGCTGAGAATTTATTGATATCCGAATGTTTTTCGACCTACCAAGAAACCTGCTTCGTTCCTTGGAAAGTTACTTATTAAATTTTTTTCTTTTTTAGTTTAGTCTTGTTCTTTCGAAACTGTGCCAACGCTGTGGTTTGGAAGAGAAAATAAAATAAAAGGGTCCCCGATGCTTTAGTAAGATTAATAATGATGTCGTCCCAATGGTGAAATACTTTCTAATGGTGTTCAAGAGATATTAAATATGGATTATTCATAAGCCTTTTTTTTTCTTCGGAAAACAATAAAAATCCTTTTGAATAATGTGCAGGTTGATCTGTATATGTCATTCAAATTAGAGTTCTGTTGTTGATTTTTTTATCTGATCTTGCAGGGAGTGTTGCGAATGCTTATGAATAATTCAGGAGCTTCCTAACAGATGGTTAATGCTCTCATTATTTTTAATTTAGAAAATAATTCTATGGAAGATTAAAAATGAACTATGCAATTTAAAAGCATCTGCTAAAATATACATGTATGGGAGGACGTGCTGCCAGTCATACACATTAAAAACATAATAAAAGGTTATTTATTATTTTGATATTAAACAAATGTTATTTATTTTTAAAAAACACACATAATCGTGATATTCAAAGTGTTACTTCGTTAAAATAAATTATTTCAGAATTCATTCTTTGCATAACAAAAATATTAATGTTAAAAATCATAATCATTATTTCAATTTTTCTGTAAAACAGTTTAAACCTGATTTAACTTTCATTCTTTCTTTCTGAAAAATTGTTTTTAATTTCTGATTAGCTGCTATTAGGTCTTCATTAGTGGTTTTTCTTAATGTTCTGTCAGTTAATGTCAAAAGATTCTGAGTTATAATATTGTAATATTCTGATTTTTACAGTTTTAGAAAAGTTTATAAAATCAATTAATAAAAATATAAATAGATGGGACGCATTTATTTTTGAAAAACGGATTATGAACGGATTAGGATTAGATTAGAAAGAATTATCTATGACATTAACCACACGAATCCATTTATAACATTGTCTTCATTGCAAATACCGTCAGCCTGCAACAAATACTGTACTTAACGCAAATCATAGTCATTGTTCGATGGAAACACAGATAGAGCATAATAAATAACGAATGCTTGTCGCGAAATAGAAACATCGGTGTTACAAAACGAAAGATTAATCTCTTGAAATTCGATTCACTACATTCGAAAGATTCCAGCGGAATAATAACAAACATATCTTTTTTTAAAAATTCAGTCCGCAGCGCGCGACAACGCAGAATGTTATGAAAAACGATGGTTCCGCAAGCAAATATAAAAATGCAAATTACTGGGAAACCCTTTCGATTTATATTCAGGCACAGAAAAATTCGATCCTTCTTTTTCTGGGTTTTATTTTTTGGTTTTCTTTCCTTTTTGAAGGGTGCTATAAATTTTGAAGCTATTGAGAATTTATTGATATCCGAATTTTTTTGCGTCCGACCAAGAAACCAGGTTCGTTCCTTGGAAAGTCACTTATTAATTTTTTCTTTTTTTTAGCTTTGTCTTGTTCTTTTGAAACTGTGCCAACCATGTGGTTTGGAAGAAAAATAAAATAAAATGGTCCCTCGATGCTTTAGTAAGATTAATAGTATAAAATATTTTCTAATGGTGTTCAAGAGATATTAAATATGGATTATTCATAAGCCTTTTTTTTCTTCGTCGTCTTCGGAAAACAATAAAAATCCTTTTGAATAATGTGCAGGTCGATGTGCTGTATTTCATTCAAATTAGAGAGTTGTGCTGTTGATTTTTTTTATCTGATTTTCCAGAGAGTGTTGCGAATGTTTATGAATAATTCAGGAGCTTTCAAACAGATGGTTAATGTGCGCATTATTTTTAATTTAGAAAATAATTTCATGGAAGATTAAAAATGAACTATGCAAATTAAAATCATTTGCTAAAATAGACATGTATAGAAGCGCACGCAGTCAGCCCATTACATTAAAAAAATATCTTATTTATTATTTTGATATTAAACAAATGTTATTTAAAAAAAAAAAAAAACATAAGTAATCATGATATTCAAATTGTTACATCATTAAAATAAATGATTTCAAAATTCCTTCTTTACATAACAAAAATATTAATCATTATTTCAATTTTTCTGTAAAACAGTTTCAACCTTCTGTCAACGATAAAATGAATGTTAGCAAATGGAAATGCTGCATCTTGTACAGATAAAAAGAAATTGAAATCGGTTAAATTTTATGTAAACGCAACACCATAACGTATAAACGTTATAAATCATATGATATTACAGCTGGTAAGTAATCAAATTTGTCGTATATCGATGATTTGGTATTTTGAAAAAAATTGACTCATAAATGTCGACTAGATATGTTTTACTGCATTTTGAGTAACTATTAAATAAAACTGTGCTGTAAAAATTATAAAACGAATGATTTTATTTTCTATTTACTATATTCAAAGCTAAGATATATATTAGAATACAGTGACAAAATGGTCCAAATTTTAAGAAAATTACCTAGATTTTTTAAAAATTGTTTAAAGATATCAAAATTTCAATTTGTCTTTAAAAAAATGGTTGTTAACAAATCGAATGATGCATTAGGTACACAAACGAAAAGAAATAGAAGAAGGTTAAATATCAAATAAATAGAAATATTGTTCTAGTTTAACAAACGTGCTCATACGTGATTTAGATTTTTTTTAAAAGTCAAATGGTATTGTGCAGAACTAAATGGTATAAAAAATCCAAGGGAGTTAAATATATTTTACTAGAGATACAGATAAAAAAACTTTTGTTATTTATTTGTTTATCTCAAAAAAAAAAGGAGCGTATACCTATCGATATAAATGCAGAACTAGGCCTCAATAAAAAAGAAGAAAAAAGAAATAAAAAGGCATACAACTTCATAAAAAAGAAGCGTTGAAAATCGGTGAATTTTTTATGTCTGGAACTCGACTTAACTTGGAAAAATATGATTTGTGAAATGCATCTGGAATATGAATTAGAAGTTTGTTTTTCCAAGTCGAATATTTCACTGAATGCCATATTTCATCTCAATATTTAATCTAACGATAAATATTATTGCTTAGAGTTCTTTCAAGGACGAAATAATCATTTATTTACACCTTCAATTTCACAAATGCATGCAAAAAAACTTTATTCATATATTTCTAGGAATAAATTCTAAAGTAATGATAAATGCAGTCAATTATTTCTTTACTGGTTTAAATGTTATATTTTATTCTAAAATGTTATTGGCCTTTTTACATTTAATAATGTAAGAAAAATTCATTTATTTTTGTTTTTATTGAAAAATTACATTAAACTGAAGAATTCTCTAATTTATTTATTACTGTAAACAGTAATAAATAAACAAGCATAAAGTATACATATATAACAGCATAAAGTACATATATATAACATAATAAGCATAATAGCATAATAAGCATGTAAGCATAGCATGTACTTATTATGCATAAACAGCATAATAAGTACATATATATAACAGCATAAAGTATACAATTTTCTACAAAATCTATTAAAGATTATGCACAATTGAATGAGAGAGGATAAACTACAAATTTTGAGATATTTGGAAAAAAATATTTTATCAAAAGAACAGGTATATACAATCATAAGGTGGTTACAGTTGAAGAAAAATATTTCAAAAAAACTTTTAATGGTATAAACAAAAGGAAATATCTTGAACTTTCAACAGTATTAAGCCTTTATTTTAGGTTTGCCATTATCTTTGTATGATGGCGTTTGTGATCTCCTCTTTTAAAATATCCACTTTCACAGAATGAAGGAGGAATAAATAAAGTTTTTTCTTTGGTTTTTCTCAAGTTCTGATGAAATAAAATCGTTAAATGGCACCATGAGTTTGTAATGCCATTCACCAATTATAGATATTTTGCTGTACAGAATATGCTCACAGAACTAATTTATTGCATAATGAAGTAGTTCTGTGATGCATATTAGTTAATTAGTTAGTTTCATTAAGTTAATTCTGTGAGCATAATCTGTGAATCAAAAGATATATAATTGGTGAACGGTATTACTAACTCTAGTACAATTTATCGATTTGTTTTCATCAGACCTTGAGTAAAACAACAGAAAAACTTTATTACTTTTAAAATATTACGAAGTTGACGTATCTCATTTCTTTGATTTTTTTTTCTTTCAAAATACGTCTTCTTGACCGCATTGTATTTGAAAACTGAGATTCTAATTTTTCAAGTTTTAAAAAAGTTTATAAAATCAATTAAGGACATAGAAAACAGATGAGACGTATTTAGAAAAAAGGATTATTAACGGATTAGGATTAGATTAGAAAGGACTATGTATAACATTAACCACACGAAACATTTTTAACATTGTCTTCAGTGCAAATACTGTCAGCTTGCAATAAATACTGTACTTGGCGCAAATCATAGTTATTGTTCGATGGAAACACAGATAGAACATAATAAATAACGAACGCTTGTCGCAAAAAAGAAACGTTTGTGTTACATAACGAAAGATTAATCGCTTGAAATTCGATTCAATACATTAGAAAGATTCCAAAGGAATATTAACAAACATATTTTTTTTTTTTAGAATTCAATTCGCAGCGTGCGACAGCGCAGATTGTTATGAAAAACGATGGTTCCCCAAATAAATATAGAAATGCAAATTACTGGGAAACCCTTTCGATTTATATTCAGGCACAGAAAAATTCGATCCTTCTTTTTTCTGGTTCTATCTCTTTTTTCTTTTTTTTTCCTTACCTTTTTGAAAGGTGCTATAAGTTTTGAAGCAGTTGAGAATTTATTGATATCCGAATTTTTTTCGTCCGACCAAGAAACCCGGTTCGTTCCTTGGAAAGTCACTTATTAATTTTTTTTTTTTTTTAGTTTTGTTTAGTCTTATTCTTAACTGTGCCAACGCTGTGGTTTGGAAGAGAAAATAAAATAAAAGTATCCCGATGGTTTAGTAAGATTAATAGTATAAAATATTTTCTAATGGTGTTCAAGAGATATTAAATATGGATTAATCATTAGCTTTTTTTTATTTACTTCCTTCTTCTTAAAACAATAAAAATCATTTTGAATAATGTGCAGGTCGATGTGCTATATTTCATTCAAATTAGAGAATTGTGTATGTGTGTGTTTTTTTAATCTGATTTTGCAGGGACTGTTACGAATGTTTATGAATAATTCAGGAGCTTTCTAACAGATGCTTAATGTGGTCATTATTTTTAATTTAGAGAATTATTTTATGGAAGATTAAAAATGAACTATGTAAATTAGAAGCATCTGCTAAACTATACATACACAGAAGTACATGCAGCCAGCCCAACCCATGAAAAAAAATTAAACCTTGTTTATTATTTTTATATTAAACAAATGTTATTTATTTCTACAAAAACACACGTAAGCTTGATATTCAAACTTCATTAAAATAAATTGTTTAAAAACGCATTCTTTACATAACAAAAATATTAATTTTTGTTTCAATTTTTCTGTAAATCAGTTTCAACCTGATTTAACTTTTATTCTTTCTTTTTGAAAATTATTTTTAGTTTTTGTATAGATTTTTTAGTTTTTTTAGGTTTTGTTTAGTTGTTTTTGTTATTTTTTTTAGTCTTTAAATAGACTAAAAATTACGGGATGTTTATTTTAATCAAGGTATTCAAAGTGTTACGTCATTAAAATAAATGATTTCAGAATTCATTCTTTACATAACAAAAATATTGATCATTATTTCTATGTTTTTGTAAAATAGTTTCAATCTGATTTAGCTTTTATTCCTTAAAAGAAAATTTCTTACTTTTTTTTCTGAAAAATTGTTTTTAGGTTTTGTTTAGTTGTTTTTGTTAATGTTTTTTTAGTCTTTAAATAAAGTAAAAATTACATTAGGTTTATTTTAATCATGATATTCAAACTGTTACGTCATTAAAATAAAGGATTTTTTATTATGTAATAAGTTGTTTTGCTTCACAAAATATGCTCACAGGACTAACCAATTACATAATAATCTATAATTGCAAATATCTATCTAATAAGCAAAATATCTATAATTGGTGAATGGTGTCATAAACTCTGGTACAATTTATCGATTTGATTTTATCGATCCTTCAGGAAAACCAAAGAAAAACTGTATTACTTTTAAAATATTATAAAGTCAATGTGTTATTTTCTTTGATGTTTTCTTTCAAAATAGGTCTAGATTTCTTGATCACATTATATTTGAAAAATCTGAATTGTTAAGTTTCATAAAACTTTATAAAAATCAATTAATGAAAATAGAAAACTGGAGGGACGTATTTATTTTTGAAAAGAAGAAGGATTATGAACGCTTTGTACGTAACGTTAACCACACGAAGCCTTTTATAACATTGTCTTCAGCGCAAATACTCTCAGCTTGCAACAAATACTGTGCTTAGCACAAATCATTGTTATTATTGTTCAATGGAAACACAGAGAGAACATAATAAATAACGAGCGCTTGTCGCGAAATAGAAACATCGGTGTTGCAAAATGAAAGATTAATCTCTTGAAACCAGCGGAATATTAACAATCACATCTTTTTTTTCAAAATTCAGTCCACAGCGTGCGACAACGCAGATTGTTATGAAAAACGACGGTTCCCCAAACAAATATAGAAATGCAAATTACTGGGAAACCGTTTCGATTTATTTTCAGGCACAGAAAAATTCGATCCTTCTGTTTTCTAGGTTCTATTTTTTTTTTTTTTTTTTCCTTTTTGAATTGTGCTATAACTTTCGAAGCGGTTAAGAATTTATTGATATTCGAATTTTTTTTCGTCCGACCAAGTCACTTATTAAAATCTAGATTTATTATTTTATTATTAGTCACTTATTATTGTAAAGTCACTTATTAAAATTTTTTTTAGTTGTGCCAACGCTGTGGTTTGGAAGAAAAATGAAATAAAAAGGTTCCCGATGCTTTAGTAAGATTAATAGTATAAAATGTTTTCAAATGGTGTTCAAGCGATATTAAATATGGATTATTCATAAGTTTTATTTTTTTACTTCCTTCTTCGGAAAACAATAAAAATCATTTTGAATAATGTGCAGGTCAATATTTCATTCAAATTAGAGAGTTGTGTGTGTGGGGTTTTTTAATCTGATTTTGCAGAGAGTGTTGCGAATGTTTATGAATAATTCAAGAGCTTCCTAACAGATGGTTAATGTACTCATTATTTTTAATTTAGAAAATAATTTTATGGAAGATTAAAAATGAACTATGCAAATTAAAAGCAGCTGCTAATATATGCACGCATAGTCACATTAAAAAAAAATAAAATCTTGTATATTATTTTGATATTAAACAAACGCTATTTATTTTTACAAAAAAAATTCATGTGATCGGGGTATTCAAAGTGTTACTTCATTAAAATAAATGATTTTAGAATTCAATCTTTACATAACAAAAATATTAATCATTATTTCAATTTTTCCTTAAAACAGTTTCAACCTCAATTCACTTTTAATTCTTTCTTTCTGAAAAATGTTTTTAGTTTTTGTTTAGTTGTGTTGGTTAATGTTTTTGTTTAGTCTTTAAATAAACTAAAAGTTACGTGGAGTTCATTTTAATTATTTGCAAATCAATACTGAAAAGCCATTTTGCTAAGTTAAACATTAAATTCAGTATTTTAAATAAATATTTAAAAATTGTAAGAATTTTAAATTTATTTTATTTTACTAATGCCAAGCATTGACGCCTAAGCCGTCAGTTCAAGGGGTCCTCCAATACTTTTTGACCATGTCCTTATAACGAAAAAGTGTATTATAATTATTTACATGTTCAAAAGTCGTGAGATTCAATCTGCTGGCGCCATTGTTGTAGGCACTGTTTCCCAAACGAGGATATTCGATATCGTTTGTGATGTTCAGCATCTTGCCTCGTTTGTTAGATTACTGATAGGAGTTTTCCGGTTTTTTTTCACCCATGTAATACGTAAAGGTGGGTAGTTCCCCCTAAAAATATTCGCGGAAGGCACTACCCTCCTTCTTCAGCGATTCGCAGCCAAGTCAGACTTCTATCTACGGGTGTTCCATCACAACAGAAGCTGACCCCCTTTCCAGAGATCTATAAATAGTCTACTCATGCGGGGTACGTCGCACAGAAAACAGATGTGATGTATTTATTTTTGGTTGTTGTTGTTTATTTTCCCACTTGGTAAGAAACATCAGCAACAACATCTAGACCAAGCCCACAAGCCCGTATGGACTCATGAGTGAAGTTAAAAGAGGGCAGCTTCTGTTGTTCTGTAGCACCTGTAGGTAGAAGTCTGACTTTTCTCCATGATGCTCTACAGGCTTATGAGACCGGAACATACGGCTCAAAGTGGATTCCGAACTACTACAAATATCCATGACAACGCCGGGATTCGAATCCGAAACCTGTGGCACCGAGGTCCAGAGCGCTAGACACTCTGCCATTCATTCATTTTTGAAGAAAAAGATATGAACACTTTATACATAATATTAACCACGTGAAACATTTTATAACAATGTTGTTAGTTCAGATACTGTACTGTCAGCTTGCAGCAAATTCTATACTTAATACAAATGATAGTTATTATTATTCAAAGGACACACACATAGAACACAAAGCGCGCTCGTCGCGAAATAGAACATCGGTGTTACAAAACGAAAGATTGATCTCTTAAAATTCGATTCAATACATTCGAAAGATTCCGATGGAATATAACCCAAAAAAAATTTTTTTTTTAAATTCAGTCCGCATCGTGTGACAACGCGGGTTGTTATGAAAAACGATGGTTCCCCAAACAAATATAAAAATGCAAATTACTGGGAAACCCTTTCGATTTGTATTCAGGCACAGAAAAATTCGATCCTTCTTTTTCTGTGTTCTATTTTTTCTGTTTTTCCCTCCTTTTTGAAGGGTGCTATAAATTTTGAAGCGGTTGAGAATTTATTAATATCCGAATTTTTTTCGGCCGACCAAGAAACCTGGTTCGGTCCTTGGAAAGTCAATTATTAAATTTTTTTTTATTTTTGTCTTGTTCTTTTGAAACTGTGCCAGCACTGCGGTTTGGAAGAGAAAATAAAAATAAAAGGGTTCCCCATGCTTTAGTAAGATTAATAGTATAAAATATTTTCTAATGGCGTTCAAGAGATATTAAATATGGATTATTCATAAGCTTTTTTTTTTATTTCGGAAAACAATAAAAATCATTTTGAATAATGTGCAGGTCGACGTGCTATATTTCATTCAAATTAGAGAGTTGTGTTGCAGTTGTTTTTTTTATCTGATTTTGCAGGGAGTGTTGCGAATGTTTATGAATAATTCAGAAGCTTCCTAACAGATGGTTAATGACCTCATTATTTTTAATTAAGATAAATAATTTTATAGAAGATTGAAAATAAATTATGCAAATTAAAAACATCTGTTAAAATATACATGCATAGAAGCACATGCAGTCTGCCCATCGCAATAAAAAATAAAATCCTTTTTATTATGTTGATATTAAAAAAAGTGTTATTTATTTTTACAAAAACAAAACCCACAAGTAATCATGATATTCAAAGTGTTACTTTATTAAATAATTGATTCAAAAATTCATCATTATTTAAATTTTTCTGTAAAAGAGTTTCAATGTGATTTAACTTTTATTCTTTCTTTCTAAAAAAATGTTTTCAGTTTTTGTTTAGTTTTTTTGGGTTTTGTTCATTTTTTTTTGTTAATGTTTTTTTTTCAGTCGTTAAATAAACTAAAAATTACGTGATGCTTATTTTATTCACGATATTCAAACAGTTACTTCATTATAATAATTGATTTCAGAATTCATTCTATACATAACAAAAATATTAATAATTATTTCAATCTTTCTATAAAAGAGTTTCAACCTGATTTAACTCATTCTTTTTTTTCTGAAAAATTGTTTTTAGTTTTTGTTTAGTTGCTTTTATGTTTTGTTTATGTTCGGTCTGTTAATGTCAAAAAATTTTGAATTATGTAGTTTTACAAAAGTTTATAAAATCAATTAAAGAAAATATAACATAGATGGGGCTTTTTATTTCTGAAAAAAGGATTATGAACGGATTCGGACTAGATAAAAAAGAATTATCTATAACATTAACCACACTAAAACTTGTATAACATTGTCTTTAGTAAAAATACTGTCACTTTACAACAAATATTGTATTTAGAATAAATCATAGGTATTGTTCGAAGGAAACACAGATGGAACATAATAAATAACGAACGCTTGTCGCGAAATAGAAACATCAGTGTTACAAAACGAAAGATTAATTTCTTGAAATTCGATTCAATACATTCGAAAGATTCCAAAAGAATATTAACAAACATATCTCTTTTTTTAAATTCAGTTCATAAAAGATTTCAGAAATCCTTCTTTACATAATAAAAATATTGATCTATTTTTCAATGTTTCTGTAAAACCGTTTCAATATGCTTTAACTTTTATTCTTTAAAAGAAACTTTCTTAATTTTTTTTTCAGAAAAATTGTTTTTAGTTTTTATTTAATTTTTTTAGGTTTTATTTAGTTGTTTTTGTTAATGTTTTTTTTAGTCTTTAAATAAAGAGAAAATTACGTGATGTTTATTTTAATCATGATATTCAAACCGTTACGTCATTAAAATAAATAATTTCTTATTATGTAATAAGTTATTTTGCTTCACAAAATATGCTCACAGAACTAACTTAATACATAATAAGCTGTAATTGCAAATATCTATCTAATAAACAAAGTATCTATAATTGGTGAATGGTATCATAAGCTCTGATACAATTTGTGGATTTGATTTTCTCGTCCCTTGAGGAAAACCAAAGAAAAACTTTTTACTTTTAAAATATTACAAAGTGCATGTGTCTATTTTGTTTGATATTTTTCTTTCGATATGCGTCTAGATTTCTTGACCACATCGTATTTGAAAACTTACAAAAGTAATTCTGAATTGTAAAATTTTATAAAAATTTATAAAATCAATTAATGAAAATATGAAACAGATGGGACTTATTTATTTTTGAAAAACGGAATAATGAACGGATTAGAATTAGATTAGAAAGTATTATATATAACATTAACCACACGAATCCTTTTATAATATTGTCTTCACTGCAAGTACTGTCAGCTGGCAACAAATACTGTACTTAGCGCTAATCGAACAGTTGTTCGATCGAACAATATTTATGTCACGAAATAGAAACATCGGTGTCACAAAACGAAAGATTAATCTCTTGAAATTCGATTCAATACGTTCGAAAAATTCCAGAAGAATATTAAAAACATATCTTTTCTTTTTAAATTCAGTCCGCAGCGTGCGACAACGCAGATTGTTATGAAAAACGATGGTTCCCCAAACAAATATAAAAATGCAAATTACTGGGAAACCCTTTCGATTTATATTCAGGCACAGAAAAAATTGATCCTTCTTTTTTTGTGTTCTATTTTTTGTTTTTCCCTCCTTTTCGGAGGGTGCTGTAAATTTTGAAGCGGTTGAGAATTTATTGATATCCGAATTTTTTTCGTCCGACAAAGAAACCTGGTTCGTTCCTTGGAAAGTCACTTATTAATTTTTTTTTTAAAGTTGTGTCTTGTTCTTTTGAAACTGTGCCAGGGTTGTGGTTTAGAAGAGAAAATAAAATAAAAGGGTCCCTCGATGCTTTAGTAAGATTAATAGTATAAAATATTTTCTAATGGTGTTCAAGAGATATTAAATATTTATTATTCATAAGATTTTTTTTCTTTCTGCTTCTTTGGAAAACAATAAAAATCATTTTGAATAATGTGCAGGTCGATGTGCTATATTTCATTCAAATTAGAGAGATTTTTTTTTTTTTTTTTTTAATCTGATTTTGCAGATTGTGTTTCTAATGTTTATGAATAATGCAGGAGCTTCCTAACAGATGGTTAATGAGCTCATTATTTTAATTTAGTAAATTATTTTATGGAAGATTAAAAATGAACTATGCAAATTAAAAGCATCTGCTAAAATAGACATGCATAGATGCACATGCAGCCGGTCCTTTGCATTAAAAAAATAAAATCTTATTTATTATTTTGATATGAAACAAATGTTATTTATTTTTACAAGAAAAAGCATGTAACCATAATATTCAAAGTATTACTTTTTTAAAATAAATAATTTCATAATTCAACCTTTACATAACAAAAATAATTCATTATTTTAATTTTAACTTAAAACAGTTTCAACCTGATTTCATTTTTAATTCTTTCTTTCTGAAAATTGTTTTTAGATTTTGTTTAGTTTTTTTTTAGGTTTTGTTTATTAGTTTTTGATAATGTTTTTTTTTCTAGACTTTAAATAAACTAAAAAATACGCGATGCTTATTTTAATCATGATATTTAAACTGTTACTTCATTAAAATGAATGATTTCTTGTTATGTAATATGTTATTTTGCTTCACAAAATATGCTCAGAGAACAAACTTATTACATAATAATCTATAATTGCAAATATCTATCTGATAAGCAAAATATCTATAATTATTGAAAGGTGTCATAAACTCTGATACAATTTATCGATTTGATTTTATCTTCATTTAAGGAAAACCAAAAAAAAACTTTATTACTTTTAAAATATTACAAAGTGGTGTCTATTTTCTTTGGTGTTTTTTTTCCTTTCAAAATAGGTCCAGATTTCTTGACCACGTTGTATTTGAAAACTTACAAAAACTATCTAAATTGTTGAGTTTAATAAAAGTTATGAAAATCAATTAATGAAAATTGCAAAAACGATGGACGTATTTATTTTTGAAGAAAGGATTATGAACGGATTAGGATTAGATTAGAAAGAATTATCTATAACATTAACCATACGAAACCTTTTATAACATTGTCTTCACTGCAAATATTGTCAATTTGCAATAAATACTGCACACTTAGCTCAAATCATAAGTATTGTTCGATGAAGACACAGATGGAACATAATAAATAAATAACGCTTGTCGGGAAATAGAAACATCGCTGTTATAAAACGAAAGATTAATTTCTAAAAATTCGATTCAATACGTTCGAACGAATATAATCTATACATGTACGAATATTAACAAATATATATATATATATTTTTTAAATTCAGTCCGCAGCGTACGACAAAGCAGATTGTTATGAAAAACGATGGTTCCCCAAACAAATATAAAAATGCAGATGACTGGGAAACCCTTTCGATTTATATTCAGGCACAGAAACATTCGATCCTTATCTTTTGTGGTTCTATTTTTTTTTTTTTTTTTTTTTTTTTTTTTTTCTCCCTCTTTTTTGAAGGGTGCTATAAATTTTGAAGCGGTTGAGAATTTATTGATATCCTAATTTTTTTTCTCGTCCGACCAAGAAACCTGGTTCGTTCCTTGGAAAGTCACATATTAAAATTATTTTTTTTTTAGTCTTGTGTTGTTCTTTTGAAACTGTGCCAACCCTGTGGTTTGGAAGAGAAAATAAAATAAAAAGGGTCCCCGATGCTTTAGTAAGATTAATAGTATAAAATATTTTCTTAATGATGTTCAAGCGATATTAAATATGGATTATTCATAAGGTGTGTTTTTTCTTCGTCGTCTTCGAAAAACAATGAAAATCATTTTGAATAATGTGCAGGTCGATGTGCTATATTTCATTCAAATTAGAGAGTTGTGTTGTTGTTTTTTTTATCTGATTTTGCAGAGATTGTTGCCAATGTTTATGAATAATTCAGTAGCTTTCTAACAGATGGCTAATGTGCTCATTATTTTTAATTTAGAAAAAAATTCTATGGAAGATTAAAAATGAACTATGCAAATTAAAAGCATCTGCTAAAATAGATATGCATAGAAGCACATACAGCCAGCCCATTACATTAAAAAAAATAAAATCTTATTTATTATTATGATATTAAACAAATGCTATTTATTTTTATAAAAACACGCATAGTCATGATATTCAAAGTGTTACTTCATTAAAGTAAATGATTTAGGAATTCATTCTTTACCTAACAAAAATATTAATCGTCATTTCAACTTTTCAGTAAAACAATTTCAACCTGATATAATTTTTCCTTCTTTCTAAAAGTTGCTTTTGGTTTTTATTTAGTTGCTTTTAGGTTTTGTTTAGTTGTTTTTGTTAATATCTTTTTTCAGTCGTTAAATGAATTAAAAATTACTTCATCAAAATAAATGATTTCAGAATTCATTCTTTACATAACAAAAATATTAATCATTATTTCAGTTTTTCTGTAAACAGTTTCAACCTTCTCTCAACCATAAAAAAAGATGCTAGCAAATTGCAATGCTGCATCATGTACAAATAAAAAGAAATCGAAATTGGCTAAATTTTGTATAAAAGCAACAGCATAATATTGAATGTTATAAATCATATGATATTACAACTGGCACGTAATAAAATTTGTCGTATATCGACGATTTATTTGGTGTTTTGAAAAAGTTGACTCATAAATGTCGACTAGATATTTTTTACTGCATTTTGAATAACCATTAAATAAAAACGTGCTGTAGAAATTTTAAATAAAATATTTTTTAAATAATAAAACGAGTGATTTTTTTTTCTATTTATTATATTCTAAGCTAAGATATATCTTAGAATGTAGTGATGAAAAGGCTCAAATTTTACGAAAATGACCTAAATTTTTTTTAATTGTTTAAAGATATCAAAATTTCAGTTTGTCTTTAAAAAAATGGTTGTTAGCAATTAGAATAATGCATTAGGTACACAAGCGAACAGAAAAAGAAAAAAGCTAAACGTAAAATAAATAGAAATATTGTTCTAATTTAACAAACGTGTTCGCACATGATTTAGATTTTTTTTAAAAAAAAGTCCAATAGTATTCTGCAGAACAAAATGGTATAAAAAAAATCTGTCGGAGTTAAATATATTTTCTTAGAGATACAGATAAAAAACTTTTGTTATTTATTTGTTTACCTCAAATAAAAAAGAAACGTGTACCTATCGATATAAATGCAGAACTAGGCCCCCAATAAAAAGAGAAAAAAAAGAAAAATGAAATTGTAAAAAGGCATACAACTTCATAGAAAAGAAGCGTTGAAAACCGGTGAATTTTTTATGTCTGGAACTCGACTTAACTTGGAAAAATATGACTTGTGAAATGCCTCTGGAATATGAATTAGAAGTTTGTTTTTCCAAGTCGAATATTTCATTGAATGTCATATTTCATCTCAGTATTTAATCAAATGATAAATATTATTACTTAGAATTCTTTTAAGGACGAAATATTCATTTATTTCCAGTTCCAATTTCACAAATGCATGCAAAAAAAACTTTATTCACATACTTCTAAGAATAAATTTGAAAATAATGATATACATTAGCAGACTAAAAAAATGATGTCTATTTTTATTTTATTTCTTTATTGGTTTAAAAGTTATATTTAATTCTGGTATTTGCACGTCTAATAATAAAAGTAAATTTCGTTTATACATTACTCAAAACTTACACAAAACTGAAAAATTAACTAATTGATTTGTTAGTGTAATGACAAAACATGCATGCATAAAATATATTAAATATTATAGACAATTAAATGATAGAGGATAATCAACAAATTTTGATATATTTGGAAAAAAGTACTTAAGGACAAGTATAGGCATATAAACTAATAAAAAAAAAAAAAAAGTATAGACATAAAAAAACTAAAGAGACTAAATAAGAACCACTTGACTACTAATTACTACTAGAACTACTAACTAAGAACTACTAAACTACTACTAGAACTCCTACATAATAACTACTGTACTACTAGTAGAATTAATAATTAATAACTACTAGACTATTAACTACTACTAGAACTACTAACCAAGAACTGCTAGAACTAACAAGTATAGACACACGAAACTTGAGTCATTTATCTCGGCCTATTTAGATGGTCGAGTGACTAGAGCTATGGCTCAACGTGCCACAGGTTTTTTGGGTTCGAATGGTTCAGAAACAGTAGGTCTCGGTCTAGCATAACTGTTGGGTCCTACCCCGTAAAAAGAAAACATCTCCTGCCTCGAAATCGGCCAGTAGGCAGATGGCCTTGTTTCACCATGGAACTGTCGGCCAATGAAGAAGATAAGTTAGTTCTGTGAACATATTATGTGAAGCAAAATAGCCATAATTGATTAAGACAGTCATAAAATCTGGTAAAATTTATCGATTTGATTTTTTTGAAAAAATAGAAGAAAAACTTTATTACTTTTAAAATATTATAAAGTGGTGTCTATTTTCTTTGATGTTTTTTTATCTTTCAAAATAAGTCGTGATTTCTTGACCCCATTGAATTTGAAAACTTACACAAGAAAATTCTGAATTGTTAAATTTTATAAACTTTTATAAAAACAATTAATGAAAATAGAAAACAGATGGGACGTATTTATTTTTGAAAAAAGGTTTATGAACTGATTATGATTAGATTAGAAAGTATTATACATAACATTAACCACACAAAGCTTTTTATAACATTGTCTTCAGTGTAAAATACTGTCAGCTTGCAACAAATACTGTACTTAGCACAAATCATAGCATTGTTCGATGGAAACACAGATAGAGCATAATAAATAACGAACGCCTGTCGCGAAATAGAAACATCGGTGTCGCAAAACGAAAGATTAATCTCTTGAAATTCGATTCACTACATTCGAAAGATTCCAGCGGAATATTAACAAACATATCTTTTTTTTAAAAATTCAGTCCGCAGCGTGCGACAACGCAGATTGTTATGAAAAACGATGGTTCCGCAAACAAATATAGAAATGCAAATTACTGGGAAACCTTTCGATTTATATTCAGGCACAAAAAAATTCGATCCTTCTTTTTCTGTGTTCTATTTTTTGGTTTTCTCTCCTTTTTGAAGGGTGCTATAAATTTTGAAGCTATTGAGAATTTATTGATATTCGAATTTTTTTCGTCCGACCAAGAAACCTGGTTCGTTCCTTGGAAAGTCACTTATTAATTTTTTTTTTTTTTTTTTTAGTTTTGTCTTGTTCTTTTGAAATTGTGCCAACCCTGTGGTTTGGAAGAAAAATAAAATAAAATGGTCCCTCGATGCTTTAGTAAGATTAATAGTATAAAATATTTTCTAATGTTAATCAAGAGATATTAAATATGGATTATTCATAAGCTTATTTTTTTACTTCGTTCTTCGGAAAACAATAAAAATCATTTTGAATAATGTGCAGGTCGATGTGCTCTATATTTCATTCAAATTAGAGAGTTGTGTGTGTGTGTGTTTTTTTTTTTTTATTTAATTTTGCAGGGAGTGTTACGAATGGTTATGAATAATTCAGGAGCCTTTCTAACAGACGGTTAATGTGCTCATTATTTTTAATTTAGAAAATTTTTTTATGGAAGATTCAAAATGAACTGTGTAAATTAAAAGCATCTGCTAAAATCGACATGCCATATAAGCACGTTCAGCCAGCCTATGGTGTTAAAAAAAATAAATAAAATCTTATTTATTATTTTGATATTAAACAAATGTTATTTAAAAAAAACAAAAAACCATAAGTAATCATGATATTCAAGGTATTACATCATTAAAATAGATGATTTCAAAATTCATTCTTTTCTTAACAAAAATATTAATCATTATTTCAATTTTTCTGTAAAACAGTTTCAACCTTCTGTCAACGATAAAATGAATGTTAGCAAATGGAAATGCTGCATCCTGTACAAATAAAAAGAAAGTGAAATCGGCGAAATTTTATATAAAAGCAATACCATAGTATTGAACGTTATAAATCATATGATGTTACAGTTGGTAAGTAATAAAATTTGTCGTATATCGATTATTTATTTGTTGTTTTGAAAAAAATTTGACTCTTAAATATAGACTAGATATTTTTTACTGCATTTTGAGTAACTATTAAATAAAATTGTGCTGTAAAAATTTTAAATAAAATAATTTTTGAACAAAACGAATGATTTTATTTTCTATGTACTATATTCAAAGCTAAGATATATCTTAGAATATAGTTAAAAAATGGTCCAAATTGTAAGAAAATGATCCAGATTGTTTTTAATTGTTTAAAGATACCAAAAATTCAATTTGTCTTTAAAAAAAAATGGTTGTTAACAAACTGAAGTGCTGCATTAGGTACACAAACGAAAAGGCTAAATATCAAATAAACAGAAATACTGTTCTAGTTTAACAAAAGTGTTCCTACGTGATTTAGATTTTTTTTTAAAAGTCAAATGATATTGTACAGAGCAAAATGGTATAAAAAATCTGAGGGAGTTAAATATATTTTACTAGAGATACAGATAAAAAACTTTTGTTATTTACTTGTTTACCTCAAATAAAAAAGAAGCGTATACCTATCAATATAAATGCAGAACTAGGCCCCAATAAAAAGAAGAAAAAAGAAAAAGGAAATAGTAAAAAGGCATGCAACTTCATAGAAAAGTAGCTTTGAAAATCGGTGAATTTTTGATGTCTGGAACTCGACTTAACTTGGAAAAATATGACTTGTGAAATGCCTCTGGAATATGAATTAGAAGTTTGTGTTTCCAAGTCGAATATTTCATTGAACGCCATATTTCATTTCCGTATTTAATCAAACGATAAATATTATTGCTTAGAATCTTTTCAAGGACGAAATAACCATTTATTTACGTCTCCAATTTCACAAATGCTTGCAAAAAAACTTTATTCATATACTTCTAGGAATAAATTTGAAAGTAATGATATACATTAGCAGACTAAAAAAATGATACCTATTTTTATTTTATTTCTTTGATGGTTAAAAAGCTATATTTAACCCTGGTATTTGCACATTCAATAATGTAAGTAAATTTTGTTTATACATTACTGAAAAATTACACTAAATTGTAAAAATTCTCTAATTTACTAAATTTTAATAACTGTAATGACAAAATATACTTGCATAAAGTATAAAATTTCCAACAATATATTAAAGATTATAGACAATTAAACGATAGAAGATAATCTGTTAATTTTGATATATTTGGAAAAAAAATGTTTAAGAACATGTATAGACGCATAAACTAATAAAAAAGAAAAAGTATAGACATAAAAAAAACTAAAGAGACCTAAATAAATATAGACCTAAACTAAGAACTACTGGACTACTAACTATTGCTAGAACTACTAACTAAGAACTACTAGACTATCAACTTCTACTAGAACTACTAAACCATTAACTATTACTAGAACTACTAAACCATTAACTATTACTAGAACTACTAACTAAGAATTATTTGACTACTACTAGAACTACTAAACAAGAACTACTAAAACTAAATAAGAGCAAGTTTAGACATACTAAACTTTAGTCATTCATATAGGCCTAGTTAGATGGCCGAATGACTAGAGCTCTGGCGCATGGTGCCACAGATTTTTTGGGTTCGAGTCCCGACGGTGCCATGGATGTTTGTAGTGGTTCGGAAACAGTAGGCCTTGGTCTAGCATGACTGTTGGACCCTATCCCGTAAAAAGAAATCCGTCCTGCATCGAAATCTGCCAGTAGGCGGATGGCCTTGGTCCATCATGGAACTGTTGGCCAATGAAGAAGAAGAAAGATAACATTAAAGTGGTTACATTTGAAGAACAAATTTCAAAAAATCTTTTAATGGTATCCACAAACGCAAATATCTTGAAATATCAACAACATTAAACCTTTATTTTAGTTTTGCCATTATCTTTGTAAGATGGTGTTTGTGATCTCCTCTTTTGAAATAACCACCTTCATTTAGTAATAAGTAAGTTCCGTGAATATATTCACATAACATTTTCACTATGATAGTATATATACTAATATGTATTATGGATATTTTGTTTTACATAATTGATGATAGTGTCACAAACTCTGGTACAATTTATAGAATTGATTTCATAGGACCTCGAGAAATACTTTATTACTTTTAAAATACTACAAAATGCATGTGTCTCTTTTCTTTGATGTTTTTTTCCCTTTCAAAACAGGTTCAGAATTCTTGACAACATTGTATTTGAAACTTACAAAAACAATTCTGAATTGTTAAATTTTATAAAGGTTTATAAAATCAATTAATGAAAATAGAAAACAGATAGGACTTATTTATTTTCGGAAAAAGGATTATGAACGAATTAGAATTAAATTAGAAAGGATTATATATAACATTAAAAACATGAAGACACCACTTTTATAAAAATGTCTACAGTGCAAATACTGTCAGCTTGCAACAAATACTGTACTTAGGGCAAATCATAGTCATTGTCCGTTTGAAACACAGATAGAAAATAATAAATAACGAACGTCTGTCGCGAAATAGAAACGTCAGTGTTACTGTCGAAAATGATGTCGAACTAGAACTTTTGATTTGTATGTCACGTGAACACTTTCCCTCTCTTAACTGTAACCAACCGTACTTCGGTTTAAGAACTGTACTTCCTTGTTAGTGGTTAGCCGCGCTAAGATGCGCTTTCTCTGTCTGTATGTCTGTCTAAATTTTTGTATCTTCTCGTCATTAATATTCTTAATAAAAAGTAATTGAAATAGAATATTGGAATTATCTGCCTACTTCCCGACCCTTTGGATACCTCTTAATAATCCTGGAACTGGAATGGTAAGAGAAATTTTATATGAACCTTTCTAGTTTTATTTTGGAGGATTGTTTTGGTGAGGTAAAAGTTACAAAACGAAAGATTAATCTCTTGAAATTCGATTCAATACGTTCGAAAGATTCAAGAAGAATATTAAGAAACAAATCTTTTTTTTTTTTTAATTCAGTCCGTAGCGTGCGACAACGCAGATTGTTATGAAAAACGATGGTTCCCCAAACAAATATAAAAATGCAAATTAATGGGAAACCCTTTCGATTTGTATTCAGGTACGGAAAAATTCGATCCTTCTTTTCCCGTGTTCTATCTTTTTTTCTCTCCTTTTTGAAGGGTGCTATAAGTTTCAAAGCGATTGAGAATTTATTGATATGCGAATTTTTTTTCGTCCGACCAAGAAACCTGGTTCGTTCCTTGGAAAGTCACTTATTAAATTTTTTTTTTTGTCTTGTTCTTTTGAAACTGCGCCAACACTGTGGTCTGGAAGAGAAAATAAAATAAAAGGGTCCCCCCATGCTTTAATAAGATTAATAGTACAAAATATTTTCTAATGGTGTTCAAGAAATATTAAATATGGATTATTCATAAGCTTATTTTTTTTTACTTTCTTCTTCGGAATACAATAAAATTCATTTTGAATAATGTGCAGGTCGATGTGCTATATTTCATTCAAATTAGAGAGTTGTGTGTGTATGTTTTTTTCAATCTGATTTTGCAGGGAGTGTTGCGAATGCTAATGAATAATTCAACAACTATTTTACCAGATGGTTAATGTCCTCATTATTTTTAATTTAGAAAATAATTTTATGGAAGATTAATAATGAACTATGCAAATTAAAAGCATCTGTTAAAATGGACATGCAGATAGCCCATCCTATTAAAAAAAATAAGATCATATTTATTGTTTTGATATTAAACAAGTATTATTTATTTTTACACACGTAATCATGATATTCAAACTGTTAATTTCTTAAAATAAATATTTTCAGAATTCATTCTTTACATAACAAAAATATTAATCATTATTTCAATTTTTCTGTAAAACAGTTTTAACCTGATTTCGCTTTTAATTCTTTCTTTCTGAAAAATTGTTTTTTTGTTTTTAGGTTTTGTTCAGTTGTTTTTGTTAATGTTCGGTCTGTTAATGTCAAAAGGTTCTGAATTATGCAGTTTTATAAAAATTTGTAAAATCAATTAATGAATATATAAAATAGATGGGACGTTTATAACTTTACTTTAACCAAACGAAAACTTTTATATCATTGTCTTTAGTACAGATACTGTAAGTTTACAAGAAATTCTGTATTTAGTATCAATCATAGTCATTGTTCGATGGAAACACAGATAGAACATAATATATAACAAACGCCTTTCGCGTAATAGAAACATCGGGCTTACAAAACGACAGATTAATCTCGTGAAATTCGATTCAATACATTCGAAAGATTCCAGAAGAATATTAACAAGCATATCTTTTTTTTTTAAATTCATTCCGCAGCGTGCGACAACGCAGATTGCTATGAAAAGCAATGGTTCCCCAAACAAATATAAAAATGCAAATTACTGGGAAACCCTTTCGATTTATATTCATGCACAGAAAAATTCGATCCTTCTTTTTCTGAGTTCTATATTTTTTGTTTTTCTCTCTTTTTCTTTGAAGGGTGCTATAAATTTTGAAGTGGTTGAGAATTTATTTATATCTGAATTTTTTTTTTCTTCCGACCAAGAAACCTGGTTCGCTCCTTGGAAAGTCACTTATTAAATTTTTTTTTTTTTTTGGGTTTCTCTTTTGAAACTGTGCCAACGCTGTGGTTTGGAAGATAAAATTAAATAAAAGGGTCCCCGATGCTTTAGTAAGATTAATAGCATAAAATATTTTCCGATGGTGTTCAAGCGATATTAAATATGGATTATTCATAAGCTTTTTTTTTTATTTCCTTCTTCGGAAAACAATAAAAATCATTTTGAATAATGTGCAGGTCGATGTGTTATATTTCATTCAAATTAGAGAGTTCTATGTGTTTTTTTTATCTGATTTTGCAGAGAGTGTTGCGAATGTTTATGAATAATTCACCAGCTTTCTAACAGATGGTTAATATACTCCTTATTTTTAATCTGGAAAATAATTTTATGGAAGATTAAAAATGAACTATGCAAATGAAAAGCATCTGCTAAAATAGACTTGCATAGAAGCACATGCAGCCGGTCCTTTACATTAAAAAAATAAAATCTTTTTTACTATTTTGATATTAAACAATTATTTATTTTTACAAATTATTATTTTTATTTATTATTATTAATATTATTAAATTATTATTTACAAATTATTATTTTATTTTTATTATTTTATGTTATTTTATTTATTTTTTTTTGTCTGTATTTTATTTTTATTTTTTCACGATATTCAGACTGTTACTTCATTAAAATAAATGATTTAAAAATTCATTCTTTACATTACAAAAATATTAATCTTTATTTCAATTTTAATGTAAAACAATTTCAACCTGATTTAACTTTTATTCTTTCTTTCTGAAAACTTTATTTAGTTTTTGTTTAGTCTTGAAATAAACTTAAATTTATGTAAAGTTTATTTTAAGTACTCGCAAATCAATACTTAAAAGCCATTATGCTAAGGTAAACGTTAAATTTAGTATTTTAAATAAATATTTAAAAATTTTAAGAATATTAAATTTATTTTATTTTACTAACGCCAGACATTATTAGTTAACATTATTATAACGCCAAACAGACTAATCCATTAGTTCAAGAGCTTTTTCAATACTTTTTGACTATGTCCTTATAACGAGAAAGTGCATTATAATTATTTAAATGTTCAAAAGTCGTGAGATTCAATCTGCTGACCCCATTGTTGTAGGCATTGTTTCCTAAACGAGAATATTCGATAGCGTTTGTGATGTTCAGCATCTTGCCTCGTTTGTCAGACTACTGGTAGGAGTTTTCCGGGTTTTTTCACCCATGCAATACGTAAAGGTGGGTAGTTCCCCCTAAAAATATTCGCGGAAGGCACTACCCTACTTCTTCAGCGATACGGAGCCAAGTCAGACTTCTACCTACGGGTGCTCCATCACAACAGAAGCTGACCCCCTTTCCAGAGATCTATAAATAGACTACTCATGCGGGGTCCGTCCCACAGAAAACAGATGTGACGTGTTTATTTTTGGTTGTTGTTGCTGTTTCTTTTCCCACTTGGTAGGAAACATCAACAACAACATCTAGACCAAGCCCACAAGCCTGTATGGACTCATGAGTGAAGGGAAAAGGGTGTAGCTTCTGTTGTTATATAGCACCTATAGGTAGAAGTCTGACTTGGCTCCATGAGGCTCTACAGGCTTACGAGACCGGAACATACGGCTCAAAGTGGATTCCGAACTACTACAAATATGCATGGCAACGCCGGGATTCAAATCCGAAACCTGTGGAACCGAGGTCCAGAGCGCTAGACACTCTGCCATTCATTTATTTTTGAGGAAAAGGATATGGACGCTTTATACATTATATTAACCACGTGAAACATTTTATAACAATGTTGTTAGTTCAAATACTGTACTGCCAGCTTGCAGCAAATAGTATACTTAATACAAATGATAGTTATTATTATTCGAAGGAAACACAGATAGAACATAATAAATAACGAACGCTTGTCGCGAAATAGAAACATCGGTGTTTCAAAACGAAAGATTAATCTCTTGAAATTCAATTCGATACGTTCGAAAGATTCCAGTGGAATATTAACAAACATATCTTTTTTTCAAAATTCAGTTCGCAGCGTGCGACAACGCAGATTGTTATGAAAAACGATGGTTCCCCAAACAAATATAAAAATGCAAATTACTTGGAAACCCTTTCGATTTACATTCAGGCACCGAAAGATTCGATCTTTCTTTTTCAGTGTTCTATTTTTTTTGTTTTTCCCTCCTTTTTGAAGGGTGCTATAAATTTTGAAGCGGTTGTGAATTTATTGATATCCGAATTTTTTTTCCTCCGACCAAGAAACCTGGTTCGTTCCTTGGAAAGTCACTTATTATTATTTTTTTTTTGACTTGTTCTTTTGAAATGCCAACGCTGTGGTTTGGAAGAAAATAAAATAAAAGGGTCCCCCATGCGATAGTAAGATTAATAGTATAAAATATTTTCTAATCGTGTTCAAGCGATATTAAATATGACTTATTCATGAGCTTATTTTTTTTTTTACTTCCTTCTTCGGAAAACAATAAAAATCATTTTGAATAATGCGCAGGTCGATGTGCTATATTTCATTCAAATAAGAGAATTGTGTGTGTGTTTTATTTATCTGATTTTGCTGGGAGTGTTGCGAATGTTTATGAATAATTCATTAGCTTGGTGATTAATGTCCTCATTATTTCTAATTTAGGAAATAATTTTATGGAGGATTAAAAATGAACTATGCAAATTAAAAGCATCTGTCAAAATAGACATGCATAGAAGCATATGCAGCCGGTCCTTTACATTAAAAAAAAATTCTTATTTATTATTTTGATATTAAATAAATGTTATTTATTTTTACAAAAACACGCGTAATCATGATATTCAAAGGGTTAATTCAATAAAATAAATGATTTCAGAATTCATTCTTTGCTTAACAAAAATATTAATCATTATTTCAATTTTTCCGTAAAACAGTTTTAATGTGATTTAAATTTTATTCTTCCTTTCTGAAAAATTGTATTTAGTTTTTGTTTAGTTGCTTTTAGGTTTTGTTTAGTTTTTTTTTTTTTTTTTTTTTTTTTTTTTTTTTTTTTTTTTTTTGTTAATGTTCGGTCTGTTAATTTAAAAAATTCTTAACTATGTTGTTTTATAATAATTTATAAAATTAGTTAATGAAAATATAACATAGATGGAACTTTTTTATGTTTGTAAAAAGGATTGTGAACGGATTAGGATTAGTTTAGAAAGGATTATATATAACATTAATCACACGAAGCCTGTTATAACATTGTCTTTAGTACAGATACTGGCAGTTTACAAAAGATATTGTATTTAGTATAAATCTTAGTTATTGTTCGATGGAAAGATAGAACATAATAAATAACGAACGCCTGTCACGAAATAGAAACATCGTTGTTACAATACGAAAGATTAATCTCTTGAAATTCGATTCAATACGTTCGAAGGATTCCAGAAGAATAGTAACAAACATATCTTTTTTTAAAAAATTCAGTCCGCAGCGTGCGACAACGCAGATTGTTATGAAAAACGATGGTTCCCCAAACAAATATAGAAATGCAAATTACTGGGAATCCCTTTCGATTTGTATTCAGGCACAGAAAAATTCGACCCTTCTTTTCCTGTGTTCTATTTTTTTTTTTTTTTTTTTTTTTCCCTCCTTTTTGAAGGGTGCTATAAATTTCGAAGCGGTTGAGAATTTATTGATATCCGAATTTTCTTTTGTCCGGCCAAGAAACCTGGTTCGTTCCTTGGAAAGTCACTTATTATTATTATTATTATTATTTTTTTTTTTTTTAAGTTTTGTCTTGTTCTTTTGAAACTCTGCCAACACTGTGGTTTGGAAGAAAATAAAATAGAAAGGGTCCCCCATGCTTTAGTAAGATTAATAGTATCAAATATTTTCTAATGGTGTTCAAGCAATATTAAATATGGATTATTCAATATTAAATATGGATTATTCATAAGTTTTTTTCTTCGTCGTCTTTGGAAAACAATAAAAATCATTTTGAATAATGTGCAGGTCGATGTACTATATTTCATTCAAATTAGAGAGTTGTGTTGCTGTTTTTTTTTTATCTGATTTTGTCGAGAGTGTTGCGAATGTTTATGAATAATTCAGGAGCTTTTCTAACAGATGGTTAATGTCCTCATTATTTTTAATTTAGAAAATAATTTTATGGAATATTAAAAATGAACTATGCAAATTGAAAGCATCTGCTAAAATAGACATGCATTGAAGCACAGGCAGCCAGCCCATCCATTACATTAAAAAAAAAATCTTATTTATTAATTTGATATTAAACAAATGTTATTTATTTTTACAAAATAACACGTAATCAAACTTTTACTTTTCAAAACTTTTGTAAATTTTAACAATTCAGACCTGTTTTTGTGAGTTTTCAAATACAATGTGGTCAAGAAATCTAAACCTATTTTGAAAGAAAACAAAAAAAAAAAACACATTGACTGTGAAATAACTGTGGCACCTAAAGCCAGAGTGCTTAGACACTCGGCCATTCATTCCAGAACAGGGTGCGACAAGAAGTGCAGGGGGACATTAACTATATTTCATCTCCGGATGAGAGATTGTAGGCCAGATAATAAATACACAGGGTTGCGGTAACTGTGCGTCATCTCTAGGTGAGAGACTGTAAACTAAACGTTTTTCAACAGAAGTACGTTGCTGTGAGTCTGGAGTCCAACTGACCATTTCTCCTGAATGCCATTTGGGGCACTGGTGCCAGTGTGTAGGAGGAATCATGGTTTCATCCTATTAAATTTTAAAAATGTACTATTCTTGTCCTCGTTGTAATACTTGTAATAAATAAAAATGGATGCAGCGAGAAATATTTAAATTAAAATTTAAATTTCGCCTACTGAAGCTACACACTATTTTGTAACTGAAACAATATAAAAAAAGGAAATAACTCATAAAGAAAACATTTTTGGGAATAATTAAAAAACTTTGCAGTTATTCGTAAAGATTAATTACAAGTTTTCGATTAGGGTATTATCTTAATAAATATTTATTAAGCTGTAACCGTAACTTTAGAATATTATGAATAGTTCTGACGTTGAATAAATTGTTCTAGTTCGTAACATTTCGCACATTCGAGGAAATAGGCAATATATTTCAAGGGGAATCTACATAGTTTTTGTGAATAGTGCTTTCATCTTATAGTAGAAGCTTGCCTTTCAGTCAAAAAACAGGCATTTTTGTCTTCGAGGCTTTTGTTAGAACATATTCTAAATAAAGGGCATTTCGAATATAAAAAAAAAATGATGTTGTCTGAAGAACATTCCTTCGACAGCATGACTTTGAAAATTTAATATTGAACACGTTTTTGACAAGTGTGTTGGAGAAAGAAAGGCTGCGGGATTTCTCTGTACATCTGGCAATTGTAAAAATCCAATATCTTGAGCAGTAGACTTTTCAGATTTAATGCATTTGACAGAATAAAAAAAGAAAATAAAAAGAAAGGAGAGAAAGTTAAAGAACATGGGTAAGTTAAAAGAAAAGAAAAGTTCTTGTGAAGCACGATTTCTTTCGTTGATGAGGCAACATTTTCGTTCTAAAGGCTTGCACCGAACTGTTCTTTTTTTTTTTTTTTTTTTTATCTTTTGATAAAAATATGCTTTGACTTTATTTTTCTCTACGCCATCTGGCTTTAAACGTCAGAAGAGATGGAAGGAGGATATTGAAGGGATGAGTTGCAAAAGCTTGAAGGGAAGATGGTGTTATGTACAAAAGGGAATCGATTTCTATGAACCTTCTTTCTTTCGATACGATATGCAATGAAGCGCTTGACAATGGAAGAAGGGAGGGGGGAAGCTCCCTTCGTCACGGAATGGTGTTCATGAATCTTTAAAATATCGTCCCCACTGCTTGCGGAGTGTGAGCTGTTTCCGATAATTTCGTTCGGCCTTGACTCAATGGAGTGTTTATTTTTACAATGGATTTTCTTTTTTTGTAGCATCAAAAAAATTCAACATAAAATAGTACCAAAAGAAAGGATTCGTTTATTTTTCCAAAAAATAAGGGTCTTTTTTCAAAAGAAAACTGCTGAATGTGACGAAGATAAGACATGGAAATTGCAAAATTTGTATAATATTCAAAGAAGATGGTCAAACTTGCAGAATTAATGGATGTTCGAAAATCAAGTCGCTGTGACTTTGGCAAAAAGTAGCTGCTCCGGAACGCAGAAAAAATATTATCTCATAAATAACAAAAAAATAAAATGGAAATTTGTTTATTTTTGATGATTTTTTTTCGCGGTTGATCTGAGTTATACAAAAATGGAAAGGATGATTTATTTTTTAAACAAAAGAAAAAGCTTTTCTGTAAAAAAAAATTGTGCTGATTTTGGAGATTCACAAAACAGGGATATTTCTAATTTTGAATAACATCAAGAAATGACTTAGAGCAGTGATTCTCAAACTAGAGGAAAAACCCATTTTTTTTCACCTGAAAATCGAAGCACCTTTAATACAAAAATAACATCGAAGAATTTCATAAATATTTATTTTAACTATCATAAATTTAAAAATGATTAGTAATCCTCTGATTAATAAAAATTTCTAAATTTAAATCATAAAACATTTACAATTTTTATTTCTTTCACAATACAGTATTTATTCGAGAGGGGTTTTTATTATTTCAGTCGACGACTTACATATCAATATATATATTCATTAACATTTGTTTTTAGACTAATAAGAAATTTTTGATTATATAACAAAAAAAGATTACAGATTGTTCTAGTTTGTAACTTTTCGCCCATTCGAGAAAATAGGCAATATATTTCAAGAGGAATCTGCATAGTTTTTTGAGAAAAGTGCTTTCTTTTTATAGTAGAAGCTTGCCTTTCAGTCAAAAATCAGAGACTTTTTGTTTTCGAGACTTTTGTACCCCATATTCTTAAAAAAAAAGTGCATTTCGAATATAAAAAGAAGATGCTGTTGTCTGAAGAACATCATTCCTTCGACAGCATGACTTTGAAAATTTAATATTGAACACGCTTTTGACAAGTGAGTTGGAGAAAAAAAGGCTACGTGACTTCTCTGTACATCTGGCAATTGTAAAAATCCAATATCTTGAGCAGTAGACTTTTCAGATTTAATGCATTTGACAGAAGAAAAAAAGAAGAAAATAAAATAAAAAGGAAATAAAAAGAAAAGAAAGAAAGAGGGCGAGTTAAAGAACATGGATAAGTTAAAAGAAAAGAAAAGTTCTTGTGAAGCACGAGTTCTTTCGTTGAAGAGGCAATATTTTCGTTCTAAAGGCTGGCACCGAACTATTCTTTTTTTTTTTATCTTTTGGTACAAATATACTTTGACTTTATTTTTCTATCCGCCATCTGGCTTTAAACGTCAGGAGAGATGAAAAGAGGATGTTGAAGGGATGAGTTGCAAAAACTTGAAGGGAAGAGGGTGTTTTGTACAAAAGGGAATCGATTTCTATGAGCCTTATTTCTTTCGATACGATATGCAATGAAGCTCTTGAGGATGGAAGAAGGGCTGGAGGGAAGCTCACTTCGTCACGGAATGGTGTTCATGAATCTTTAAAATATCGTCTCCACTGCTTGCGGAGTGTGAGCTGTTTCCGATAATTTCGTTCGGCCTTGTCTAAATGGAGTGTTTATTTTTAGAATGGATTTTCTTTTTTATACCATCGAAAAAATACAAAATAAAATGGTACCAAAAGAAAGAGTGAGTTTATTTTCCTTAAAAATAGGGGGAGGGGGTCTTTTTTCTAAAGAAAACTACTGAATTTGACGAAGATAAGACATGGAAATTGCTGAATTTGATTAATAGCCAAGAAGATGGTCAAACTTGCAGAATTAGTGGATGTTCGAAAATCAAGTCACTGTGACTTTGGCAATAAAGTAGATGCTACGGAAGGTAGAAAATTTTTTATCTAATTTTTTGTTGCAATTTCTGAATCCAAAATAGATGAAGTGTATAAAAATAACTAAGAAATTTATTTATTTTTTATGATTTTTTTTCACGGTTGATTAGAGTTATACTAGAAAAGAAAGAATGATTTAATTTCCGAACTTAAGAGAAAGATTTTCCGTAAAAAAAAAAAATGTGCTGATTTTGGAGATTCACAAAACACGGAAATTTCTGATTTTGAATAACATCAAGGAATGACTTAGAGCAGTGATTCTCAAACTAGAGGAAAAACCCATTTTTTACAGCTGAAAATCAAAGCACCTTTAATACAAAAATAACGTCGAAGAATTTCATAATTACTTATTTTAATTATCATAAATTTAAAAATGATTAATGATCCCCTGATTAATAAAAATTTCTAAATTTAAATCATAAAATATCTAAAATTTTTTATTTCTTTCACAATAAAGTATTTATTAGAGAGGGGTTTTTATTATTTTTGTCAACGACTTACATGTCAATTGCATATATATATATTCATTAAAATTTGTTTTTAGAAAAATAAGAAATTTTTGACTATAAAACAAAAAATGATCATAGATTGTTCTAGTTCGTAACTTTTCGCACATTCGAATAAATAGGCAATATATTTTAAGGGGAATCTACATAGTTTTTTATGAAAAGTGCTTTCATTTTATAGTATAGTAGAAGCTTGCCTTTCAGTCAAAAAACAAAGCTTTTTGTTTTCGAAGCTTTTATATTTTTCAAATATAAAAAAAAATGATGCTGTTGTCTGAAGAACATCGTTCCTTCGACAGCATGACTTTGAAAATTTAGTATTGAACACGCTTTTGACAAGTGTGTTGGAGAAAGAAAGGCTACGTGATTTCTCGGTACATCTGGCAATTCTAAAAATCCAATATCTTGAGCAGTAGACTTTTCAGATTTAATGCATATGACACAAGAAAAAAGAAAATAAAAAGGAAATAAAAAGAAAAGAAAGAAAAAAAGGGCAAGTTAAAGAACATGGGTAAGTTAAAAGAAAAGAAAAGTTCTTGTGAAGCACGAGTTCTTTCGTTGAAGAGGCAATATTTCGTTCTAAAGGCTTCCACCGAAATGTTCTTTTTTTTTTTAATCTTTTTGTGCAAATATGCTTTGACTTTATTTTTCTCTACTCCATCTGGCTTTAAACGTCAGGAGAGATGAAAGGAGGATGTTGATGGGATGAGTTGCGAAAACTTGAAGGGTAGAGGGTGTTTTGTACAAAATGGAATCGATTTCTATGAGCCTTATTTCTTTCGATACGATATGCAATGAAGCTCTTGAGGATAGAAAAAGGGAAGGGGGGAAGCTCACTTCGTCACGGAATGGTGTTCATGAATCTTTAAAATATCGTCCCCACTGCTTGCGGAGTGGGAGCTGTTTCCGATAATTTCGTTCGGCCTTGACTAAATGGAGTGTTTATTTTTACAATGGATTGTCTTATTTTTACCATAGAAAAAAATTCAAAGTAAACTGGTACAAAAAGAAAAGTGAGTTATTTTTCCCAAAAAAAAGGGGATGTCTTTTTTCTAAAGAAACTGCTGAATTTGACGAAGATAAGACATGGAAATTGCTGAATTTGAATAATAGCAAGAAGATGGTCAAATTTGCAGAATTAGTAGATGTTCGAAAATCAAATCGCTGTGACTTTGGCAAAAAGTAGATGCTCCGTAAGGTAGAAATAATTTTATTTCATTTTTTGTTGCAATTTTTGAATTCAAAATAGTTGAAGTAACAAAGAAATTTATTTATTTTTTATGATTTCTTTTTCACGGTAGATCAGAGCTGTACAAGAAAGGAAAGGATGATTTATTTTTGCAAAAGAAAAAGGTTTTCTGTGAGAAAAAAAAAATGCGCTGATTTTGGACATTCACAAAACATTGAAATTTCTAATTTTGAATAACATTAAGAAATGAAAGCAGTGATTCTCAAACTAAGGGGAGAGAGGAATTTTTTCAGGCAAAAATTAAAGCTATTTTAGGAAATAAAAAAAATTATAAAAAATAGCGTCGAAGAATTTTATGAATACTTATTTTAATTATCATAAATTTAAAAAGTGTTATAATCCTTTTATTAATGAAGTTTTCTGATTTTAAATCATAAAATATTTCAAATTTTGATTTCTTTCACAACAAGGTATTTATGCGAGTTATTTTTATTATTACTGTGGACTCATATATAAATATATATATATATAATCATAAAGATTTGATTTTAAAAAAATAATAAATTTTTGATTATATAACACAAAAAACCACGTATTTCATGTTGTTGTTGCTAATCCCTGTGGTGCAGGAAAACCTACACCAGGTCCAATAGAGTCACATGCAACTGGTCCATGGCTAAGGGTAATATGCAGGTTCCCTTTAGCGAGGAACCATGACGGCTGAAGACTGACTAAAACTCAAGACAACATTCTACGATCATATTAGACCGGGACCTACGGTATAAAGGGGATTCCGAACCTCTACAAATATTCATGGCACCTCCAGGATTTGAACCCGAAACCTGGGGCACCTAGTGCCAAAGTGCTTACACTCGCCCATTCATTCCAGAGCAGGGTGCACCAAGAAGTGCAGGGGTGCATTAACTATATTTCCTCTCCGGATAAGAGACCGTAGGCCAAATAATACGCAGGATTGCTCTAAATATACGTCATCTCGAGTTGAGAGACTGTAAACTAAACGTTTCTCAATAGAAGTATGTGGTTGTGCTGTACTTTCTCTCGGGTAATAGTCTGGACTTAAACTGTACATTTTTCCTGAATGCCATTGGCGGCACTCTTGCCAGTGTGTAGGAGGTATAATGGCTTCATCTTATTAAATTTTTAAAATGTAATTTCTTGTTCTCGTTATACTAGCAGGATATGAAATTGTAACATTTAAATCCCGTCAGCTGAAGATATACACTATTTTGTAACTGAAACTAGATAAAAAAAAATAACCCCTAAACAAAACACTTTACTGAATAATTTTAAAATTTCACAGTTAAGTGTAAAGATTAATTACAAGTTTTCGATTGGGGTATTTAATATGAAAGTTACCTCAATAAATATTTATTATACTATAATCGCAACTTTAGAATGCTATAAATAGTTCTGACGTTGAATAAATTGTTATAGTTCGTAACTTTTCCCACATTCGAGGAAATAGGCAATATATTTCAAGGGGAATCTACATAGTTTCTGTCAAAAGTGCTTTCATTTTATAGCTTGCCTAATTTCATTTTAAGTGCATTCATTTTTATAGCTTGCCTAACAGTCAAAAATCAGAAATTTTTGTTTTCGTGGCTTTTGTATCTCATATTCTCAAAAAAAGGGGCATTTCGAATATAAAAAAAAATTTGCTGTTGTCTGAAGAACATCATTCCTTCGACAGCATGACTTTGAAAATTTAATATTGAACACGCTTTTGACAAGTGTGTTGGAGAAAGAAAGGCTACGTGATTTCTGGTACATCTGGCAATTGTAAAAATCCAATATCTTGAGCAGTAGACTTTTCAGATTTAATGCATTTGACAGAAGAAAAAAAGAAAAGAAAATAAAAGAAAACGGAAAAAAAAAAAAAAAAAAAAAAGGGCAAGTTAAAGAACATGGGTAAGTTAAAAGAAAAGAAAAGTTCTTGTGAAGCACGAGTTCTTTCGTTTAAGAGGCAATATTTTCGTTCTAAAGGCTTGCACCGAAATGTTCTTTTTTTTTTTTTATCTGTTGGTACAAATATGCTTTGACTTTATTTTTCTCTACGCCATCTGGCTTTAAACGTCAGGAGAGATGAAAGGAGGATGTTGAAGGGATGAGTTGCAAAGACTTGAAGGGAAGAGGGTGTTTTGTACAAAATGGAATCGATTTCTATGAGCCTTATTTGTTTCGATACGATATGCAATGAAGTTGTTGAGGATGGAAGAAGGGGTGGGGGGAAGCTCACTTCGTCACGGAATAGTGTTCATGAATCTTTAAAATATCGTCCGCACTGCTTGCGGAATGTGAGCTTTTTCCGATAATTTCGTTCGGCCATGACTAAATGTAGTGTTTATTTTTACGATGGATTTTTTTTTACCATCGAAAAAATACAAAATAAAATGATACCAAAAGAAAGGATGATTTTATTTTTCCAAAAAATAAGGGGGAGGGGAGTTGTCTTTTTTTTTTAAAGAAAACTGCTGAATTTGACGAAGATAATACATGGAAATTGCTGAATTTGAATAATAGCAGAAAGATGGTCAAACTTGAAGAATTAGTGGATGTTCGAAAATCAAGTGGATGTGACTTTGGCAACAAAGTAGTACCAAAAGAAAGAGTGAGTTATTTATTTTTCCAAAAAGTAGGGGGAGGGGTCTTTTTTGTAAAGAAAACTGCTGAATTTGACGAAGATATGACATGGAAATTGCTGAATTTGAATAATAGCAAGACGATGGTCGTCAAACTTGCAGAATTAGTGGATGTTCGAAAATCAAGTCACTGTGACTTTGGGGAAAAGTAGCTGATCCGAAAGGCAGAAAATATTTTATCTCGTTTTTGTTACAATTTTTGAATCCAAAATAGATGAAGTGTAGAAAGATAACAAAGAAATTTATTCATTTTTTATGATTTTTTTTAAAGGATGATCAGAGTTATACAGGAAAGACTGATTTATTTTTCAAACAGAAAACCCTTTTCCTTAAAGAAAAAAATATGCTGATTTTGGACATTTACAACACAAGGAAATTTCTGATTTTGAATAACATCAAAGGAATGACTTAAACCAATGATTCACAAACTAGGGAAGAGATGAAATTTTTACATTAAAGTGAACATTAAAGCAATTTTAGTAAATAAAAGAATTACAAAAAATAGCGTCGAAGAATTTTATGAATATTTATTTTAATTATCATAAATTTAAAAAGGGTTATAATCCTTTTATTAATAAAGTTTTCTAAATTTAAATCATAAAATATTTCAAAATTTGATTTCTTTCACAACAAGGTATTTATGCGATGGGTTTTTAATATTACTGTGGACACGTATAGCAACATATATATATATATACATATTCATAAAGATTTGATTTTAGAAAAATAAGAAATTTTTGATTATATAATACAAAAAGGCCATATATTTCATGTTGTTGTCACTAATCCCACTTGTGCAGAAAACGTACACCAGGTCCAATAGGGCCCGTCGTAGAAAACTGGTCCATGGATAAGGGTAATATGCAGGTTCACTTTAACGAGGAGCCAAGTGGGCTGCAGACTGATTAAACCTCAAGGCAACATTCAACGATCATATTAGACCGGGACCTACGGTTTAAAGTAGATTCCGAAACTCTACAAATATTCATGGAACCGCCAGGACTCGACCAGAAACCTGTGGCACCGAATGCCAAAGTGCTTACATACTCGGCCATTCATTCCAGTGCAGGGTGCGCCAAGAAGTACAGGGTTTCACTAATTATACTTTCTCTCCGAGTGAGAGACTGTAGGATAAATAATACGCTGGGTTGCGCTAAATATAAGTCGTCTCGAGGTGAGAGACTGTAAACTAAACGTTTCTCAATAGAATCATGTGGTTCTGATTTATTTCATCTCGGGTGAGAGTCTGGAGTCCAACTGACCATTTCTCCAGAATGCCATTGAAGGCACCCTTGCCAGTGTGTAGGAGGTGCCATGGTTTCAGTCTATTAAATTATAAAAATGTACAATTTTTTTCCTCGTTGTAATACTTGCAGGAAATAAAAATGGATGCAGTTAGTAATAGAAAAATATAACATTTAAATCCTGCGAACTGGAGTTATACACGATTTTGTGAATGAAACCATATAAAAAAGGAAATAACTCATAAAGAAAATACTTTCCTGAATACTTTAAAAATTTCACAATTATGTGTATAGATTAATAACAAGTTTTCGATTGGGGTATTTAATATGAAAGTTATCTCAATAAATATTTAATTTGCTATAACCGCAACTTTAGAAGGCTATAAATAGTTCTGACGTTGAATAGATTGTTCTAGTTCGTAACTTTTCGCACATTCAAGGAAATATGCAATATATTTCGAGAGGAATCTACATAGTTTTTTGTGAAAAGTGCTTTCATTTTATAGTAGAAGCTGCCTTTCAGTAAAAAAATCAAAACTTTTTGTTTTCAAGGCTTTTGTACCACATATTCTAAAATAAAAGGCATTTCGAATATAAAAAAAGACGCTGTTGTCTGAGGAACATCATTCCTTCGACAGCATGACTTTGAAAATTTAATATTGAACATGCTTTTGACAAGTGTGTTGGAGAAAGAAAGGCTACGTGATTTCTCGCTACATCTGGCAATTGTAAAAATCCAATATCTTGAGCAATAGACTTTTCAGATTTAATGCATTTGACAGAAGAAAAAAAGAAAAGAAAAAAGGGCAAGTTAAAGAACATGGGTAAGTTGAAAGAAAAGAAAAGTTCTTGTGAAGCACGAGTTCTTTCGTTGAAGAGGCAATATTTTCGTTCTAAAGGCATGCACCGAACTCTTCTTTTTTATTTTTTTATCTTTTGGTACAAATATGCTTGGAGGTGAAAGGAGGATGTTGAAGGGATGAGTTGCAAAAACTTGAAGGGAAGAGGGTGTTTTGCACAAAAGGGAATCGATTTCTATGAGCCTTATTTCTTTCGATACGATATGCAATGAAGCTCTTGAGGATGGAAGAAGGGGTGGGGGGAAGCTCACTTCGTCACGGAATAGTGTTCATGAATCTTTAAAATAGCGTCCCCACTGCTTGCGGAGTGTGAGCTTTTTCCGATAATTTCGTTCGGCCATGACTAAATGTAGTGTTTATTTTTACGATGGATTTTCTTTTTACCATCGAAAAAATACAAAATAAAATGATACCAAAAGAAAGGATGAGTTTATTTTTCCAAAAAATAAGGGGTAGGGGAGTTGTCTTTTTTTTTAAAGAAAACTGCTGAATTTGACGAAGATAATACATGGAAATTGCTGAATTTGAATAATAGCATGAAGGTGGTCAAACTTGAAGAATTAGTGGATGTTCGAAAATCAAGTGGCTGTGACTTTGGCAAAAGTAGTTGTTCCGGAAGGTAGAAAATGTTTTTATCTCATTTTTGTTGTAATTTTTTGAATCCAAAATAGATGAATGTGTAAAAATAAAAAATAAAATTTTTTAATTTTTTATGATTTTTTTTTTCTCTGTTGATCAGAGTTTTACAAAAAAGGTAAAGATGATTTATTTTTCCAAAAGAAAAAGGTTTCCTGAAAGAAAAAAAGTGTTGATTTTGGACATTCACAAAACAGAGAAATTTCTGATTTTGAATAACATCAAGAAATAATTTATAACAGTGTTTAGTGAAGTGATTCTTAAAATAGGGAAGAGATGAATTTTTTACAGTTAAAAATTAAAGCAACTTCAGTAAATAAAAAAAATTATAAAAAAAACGGATAATGTTATTTTAATTGTCATAAATTTAAAAGTGATTAATAAATCTCTGATTAATAAAGTTTTCTAATTTTAAATCAAAAAATATTTAAAATGTTGATTTCTTTCAAAACAAGTTACTTATGCGAGCGGGGGTTTTATTATTACTGTCGATGCACTTATCAATTGTATATATATATATATATACATATTTCCTTAAAATCTGTTTTTAGACTAATAAAGATTTTTTCGTTTATACTGGATTTACAAGGGTGAAATTTGGTGCTAATAATATTGTAACTTTAATTACTTATTATTTTTCATTCGCTTAATTACACTAACTGTACTTCCTCTCCGGTTGAGAGACTGTAGGCCAAATAATAAGCAGGTTTGAGTTAAATATATGTCCTCTCGGGATGAGAGACTATAAACTAAACGTTTCTCAACAGAAGCTCATAACTGTGCTGTAGTTCCTCTCGTGTGAGGGCATTCTCTCACTGAGTCCAACTGACCTTTTTTTTTCTGAACGCCATTGGGGGCACTCTTGTCAGTGCGTAGGAGGTAGTATGGTTATATCTTATTAAATATTAAAAATTTACTATTCTTATCCTCGTTGTAATTCTTGGAGGAAATAAAAATAGATACAGCTAATAATAAAAAAATGGAACATTTAAATCCTACAACTACAGCTATACACTTTCTAACTTAAATTATATAAAAAAAGAAAAGAACTCGTAAAGAAAACACTTTTCTGAATAAATTAAAAATTGTAAAGTTATGCTTAAAGATTAATTACAAGTTTTCAATTGGGGCATTTAATACGATAATTATATCAATAAATATTTGTCATACTATAACCTCAACTTTAGAATGCTATAAATAGTTTTGACGCTGAATAAGTTGTTCTAGTTCGTAACTTTTCACACATTCGTGGAAATAGGCAATATATTTCAAGGGGAATCTACATAGTTTTTTGTGAAAAGGGCTCTCATTTTATAGTAAAAGCTTGCCTTTCAGTCAAAAATCAAAGATTTTTGTTTTCGGGGCTTTTGTACCACGTATTCTAAAATAAAGGGCATTTCGAATATAAAAAAGTGCTGTTGTCTGAAGAACATCATTCCTTCGACAGCATGATTTTGAAAATTTAATATTGAACACTCTTTTGACAAGTGTGTTGGAGAAAGAAAGGCTACGTGATTTCTCTGTACATCTGACAATTGTAAAAATCCAATATCTTGAGCAGTAGACTTTTCAGATTTAATGCATTTGACAGAAGAAAAAAAGAAGAAAATAAAAGAAAATGGAAATAAAAAGAAAAGAAAGAGGGCAAGTTAAAGAACATGGGTAAGTTAAAATAAAAGAAAAGTTCTTGTGAAGCACGAGTTCTTTCGTTGAAGAGGCAATATTTTCGTTCTAAAGGCTTGCACCAAACTGTTCTTTTTTTTTTTTATCTTTTGGTACAAATATGCTTTGACTTTATTTTTCTAGTTGCCATCTGGCTTTAAACGTCAGGAGAGATGAAAGGAGGATGTTGAAGGGATGAGTTGCAAAAACTTGAAGGGAAGAGGGTGTTTTGCACAAAAGGGAATCGATTTCTATGAGCCTTATTTCTTTCGATACGATATGCAATGAAGCTCTTGAGGATGGGAGGGGGGGAGCTCACTTCGCACGGAATGGTGTTCATGAATCTTTAAAATAGTCCCCACTGCTTGCGGAGTGTGAGCTGTTTCCGATAATTTCGTTCGGACTTGACTAAATGGGGTGTTTATTTTTACGGTGGATTTTCTTTTTTGTACTATCAAAAAAATTCAAAATAAAATGGTACCAAAAGAAAAAGTGAGTAATTTTTCCCAAAAAAATAGTGGGGGTGGGGGTCTTTTTTCTAAAGAAAACTGCTGAATTTGACAAAGATAAGACATGGAAATTGCTGAATTTGAATAATAGCCAAGAAGATGGTCAAACATTGCTGAATTAGTGGTTGTTCGAAAATCAAGTCACTGTGACTTTGGCAGGTAGGTAGAAAAAATTGCAATTTCCTTGTTGTTGCAATTTTTGAATCTAAAATAGATGAAGTGTATAAAAATAACAAAGAAATTTATTTATTTTTTTAAGGTTTTTTGTTCACGGTTTATCAGAGTTTTACAAGAAAGGGAAAGATGATTTATTTTTTCAAAAAAAAAGTTTTTCTTAAAGAAAAAAAATGTGCTGATTTTGGACATTCACAAAACAGGGAAATTTCTGATTTTGAATACCAATAAGAACGACTCAGAGCAGTAATTTTCAAACTAGGGGAGAGATGAATTTTTACAAGTGAAAATTGAAGCAATTTTAGTAAATAAAAAAAATTATAAAAAATTTAGACGAGAAAATTTATAAATACTTATTTTAATTATCACAAATTTTAAAATGATTAATAATTCTCTGATTAATAAATTTTTCTAATTTTAAATCATAAAATATTTAATATTTTGATTTCTTCCACAACAAGATATTTATGCGAATGAGTTTTATTATTACTGTCGAGTGATATATCAATATATATATATATTCATTAAGATTTGCTTTTAGAAAAATAAGAAAATTTGATTATATAACGCAGAACAGACCACGTATTTCAATTTGTTGTTACTAATCCCTCTGGTGCAGGAAAACCAACACCAGGTCCAATAGAGCCCGTCGCAGGAACTGGTCCCTGGCAAAGAGTAATATGCAGGTATGGTTGGGTGTACTTCCTCTCGGGTGAGAGTCTGGAGTCCAGCTGACAATTTCTTCTAAATGCCATTTGGGGCACTCTTGCCAAAATCAATAGGAGGAATCATGGTTTCATCCTATGAGATTTTAATAATGTACTATTCTTGTCCTCGTTGTAATAAATGCAGAAAATAAAAATGGATGCAGCTAGTAATATTTAAATTAACATTTAAATCTCGCCAACTGGAGCTATATATTATCTTGTAACTGAAACTATAAAAAAAAGGAAATAACTCATAAAGAAAACGCTTTTCTGAACAATTTAAAGATTTCACAGTTATGTGTAAAGATTAATTACTAGTTTTGGATTGAGATATTTTATATGAAAGTTATTTCAATAAATATTTATTATGCTATAACCTCAACATTAGAATGCAATAAATAGTTCTAACGTTGAATAAATTGTTCTAGTTCGTAACTTTTCTCACATTCGAGGAAATAGGCAATATATTTCTAGGGGAATCTACATAGTTTTCTGAGAAAAGTGCTTTCATTTTATAATATAGTAGAAGCTTGCCTTTCAGTCAAAAATCAAAGCTTTTTGTTTTCCAGGCTTTTGTACCGCATATTCTTAAAAAAAAAAGGGCATTTCGAATATAAAAAAAAGACGCTGTTGTCTGAAGAACATCATCCCTTCGACAGCATGACTTTGAAAATTTAATATTGAACACGCTTTTGACAAGTGTGTTGGAGAAAGAAAGGCTACGTGATTTCTCGCTACATCTGGCAATTGTAAAAATCCAATATCTTGAGCAATAGACTTTTCAGATTTAATGCATTTGACAGAAGAAAAAAAGAAAAGAAAAAAGGGGAAGTTAAAGAACATGGGTAAGTTAAAAGAAAAGAAAAGTTCTTGCGAAGCACGAGTTCTTTCGTTGAAGAGGCAATATTTTCGTTCTAAAGGCTTGCACCGAATTCTTCTTTTTTATTTTTTTATCTTTTGGTACAAATATGCTTTGACTTTATTTTTCTCTTCGCCATCTGGCTTTAAACGTCAGGAGGGATGAAAGGAGGATGTTGAAGGGATGAGTTGCAAAAACTTGAAGGGAAGATGGTGTTTTGCACAAAAGGGAATCGATTTCTATGAGCCTTATTTCTTTCTATGCGATATGCAATGAAGCTCTTGAGGATTGAAGGAGGGGGGGAGCTCACTTCGTCACGGAATGGTGTTCATGAATCTTTAAAATATCGTCCCCACTGCTTGCGAAGTGTGAGCTGTTTCCGATAATTTCGTTCGGCCTTGACTAAATGGAGTGTTTATTTTTACAACGGATTTTATTTTTTTGGACCAACGAAAAAATTCAAAGTAAAATTTTACCAAAAGAAAGAGGGAGTTTAGTTTTCCAAAAAAAGGGGGGAAGGGGTCTTTTTTGTAAAGTAAACTACTGAATTTGACGAATTTAAGATATGGAAATTGCTGAATTTGAATAATAGCATGAAGACGGTCAAACTTGGGAATTAGTGGATGTTCGAAAATCAAGTCGCAGTGACTTTGGCAAAAAAGTAGCTGCTACGGAAGTTAGAAAATATTTTATCTCATTTTTTGTTGCAATTTCTGAATCTAAAATAGATGAAGCGATGATATGAAAATAACAAAGAAATTTATTTATTTTTTTATATATTGTTTTTTCATGGTAGATCAGAGTTATACAAGAAAGGAATGGAGGATGTATTTTTCCAAAAAAGAATTTCCTTACAGAAAAAAATGTGTTGATATTGGACATTTACAAAACAGGGAAATTTCTGATTTTGAATAATATCAAAGATGGCACTAGCGCTCTGGCACTCGGTGCCACAGGTTTCGGGTTCGAGTCCCGGCGTTGCCAATTGATGTTCGTAGTGGTTCGGAATCCACTTTAAACCGTAGGTCCCGGTCCTAACAGGATCGTAGAGCGTTGCGGGGGCATTGTTACTCCGCGTCCGTATCTTCAAGTTACACGCGCCCCCTGGGTAATGCAGAGTGAGTAACGTCTGTGCAGCGCTTGCCTTAAGGCATCCATGACCATGCTGTCTAAGTGTTTGCCAGCTGCATTGGAACAAAAACTAATATCAAAGATTGACTTAGATCAGTGATTCTCAAACTAGGAAAGAGATGAATTTTTTACAGCTGAAAATCAAAGCCCCTTTAGTTCAAAAATAACATCAAAGAATTTTATAAATACCTATTTTAACTATCAAAAATTTAAAAATGATTAATAATCTTCTAATTAATAAAGTTTACAAATTTTAAAATCATAAAACATTTCAAATTTTGATTTCTTTCGCTATGCGAGATTGGATTTTGTTATTATTGTCGACTTACACACACACACATATATATATATATTCAATAAGAGTTTTTTGTAGACCAATAAGAAATTTTTGATTATATAACACGAAAAAAAAGACCATATATTTCATCCATGATATGTAGCATTAAATAATTTTTTTTAAAGCGAAATTGAAAATATAGTTATTTATTATTGGTTATTGATAATTAACTATTTATTATTATATTAAATAGTTAACTATTTATGTCTATTTAATATAATAATTTATATTAAATAGTTATTAATAATTAAAAATATGCTAAATATTATGGTTAAAATTGTTACAGTTACAGTTTTTTTACAAATTTTTGGAACTCATCTATCCCGTAGCTGCCATATCTTCTGCAAGAAAAGTTGGCAACACACAAACAAATGGTTTTTCCTTGAGTTAAGTTGATAAAGGATTGATTCGATAGAAAGCCAGAGGTTTCTATAGGAGAAATAGATGTCCTAGGTTAAATTGAAAAAGTTATAAGAAATTTTTTTCTACGATATATTTGGTTTTTTATTTATGGCATTGCATATTTATTAGTATTGCATAGGTTAAGAAAGTATTGTGAATGTTAAAAAAACCTTGTAGAGGTTAATAAATTTGAAGGAAGTCCTTTAAGAATGTAGATTTTTGAATGGTATATTTCAATTGTATTCATATTGAAACTATTTGTCGAAGGTGGTGTTCTTTTTACTTCTAATTTATTAATGGTGAGTGTTAAAACTAAAATATAAATTATAATGTTTTATAGATAGACACATTGAAGTTAAGAAAGAAAATGTTTCGTATTATGTGATATTTTTGTTTAGTGCGGCTTTGATATGATGGCTATGAAAGGTGTTGATTCTTGAGAATACCAAATCATTTGATTCCTGCTTGGCTTTGACCAAAGCATTTGGCTTGCTCCAGTTTATTAATACGCTTTTATTAGTTTCACCAGTATGTTTTGTAACTGACTCTTTGGGCATTTTGCCCTACTTCAAGCGATCGGATTTAATTTAAAAGTTTTAGACTTATCAAATACCAACGACAATGAAATATTTTGATAAGTTTATTATCTCATCATGATTAGGATCGCCAGGATTAGTGATTTTATTTTAACTTATGAAGAGCATTTTAACCCATGTAGAATGAAAGTACCCAAGACATTTAAACCTACGTGGGACAGTGGCACAACGGATAACGAGCCTGCCTATGGATCAGGAAATTCCCTGTTCGAATCCTGGCTGGCTCGACATATTCGCATTTAGTCTTTGTTTTACTCACATTTAAATTATTGTAAGAACTATAATTCCAATCCTCCGTACCGGGACCTCATTTAAATATAATAGATTAAAAAAACTAAAAAACCCGCTTTTAGAGTTAATTAAACTATAGTTTAAAAAAATAAAATAGTTTAAAATAAATTAATAGTTTAAAAAAACTAAAAAATCATGCCTTTAGAGTAATCAAACTAAAAAGTAAAAAATAATTGTTAACATAAGAATAAAATTACTGACGTGAAAGTGAATGTTACTGTTCTAAAAGCGTAGGGTGCTTTGTATGACATTTTTAAACTAACTCTGCATTTCTTAATGAAACTAGTGAAAAATTATAACGATTGATATCGAGCAACCCACGCTTTTAGAACAGTGACATTCATTTTCTCGTTAGTCATTTTATTCTTATGTTAACAATTATTTTTTTCTTTTTAGTTTGATTAACTCTAAAAGCGTGTTTTTTAGTTTTTTTAAACTATAATTTATTTTAAATTTATCATGTGGTTGACTGATTTCTTTAAATATCTTTTTGAGAAGAATACTGCTTCAGTTTGGTTGATATTTATTATTTTGAATTTTGTGAGATATATACTACTTTAAAATTTATTATTCATGACTGGTGCTGCAGAATTTTATAGAGCATTGCAGTGAGGATCTTGATAATATGATTTATTGTTTATCGATAGGTTAAAAAAAAAATGAAGATATATTTCCCCCCTTGAGAAGTTCTGGTTAATATATCCCTAACCAAAAGTTACAGTTAACTTTCTGTTCTGCAGTTATGATATAATTATATCGAAGAATGGTGAGATTGATGAGTTTGTGGATCATTCCATTTATGATCTCTCTAATTTTTTCTCTATGTCTAGGAAGATTGACTACGTGATATATTCAATTATCCTTAATAATGGAAAGTGATGGATAAATTTGATAAGATGGAGATTTAATTTTGCAAAATTAAATTGTTCATTGACTTAAGTTCTCATTTTGTTGTGAGAGATACTTTCTTCTATTTTGTAAATAATTAAAAGTTTAAGAGTAGGGAGATCTCTAGCTATCGTGTTATGTGGGATCTTTGCCAGATTTTAGGATGGGAACAGCTATTGCTTTTTTCCAATTATTGGATGTGTCAAAGTCTGAGAGATGAATTAATAATTTTGGTGAAGAGGATTTGGAATCGGAAGTACTTAACATTATTATTTATTTTATCTTTATCTGGTGATTTGTCGTTTGGCAGTTTTTTAATGAGTTTTCAGGAAAAAATATCTTGATAACAGTTGATGTGTGTAGTGATTTGTTTGTAAGAAATATTTGAGGTTCATATTAGAAATAACGATATTAGAATGTATTATGACTTTGAATTGGCTGAAAAAAATTTAAATTTTTTTCCTTTCGTACTGCGTTGTTACTTCTTTGTAATTTGCCAGTTGTAGAATTTTCCGTTTCTAGCAAAGTACTAAAAAAGTTATTATCTATTTGTAGGACTACTAATTGTAGGTTCTATTGTTCCTAATTGTTGGTTCTATTGTTCCTAATTGTTGATTCTATTATTTCCTAATTGTTGGTTCTATTGTTATTCTACTGCTAATTGATTTTGTGTTTATTTGATTTGATTCGGCATTTTATTGGAGCATTCTGGTCCCAACTCCAGCAAGAAAAGTAAAAGCTGTATAAAATGAAAATTACGAGTAAATAAGGTAAGGTCAGATAATTATGAACAATGAAATGTAAAGTTACAGTAAAATTATATTTTTGTATTGCTGGTGTTAGATTTCATTACTATAGCAATGTTAGTCAAATCAATGATTTATTTTGCCATATTTTCCCAATTATATAAAATTGTATAAATGATGCTTTCAAGAAAATCAAAAATGCCTGCAATAAAATCAAATGATATAAAAAATTGTTCGTTTTTAACATTTGATGTGATAAATTAACAAAAATAAGTTTAGTTAGCTTATTTAAATAAATTTAAATGCAATAAAATTGGATTTAAAATTTTAAAAATCTGTTTAAAACGCAAAGGTAAAGTTAAATTATAGTAATTTAATTAACAAATTTAAATATCTACCTGAAATAGGGCTGCAATTATGAACAAGCCCCTTAAATCGGAAGTTGAATAAATAAAACTTGAGCAGCCTCTAGAGAAACTACGACTGAATTTAAAAAAAAAAGCCCAAAACGTTAACATCTTTAAAGTGTTAGATAAGCTGCTTAAAATCTGACGAAATAGCCAACATAAAATTAATTTACTTACTTACGCAAGGAGAAAAAAAATTATCTTTAAATATATACTCATTTTTAAAGATTACTTTATTTTAAAGTCTTTTAATTTGGTTTTACTTTTAGTGACAAGTATCTCCTATTAATTCTTGGGATTTTAATATAATATACTGAAAAAAAAGTTTTCTGCCTTCAATATCTTTTTTTGCTTTTACTAATAATTTTTTTATTTCTTACTATGGATTATTTTATAGAGTTTTCTTCCTTAGTGGTTTAAAATGAGTTTGTCGTACCCTAATAAATAATTATTTAAGTCAAGCATGATAATTCTATGTAATATTATTGTTCCGTAAATAGTATGATAAATAATTTTAGTGAAAGAAAATTACTTTTTAACTTTTCAAAGTGCCATTACAAAAACTGTGTAGTACAAACGGACCCTATTTCAGAAAATTTTAAAGCATCCGTTTGCCGTGAAAATATTAAACCTATTAAATCGTAATTCCTCAATGTCAGTCAATGGTTTTTGCATACCGTGTTATAAACGTCCGTTGGCTTCTCGCTGCGCATGCGTATCTGTAATAATATTCTTCTTCTTCAAAGAATGATAATATGTATAAACTATTTCTCGTTCTTCCGTCTCTGCCTGCTGGCAGATTCCGAAGCAAGAGATGTTTTCTTTTTACGGGGTACGATTGGCAGCCTTACGCCCAAATCTCTAGAGTCATATTAGATAAGGACTTACGGTTTAAAGTGGATTCCGAACCACTAAAAATATCCACGGCACCTTCGGAACTCATGGTGGAAACATGGATATTTGTTAGTGGTTCGGAATCCACGTTAAACTGTAGGTCCCAGTCTAAGTGTGCACAAACTGTGCACAAAATGGCCGTTGAGCGACAAACCAAATCATACCTCCGGAACTCGAACCTGAAACCTGTGGCACCGAGAGCTAGTCACTCGGCCATCAGGCCATTCTCGCAAGTTAATTAATTTTTCTAATTTGTTACAATCGCAATAGGTATAAAATGAATTAAATACAATTCAACGCAAAACAAAATAAATTTTTCTTCTCTTATAATTATTTTATCTTGTAAAAGTTCAAGAAAATGAACAAGTAATTAAAACTATTTCTGTAAAAAGAAGATTTTAAAAACTTTGCAACTACATCTATCTTTAAAACTCCAGGTACAGTTTAAAACTTTTCATTAATCACAAGTTCACCACGTATCCCCTTAGCTTCAGATCTTTTCGTCGAAACCGCAACACTTAATTACAACCACTCATGCAAAAAGCTCGTTCTACAACACACTCCCCGAAGATGTTTCTACATGAGCAAATTGGCTACCAATTGCGGACTGTAAATTACCCCTGATCAGTGTCTAGCTGGGGACCTTTCATTAGTGACGGTGGTCCTAAATCGATTTCCCCACAAGTGGAGCTTGGTCCGGATCGCCGTCGGTGAGTTATTCGAATGAAACTTTGCACACGTCAAATTTGACTTTCAAATATATTTAATGAAGGTGTTGTGGATACATTTCAATAGGATTGAGTTATGCGTTGAACCAATGTTTGCGTTCTAGCTTCAATAATTTGAAAATTTACTGTTATTTTAAAGGTCGGACCTGAAATTTTAAATGCAAATTGTTAAAATCTATTACAAACTACATTGTTGTTTTCATATTCTTGGCAATTGAAACTCAGAATCAGGTTTACTCTCGATACATCACTGGGGCTTATTATATTATACACAATTTTTGTTACCTTAGTATGGAACGAACATCCCAAGAGTAGCATCAGGGAGGTTCGCACCTCCTTTCTACTTTTTCAATCTCAAAGAAAGAACATTCAGTAACGTGCATGAGAATTCAGGTTCAAATTTACTGGTGTTATGCATTTCAGTCGGGGCCTAAATGGCCGAGTGGTACCACAGGTTTCGGGTTCGAGTACCGGCGGTGCCATGGAGGACTGTAGTGGTTCGTAATCCACTTTAAACTGTAGGTCCCAGTCTACATGTGCACAAAATGACCGTAGAGCGACAAACCAAATCAAACCTCCGGAACTCGAACCCGAAACCTGTGGCACCGAGCGCTACTCACTCGACCACATGCCCCTCTCACATGTTTATTACTCTTTTCTAATTTATTTCAATAGCAGTAGATATAAAATGAATTAAATATCCACCACAAAATAAAATAAATTATTTTCGCTTATAAACATTTTATCTCCAAAAGGTTCAAGAAAATGAACAAGTAATTAAAACTATTTGTGAAAAAAGAAGATTTTAAAAACTTTGCTACTACATCTATCTTTAAAACTCCAGGTAATTTAAAATCCTTCATTAATCTCAAGTTCCACACATATCCCCTTAGCTTCAGATCTTTTCGTCGAAACCGCAACACTTAATTACAACCACTCATGCAAAAAGCTCGTTCTACAACACACTCCCCGAAGATGTTTCTACATGAGCAAATTGGCTACCAATTGCGGATTGTAAATTACCCCTGATCAGTGTCTAGCTGGGGACCTTTCATTAGTGACGGTGGTCCTAAATCGATTTCCCCACAAGTGGAGCTTGGTCCGGATCGCCGTCGGTGAGTTATTCGAATGAAACTTTGCACACGTCAAATTTGACTTTCAAATATATTTAATGAAGGTGTTGTGGATACATTTCAATAGGATTGAGTTATGTGTTGGACCAATGTTTGCGTTCTAGCTTCAATAATTGTAAAATTTAATTGGTAGTTTGAAGGGCGGGTCTTAAATTTTAAATGCAAATTGTTAAAATCTGTTACAAACTACAGAATTGTTGTTTTCATAAACTGGACATTTGAAACTGAGAATCAGGTTTACTCTGGATGCATCATAGGGACTGGTTAGACTGTACCCAATTTTTGCTACTTTAATATGGAACGAATGGGCCAGGGTAATGTACCAAAACATTCCTCCCCAGTCATTATAGAAGTAAGATAATGAATGGAAAAGAGTTTTATTCTCTGCGGCGGAGAGTGTTGTTAACACTAGTTTTGGTTGCAATAAAAGGAAATAAAAATTCTATGGTGATTGTAACTACCATTTTGGTCGTCTCGTATCAATAACAAGACTACCTGGTAGAGATTTTCTGAGTTTATCTTCAAACGGCATGCGGCCGGATGGGCAATTAATTGGCTAACACTCTGGTCGTTTGTACCACAGGCTCCAATATCAAATACTGGTTGTTCTACGGATGTTTGTAGTGGTTCGGAATCCACTTTAAACCGTAGGTCCCGGTCTAATGCAACTATAGAGCGATGGGCATAGGGCTGACAACCATACCCACTAAAAAAGAAAGAAAAAACATCTCATGTTTTGGAATCTGCCAGTAAGCAGACAGCCTTGTCCCACCTTGGGGCTGTTGCGTCATTGAAGAAGAATATGGAACAAACATCCCAAGAATAGCATCTGGAAGGTTTGCAACTATTTTCTACTTCTTCGATCCCAAAGAAAGAACATTCCCAGATTGTGACCTAAAGCTAAAACTAAGCTATTCGAATCTACTTGTGTTATCATTTCAGCCACTACTAATACCGAAAACGAGGAGACTTGATGCTAATTGTGTGTATAAAAGTGTGTGTAATCGGGTGTATAAACCCAAACCCAAATGCGATGCGATTATTGTTAAAAATTCTTCCAGAAGGCAATGTCGAGGGATTGCCTCCTGGAAGGACTTTCATAGCTTATCGATGGATTGCCCGGGGTATGCACTAAATGAACACTAGGAACCCCAACGTTGAACAAAAAAGAAAGATCATTCCATCCTCCATCCAACGAATTTATCGTGTCCGTGATCTGAGACGACATAAAAACTTTCGATTCATAATCATTTATCGGGTTTCAAGTTAACTTAGTGCAGAAACCCAACGTCCAATCCACTCTGATGCTGCAGTCTTTTAAAATTAAAAATAAAGTATTATTTACTAAAAGGCTTAACTCTCATAAATTTTAATTGAATGTTTTGACGGGTTTTTTTTACGTTATTTAATGCAATATTGAAAGACACTGATTATATTCTCTTTCATAATAAGACAAATTGTTAAACTCTTTTAAATGCAGCCATTGTGATTAAATTTATCATTATGAAATGGTTCCCGTTAAGTAATAAAACAAGTGTTTGTCATTATATTACAAAACATACATCTACTATATAAAGAATCAAATAATCTCTGTAAAAAAACTAGTGTAAACTAAATCAAACTAAACTAATCAAATAACCTAGCTTAAAAAACAAAGGGTCAGGGAATAGCATTATATACAATATACATTACAGAAAAGTATATAAAGGGCTTATACATCATTGAATATATAAAAAGATTATACATTATTGAAAAGTATGTAAAAAGCTTATACATTATTAAAAATATATAGAAGGCTTACATATTATAGAAAAGTATATAAAAGGCTTATACATTATTGAAAAGTATAAAACTCTTTCCTATAAGTACGAAACTGGAGAGGTGCAAATGGGGGAACTTTCCGGGTTTTCTCCCATACGGCACTCAAATGAGATATTGTTGTCCTGAAATTCTTCCAGGATGGCAATTCCTTCCCAATCCCTAATGTGCCATTAGTGAATTGTTCGTGTCGTTAAGAAGAAGAAACTATTTACTGATATTTGAAAAAATACATTTTAGTTTAATATAAAATTTAATTTGTTTGTTTTTTAAATAATCCATATTAAAATATTTTTTTTCCTGGACAAATTTTAATTATATTTTCTTCATTCAGGCAATCAGAATAAGGAATAAAAATTAATACATTTTGATTGAGGAATAAAATTTCTTTCAGAATGATGAACAAAATTTTATGCATTTAAAACAATGAATAAAATTTGATACATTCAGAACGATGAATAAAATGTCATGCATTCAGAACGATGATTAAAATTTCATGCATTCAGAATGATGAATAAAATTTCATACATTCGGAACGATGAATAAAATCTCATGCATTCAGAATGATGAATAAAATTTCATATATTCAGAACGATGAATAAAATCTCATGCATTCAGAACGATGATTAAAATTTCATGCATTCAGAATGATGAATAAAATTTTATGAATTTAGAATGATGATTAAAATTTCATACATTCGGAACGATGAATAAAATCTCATGCATTCAGAACGATGATTAAAATTTCCTGCATTCAGAACGAACAATGAATAAAATTATTAGTAAATGCATTTCATGCATTAATTTATGCATTTAAGTATATTTCGTGCACCCTGAGCTTATCCGAGTTTCGGGTTTTCGGCTTAAAAGCAGATTCCCTATACGAATCTATAATTACCTGTCTTTAAATGCGTTAAATATTGTATTGCTAGGTATTTTGTGCGTGTGTAAATAAAGCTGGGAGTTCTTAAACCTTTTCCACAAGTATCTCAACCGAACCACACCCAGTTACAGTCTGGTAGCCCAACCTGCACGTTACAGATTTAAATAAAAATAATATGTATTAAATACTTCACTTACTTTGCATTTCAATTTTCCATGCATAAAGTTTTCATACATTAAGTTTAAATGCCCCAAAGCTAAGACGTGATAAAAATTATGCAAAATATATTTTATTTAAAAAGTTCTTAAAATTTTGTTTTCTTTTACTTATGCAAAAAATAAATAAAAGTTAACCTTCTAAGAATATATTAAGCGCACAAAAATATATTATGATTCAGAAACGACATTTCAAACAAACATAGTTTTTAATTAGTAGCTGCCTTAAATCTTGTTTTAATAAATTGAGAAACCCAATCAACAAAGTTTCTCATTTAGTTAATAAGTTGTTTAATGCCACTTTCAGTTCTGGGAAACTACTCTAATGAAAACGTTAATCCTCAAATGTAATTTCTGAAATTAACTTGCTCTGAAGATTGCAAACAATGAAAAATCCCTCCACCGAAATGAATTTAACTTGAAGAATCGAGATTAATTTTACTGAAATTGTTAAATAACTAATCATCATAAAGTTAAAAGGAAGGAAAACTTGTTCCAAAAGCAGTTTGTCCACATTGACTACAAGATTTGTATTAAAATAACGATTAAAAAACTGTAATTCTAGGAAAATTCAATATTTAATTAAAACCACCATTTCGATTCAAAATTAAATATTGAACTTCATTGTTTAAATATTCATTCAAGTCTGATCTAAATTAAAACGAAATGCAATCTTAAACATATAAATTTAAAGCATTTTTCAACTAAAACGATGCTTATAAATGGAGATTGCTTTAATTTATTTCTTTTTTAGAACAAGATTAAATTTCAAGATTCAGTTAATTGGATGGAAGCTTTTTGCTCTTACAATTTATCGATCCAACGACCTAGAAACGCCAAAAAGTTTGTCAGATTAATACTTTTTTTTGAAAAACTTTTAATTTTATTAGGTTGACTGACACTTCATTGTGATAAACTTTCCAATTTATAAAATATGCACAGGTTTTTTTTTCAGAGTGATTGACATTTCATTCTTTTTCTTTTCAATTTTCTAGATGCAGTTATTAAAATTATTATACCGAGTTAAAACTTTTATCAATTTAGAAAAAAAATCTCATCATTATTATTTGCGGATGAATGGAATTAAACAAATGTCATTTTTAATTCTTAAAATAAATTAATGTGTCAAATATCAGATCACTTTTAATGATTAAAATAACAGAAAATTTTATTCCACATTCCGTGAAGTTTTATTCATTGTTTTAAATGCATGAAATTTTATTCTTCTGAATGCATGAAATTTTATTCTTCTGAATGCATGAAATTTTAATCATCGTTCTGAATGCATGAAATTTTATTCATCGTTCTGAATGTATGAAATTTTATTCATTATTCTCAATGCATGAAATTTTATTCATCATTCTGAATGCATGAAATTTTATCCGTCGTTTTGTAATGCATTTAAAGGCATAAGCAGAAACTATAATTAACTAATATTTATATATATATATGATTACTGTCACATCAATTATACATCATATATAAAGGATAATAATATGTTGAACATTAGTTTAAAATGTTTTTCACATATAGACTATTTTTTTACTTTTTATAGAAAGTAAATGCGTACTTTGCTTCTAAAAACAATGTTCCATTAAATAACTACTTTTTAAGCGACAAATTCAAACAACCATAAAAAAGGAAGAATTTATTGCAAAATGAATCGCAGTATCAGTGCTCAAAAGCAAATTAACTGTAGTTTTTAATTGAACTTAATAAAATATTGTATAGAAGATCATTTCTCTTTTTATCTCATATTTCTAAAAGCTTCGTCAAATCCATCAACAACATCGCCAAATCCATCAACAACATCGCCAAATCTGTTATCAGTATCACCATTTGTGTCTCAATGGTCGCCAAATCTCTCGCTAACTTGGTGATATTTTTAATTTTCACAATAAATGAATATTCATTTATAAAAAATTATTGTAAAATATCTATATGCAATTTTAGTAACAAGATATATTTACAAACAAACTTTTTTTTTATTGTCAAGTAAAGAATAATTAATATTGCATAATATGTTCTAATATTTTCATTGAGTAAAATTTCATTTAAAAATGTTAGAAAAATGCTAAGATCGAAAAGAAATTCGAATAGATAACTAATTGAAATGAATAAAAAATTCTATAGAAGATCATTTTGCTTTTTTATCACGTCTTTCTAGAAGCTCCGTCAAATCCATAAACAGCATCGCCAAACCTGCTATCAAAATCATCAATTTGTGTCACAATTGTTGCCAAATCTCTCGCCAACTTGGTTATCATTTTAATTTTTCAATATTTAACTATAAATAATTATAGATATATCTACATGCAATTTTAGTAACAAGATGTATTTACAAAAGAACTTTTCTTTTTTAACAAGTAAAGAATAATAAATATTTCTTAATATGTTCCAATACTATCTCCATTGAATAATATTTCATTTAAAAATGTTAGCAAAATTTTAAATTCGAAAATAAATTCGAATAGATAACTAATTGAAATGAAAAAAAAATCCTATAGAAGATCATTTTGCTTTTTATCTCTCATTTTTAGACACTTCGCCAATCCGTCAACAATATCACAAATCTGTCATCATAATCATCATTTACGTCACAATGGTTGCCAAATCTCTCGCCAACTCGATGATAGTTTTAATTTTTCTCAATGAATATTTAATTCATCATCATAATCCCTTCCACAGCCCGTTGTGGGCCTTGGCCTTCTTTAAATGATCCAGCTAGGCTGTTCTCCTCTTGGCCGTGGCCTTGGCCTCCAGTTTTTTATCTTAATCACATTAAAATCAGAGTCTAAACAGTCGACACATCTCTTTTTCGGTCTTCCCCTTGGTCGTTGTTCAAAAGGGGTTACGTTGAAAACCTTCAAAGGAGCTCTATCACTTTCCATTCTCATGAGATGACCGGCCCATCTCATTCTGTTCAGTTTAACAAATTTTAGAATATCAATATCTCTAAAAAGTTTGTAAAGTTTAAAATTGTATCTTCTTCGCCAATTTCCATTGAATATTTAATTATAAATAATAATAGTAAAATATCTACATGCAATTTTAGTAACAAGATATATTTATAAGCGAACCTTTTTTTTAATATAGAGTGAAGAATAATTAATATTTTATAATATGTTCTAATATCTTCATTGAGTAACATTTCATTTAATAATGTTAATAATGTTGACTATTCGATTTTCGAACCGAAAACAAATTCGAATAGCCAGCTTATAATGAAAGCTTTGGAAAACTAAATTTTTTTCTGGTTGATTTATTCAATTTCCCGCGAAAAATAAAACATCGATGTCTGAAGAATGTTTGTTCTAGAGCAAGAGAAATATTATCTTGGGGAATTGGAATATTTTTGTTTTGGCCTTCGCCAGTTATCTAATACATAAAGCCTTAATCTGTGAGATCCAAATGCTCTTCAAGGTTTATGAGCGAAAATGTTGTTTTATGCATTGTATCGAAAACATTTCAGAGAGAAAACTCTTATCTCTCCTCTAGGAATACGATGCTTTGCGAATCCTTGGGCTTACAGAATTCAACACTCAACGTTATTTCGGCAGCAAAGCGGATGAATTTGGTTCCGACTGAATGAAAATAAATGTAAGTTTCTTATTCTAGTAAATATTTCGTAGCATTTCTTAAGATAATAAGGTTAGTTTTTGTTAAAAAAAATCTCAGTCTCATTGCTTAAAATTGGAGCTTAAAATCATTGCAAAAGTTGAATCTCTTTATTTATCAACTAAATTAAATCTAAAAACAATTAAGGTAAATGATTACAGAATTCTCCTTGTATAAACTAAACTATTATTAAATTAATAATAATAACTATGAGAATGCTAAATTTTAAATAAAATATTTTACTAAAAAAACTCATGAATACCAAAAAAAAATATTTTGTCTCAGTATCTGTTTATATAAACTTTATTTAGTTTCATTAATTTTTGTAATATTAATAAATTATTATTTGAGAGCTATTTTAGTGCATCTATCTTGTTATTTCCAACAGTTGTGTTAGGTGGAAAGTGTTTATGCCATTCTAGAGGATTTTTTCGAAGAATTCTAAACTAATGTGGGATTTATTATAAAGTCATCTAGTTACATAATAGACATTTTGCTATTCTACTTCAGTCATAGTAAGTCCGTATCTTCATTCATCTGCTGGAAAAGTCAGAGTCCAGTCTGATTCGTGACCCAGTGGCAACTTGTGCACCTATCGTGCAGGAGAACTAAGGTTTGAACAGGCTAGCGATAAAACAATTAAGGTAATCTAATCAATAATCAATCTAATCTAATCAAGGTAATTCAATCGCTGCTTTCAAAAGCTAAGTGGCTCGATACGGATTTTACAAACGCACGTAAATCATTTAGCATCGATAGTTATAGCTCCCGATAAGGGTTTTCTCCAATACAACATGCAAATGCAAGGCAATTACATCTAAAAGTCCTTCCGAATGATAATATCAACCTGTCGACGAGCTGTTTATGGTATATATCAGTGGAGCACGAAGCTCCCCGATGTTCAACATAGAAACTGGCATACACAAATTTCATAATTACTTTTGATAAATTTAACCGAAAAATAAGGTACTTTTGATAAAATATGGTACACACATCCTTAATTTTTTTTTGTTGCTCTTTTCACTGATGCATAATATTAATGTACTGCTTTACAAGTAAATTAATTAATTACATTAATTTACTTACTTACAAGTCCAATTAAGATTTTTCAAAGGTTAATTTTTCAGAAGTTTCTAGGATTTTTGTTTTTGAGAAAAAAGTGAAATTTTTGCCCCTTTTATTTTGAGCCTCAATGATCCCATTTAAAATTTTCTCAAACTATTTTAACATTAATATTTAAACTTTCGTCTGTCAAAGATTACCTCGTTCCTTTAAATAGCTAAATATTAAGAAATTTGGTAGATAAAATTAAGAACACGATTGACAAAAACCAACGCTAACGATACATCAGAACCACCTGTATCCCTGGAAAGTTGAATTCTTCATTAAAAAATATTCGTTTTATCAGAAATTCTTACATTGTTAAGTGTGGAAAAATTATAATAAAATTTGATAAAATAAATGCAATGCTTTGTTATTTTTTATTTAATCAGATACACTTTTCTCGTGCACCACACAGCACGATCCTTACAAGAGTAAATAGTATCCATAAAGGTTTTAGATACAACACGCATACATAAGACGAAATGGGAAACAATATTAAAAAAAAATAATAATAAAAGAAATTAATTTAATAAAAAATAAATAAAAGAAAAATAATAATAATAAAGGTGGCATATAAAGGTAATATACAAAAACGTTTAGAGAGAATAAAATGCAGACATTAGATGCAAACACTACTGTAATAAAATAGATGCACACATTATTTGCATTGACAATAATTCACAATTTTAAATAAAAGAAAAATAATAATAATAAAATTAGCTTATTGTAAAGGTAGTATACAAAGATATTTAGAGGGAATAAAATGCAGACATTAGTTAAAGACAGTACTGTAACACAATGTACAAAGAAAGTAAGTTTAGAGGCACACATTAATTATATTGACAGTAATTCACAAATTTAACAAAAACGAGAAAAGAGGTTTTTGTTTTTAGCAAGCACTACAGACCAGGTTTTCTTTAGAATTCCAAAATTATGTTTAAGAACCATTCTTTTATTTCCAACATAAATACATTTAAAAATCATAAGTTCCACCTTTCACGATTCCAACCTTAAAACTGTACAAATTAATGGATTTGAGATATAAACTGAAAAATTTATTTTAACATGAAAAATTATCGTGACTTCATTAAAATAGAGTATTTTAATTAATTAATCTTCACAGAAGGAAAACATTTCTTTAGGTTCTTAATGATTGGTCTCTGAATTTTTATCAAAGCTACAAGCTATTTTAAATAACAATGAATAAAAACATTTTATTCCAAGAATTGATTAAAATTTCTCAGAACTTGTCTCATATAACTTTGATTAGTTTTTTACATTTTCAAGAAGCCATTCTATTGTTAGATTAATTTGTATGCATTGCACTTATGCTATTTTATAAACATGAAATACAAAATGATATTGAATGTCACGTACACCGGTTTCCTTTTTCATTTTCTTAATTCTTAGAAGGAAAATAATTTTTATGTAAAATAAAGTGTTCAAACTCTTTTGTACTATTTTTAATATGCTACATTCATCGAGATAATTTATTTTACATATTTTTTTAATGTAACAACTTCCGTGCACATAAATTTCAATAAGATTATTTTAATGAAAACAATTCAAAGTTCTGAATCACTGGTTTTTCTAAACTTAAAAATAAATAAATAAATAATTGAAAAGAATTCATTTTTCTTAGAATTCGAAAATAAAATAGAATTCCTTAGAATTCGAAAATAGAACTTATTCACCTTTTGGCGCAGCCATTTCAGATATAAAACACAAATAAGGTATTTAATTTTAAATCTTTGAAAACATATTTTTCTATGCAGGATGTGATTAAAATTTTGTTTTTAAATGAGTGTAGCAGGAAGATTTTGGAAATTACTCAAAATATTCTACTAAGAAATAGAAGTTATAATTTAGAGAAACATATAGACCAATCAAAAATGACATATTTTGTAATCAAAGCTACAATATTTTTTTTAAATAACACTAAACACAAGGTTTGAATTCTCTTCAAGCTTGATTAAAATTTTCCCTTAACTATTCTCTTAAAACTTTGGCTATTTTTTTTTTTTTTTTTTTGATGAAGTCTTCCTATTGTTAGATTAATTTGTATGCATGGCATTCCTGTTGAATTTTATAAGCACGAAATAGAAAAGGATATTATATTTCACGCTTACCATATTTCTTATTTTTTACTCCATTTTCTTAACAGTTTTTCATCTAAAATAACGTGTTCAAACTATTATATATATGCAAAATTCATCTAGTTTTTTTTCTTTATTTATTTGTAACAGTTTACTTTTAAATGAACTATTTGATACTCATTTAAATGAGTTTTTCTGTAATTTTTTATTAAGATGTTATGAAAATTACTGTTACTGATGGATTATTATATAAATGAAAGAGGAAATACCGATTGGGTATGTACATATCAATATATAGGATTTTATATGGGGTTATAGGATTTTATATAGGGTATATAGGTATTTATATACAGGGTTTATAACGATTGAGTATATATAGGGTTTATTTCGTTTGGGTATGATGAATATGTATTTATGATATATGTATATATGGGGTTGTTACCGATGAATGACTTATAAAAATTAGGTATTAAAGAAAAAATATTATAATTTTTGTGATGATTAGAAAACCAATTAGCTAATATTTGTATTCAATAAAGTGCAAATACAAATTTATTTCTATAAAATACAAATTCGATAAAATTTTCATTCAATGAAATACAAATTCAATAAAATTTATATTTAAATACATACAGATTTAAAATCGATATTCAATAAAATGCATATTCGTGAGGAACGGAAGTATAAGTAACATACCTAACTTAATTTGTATTCATTTTATATTAATTTGTATTTGTAGCATACCTCATTTAATTTGTATTTATACCTAGAAATGAGATGAATGCCTTATACCGATTAAATATTAAAGAAACAATATTATAATTTTTGTGATGATTAGATAACCAATTAACTAATATTTGTATTCAATATAGTATAAACACAAATTTGTTTCTATAAAATGCAAATGCAATAAAATTTTCATTCAATAAAATATAAATTCAATAAAATTTATATTTAAATGCATACAGATTTAAAATTTAGATTCAATAAAATACAAACTCGTAAGGAATGGAAGTATGAGTAGCATACCTAACTTAATTTGTATCAAAAAATATTAAAGATCTTTCACCTAAAATAAATTTAAATAAATTTCTTTCAAGTAAGAAAAGATTTCAAAAGTGCATGAAAATCTAAATAATCTGTTTCCTCAAACTTTCTTTTCCGCGAACTTCTTCACCTTCGGGCATTTTCAAAAATGCTATACAAACAAGCTATTGAATTTTGCATCTTTGAAAAAATATTTTTCTGTGGAGAGATTGCACAAATATAGATATGATTAAATTTTGCTTTTAAAGGACTACAGAAAGAAAAATTTGCAAGTGTTCAAAAATGCACAACAATGCTACCATTTTACTAAAAAGTAACAGATTTAAACTAAAGAAATACACTGGCCAATTAAAGAATATACATTTTTTAATTCAGTCAAGAAAATATCCATAATGTCTATAAGAGATTTAATAATTTTGACATCCTGATATATATCTATCGATTCATCGAATTATTATCGATTTATCGAATATTCTATAAGAGGGACCAACGTTAATGTATTTTTTATCAAGAAAAAATACAAAAATTAATAATTAATAATTAATAAAATTTATAAATTAAATTTTTTAATTCATTTAATTGTATAATCGTTACAATTTCTGATCTAATTTGATCAAAAAGTTTTGGATTTACAAATTTTAATAAAAGAAAAAAATTTGATTGATTTCAGATTTATGAATGAATTACGATTTAATATATTTATAAATTAATTAAAAATAACTAAATGCATAATTCAATTAAAAACTATATATAGATAAGTTTATTAAAAACTTATTTAATTACATTGTTGTAAGTTCTCATATAATTCGAGAGATAATTTATTTTGAGTCTGGTCAATAATTGTACAGTCTTCAATGTAGGGGTAAAATACAGTTGTATATGTTAATTCGAGTTGATAGGCAAAAGAACTAGAATACTGAATGAATATATAGATATAAGCTTAAATAATAGAAAATTAAGACTATAATATAATTTTTAATGGTAACTCAATTATTCATGTTACTATTGGAATTAGAACTATTACGCAGATTGTTTCTCTTTTAATGTCTAACTAACTTGTCGAATTTCTGCTTCATATAATTGTGCTTATTTATCATTTGCATATATTCTTCTAGTTCCTAAACCTCTTGTAATATAGTGAATGTTTGCTTCTAGGTATAAGAAATAACATGAATTATTACATATTAAAAGTCCAGTATTTATGTGTTTTCAATGAACTCCCACTAAACAATCCAAGCCTATCCGATATCCACAGTTCTAACTGGAATTAACTTGACAAGCTGACCAGGAGTTGGACTCACTCTTTATTTACATCAACAATTCACAATCTTAGGATACTCTGTGAACTTGTTTGGGTATATGTAAATAATATTACTAAAAGCGGGAAACAATTAACAAAGGAAGTAACAGATGTAAATCTAGCAATTTATTGATTATTGGTTGTCAATAGCCATTACCCAATCATATTTCTCGATTATCTTCTCTATATCTCCTTTCTCTCTCTTTTGTTCTTATTTTCGTTTCTAGTTATTGTTCTAGAAATATCTCAAATCATCTCAATGCTTCGCACATCGACATTTTTATTTAAAATGTAATTGAAAGCAGATTATCATTTTAGTGTTCGATTAACATGTATGAATAAATAGGCTTAACTTCATTTCTTTCATATGAGGACTTAATTTGAAGTGTTTAACCATTACTTTAATGTTTTGAAGGACATTCTATTAATACTGTTTTGTTCTAAAAATAAGTGCTTTATAACCTATGAAAATTGGAGGGAGTATAGTTCGTGAGCTTGACGCTGCTCCAGATTTGAGATATCAATCTTCATTTACACCTGAGTTTTTAAAATATTTATCTCCATGAAAGTAAACTCAATAGACAGATTGAAAATCTTGTAGGACATTTTTTAAAAACCGTATAATACAGTGAAAAAAATAATACAGTGAAATTTACATAATAATTAAAATACATAATAAATTGAAATTTCATCATAAGTTCGTGTGGTTAAAAATTACATTACTATCTGTTTTAATGTTAGGCTACTTTTTAAAAAAAAATTTGAGTAAAATGTGAAATGCAAAATCGTAAACAAAAGCTCTATAATACTAATTTAAGTTGTACTAATATAACATTAATTTAAGTTTTACACTAATATAACATTAATTTAAGTTTTACACTAATATAACATTAATTTAAGTTTTACACTAATATAACATTAATTTAAGTTTTACACTAATATAGCATTAATTTAATTAGATCATATAACACTAATTTGAATTGTTTGATTAATTTATTACCTAATCACACAAAGAACATTACTACATTAATAAAAACCAATATTTTTTTACGTAGAAGGACAGAAGAAGGTGGTATGAGTGAAGGCGGTAAAATATTCATAAAATAAAGTTTTATCAAGGAGTAAAAGAAAGAAAAAAAGATTGGGACACACATTTAGATGACAAAAAAAGGTGCTAAAATCAGAAGTTCTTCACATTTTTTATCCCACAATCCATTTATGACAAAGAAAGAGTATTCCCTAACTAAGTATTGTGTATTGTATTAAAGTAAGAGTATTGTGTATGCCTTGAAACAAATTTGTAATTTCGTGAATTTTACACAATAGAAAATTATTGGAATCTAAAATTTTTTTTACCCAATAGAATCATTAATTGTAACTATTTAATTACGTGTATGCATTTAATTACAAAATTTCTTCACCAAGTATTCACCAGATTTCCACCATGTCTGCCTTCTTGAATTTTAATCCAATGGAAATTCTTAGGAAGCCGTAAAGTGTAGTATGAAACGTGCTTGTGTGTAGTCACAAAATGAGTAATTAAAGCATAAAGAAAGTAATTAAAGCATAGATGGTTCTCCTTAAAGCCGAATTTGTTGCATGTAATTTCTAAAACTTACTTGGAAGAATATTTTTAATTTATTAATTAAAGTTTCAAAATTTAAACACAAAATTTATTGACGATACATTTTTTTGGAAAAAAATTTTTTAATCAAAAAATGAGCGTTATACTATGGTTTCGTATTGTAAACAATTTATATTATAATTCTCTTGATTATATTCATTTTGTCTTGAGTTTAATAATTTTCAATTAAGTAGTTGCTTAGAAAAAAAAATTTAAAAACCTAATTATACGATATGTTTCAACACAAGTTTAAAACTTATTAAAAAAAATTTATTACAAGACACGAAAATTCGACGAGAAAGGAAATATTGTTTGAAACGTTCTGAGTTGCTTGGAACGATATTAATCAAGAAAAATGCTGAAGAATTAAGCGAATTCTTGAGCAAGTAAATGGGGTTAATAATTAAAGTGTAACCATTCTTATAACTCCATGGAAATGAAACATTTTTAATCTTATAAAATAAAAAAAAAATTATCATTTTTCTTTTTTCAAAATTCTTGTAATCATTTCAGAATGCCCCCTTTGAATTTAATTAATACAAAATTAATTAATTTAACATATTGGAAAACATACTTAGTCTGAAGAAAGCAATTTATGACACCATGAAACTTTATACGGTATGATTCCTTATGTCATTAGGAAAGAAAATTTTTCTATGTTCTTCTTCATTGGTGTAACAGCTCCATGGTGGGCCAAGGCAGTAATTTTTCTATGTTGAGTATCAAAATTAATATTCGTAATATTTTTATGATTAAAACACATTAATCGATAAAATTTATCCGTCAATATAGTGATATTTATTTTGCATTATAACATTAAATAAATATGTCTTCATAAAATTTAAAAAAAACTTTAAGTTCTTTTTTAATATGAGATTTTATATGAGAGAGACTGCATATATTCTGAAGCAAGTTCTTGCAAAATAATATTATTTGATATTATATAATATCTTCATTAAGTGGTGTATATATTTGAAAAAATAGATCTAGAATGCTAAAATGGTCGACTAATCTACTAAAATGGACGATACAAAATTCTTAGAGGCCGATAGAAAAATTATTTTCATTTTGCTACACAAATTAAATATTGTATTTTATAAATTATTTATCTATCCTATCAAATATGTAATGTTCAGAAAAAGGTCAATGCATGTTTAGTCGTTAAAAAAATGTATCCCTTTGACGCTATATATATATCAAATCAATAATTGATTTTGTTGTTGTTGTCCAAATGAGATTTAAGGAAACTCGTTTAAACATCTTTGGTTAATATGACTAATCGCTAGAGCGAACGATAGAAAATTATCTATATGATCAATAATATATATACTGCAATATAGATGTGATTATCAGACTGCAATATAGATGTGACTGTAGCCATAAAATAAATCATATTAAACATTTACGTTCGTTTAATAACTTACTATATAGTTCGTTACAAAATATAGTTTAATTACTTTCAACTACATAGTAATTTTGAAAAAAAAAAATTTCGAAATCTAATTATCGATATGCCTCAACACAAATTTAAATCTTATTAAAAAGAGTTTATTATAAGGTATGAAATTTTGACGAGAAAAGAAATATATATATATATATATATTTTTAAAAAAATTTGGGATTCTATCACTTTTCTTAAATTTATTGATGAGCATCATCATAAAATATTACTTTTCCAAAACTAAAAATGCCTCGGCAAGATTTCTCAATTAAATAACATCACTTTGAGCCTGCTCCCAACGTTACTGGCGGTGATAAACAATAAAAGAAGATTAATTCTCACTCAACAGTTTTAATGAAGAGACTTTATACATGGGCAGTTCATTGAAGAGTCTGTTCTGTGATAATGAAGGGAAGTTTGCACTTTTTTTTTTCTTCCTCCTCTTACTCAAGAACAAAAGTTTATTAAATTAATGAGAGCTTTAAATATTCTTTCAAATTAATGTTTCCTTGTTGCGGAGTAATCAAATGAAGCAGGTTTGCAGCGAAGAAGATTTAACGTAAAAGTTCAAGAGATTTAATATTCTTTGAAACGTTCTGAGTTGCTTAGAACCGAGATTAAGCAAGAAAAATGCTAAAGAATTAAGCGAGTTCTTGAGCAAGTAAGTGAGGTTAATAATTAAAGTGTAACTATTCTTATCATCCCATGAAAATGAAGCATTTTTAATTATGTAAAGTAAAAAAAATTATCATTTTTCTCTTATAATAATTCATGTAATCATTTCAGACTGTCAACTTTGAATTTAATAATTAATTTAACATATTAGAAAACACGTTATCAATCGATAAGATTTATCAATTTTAAAATTTATATACAATGTAGGGATATATATTTTACATTATTAACATTTAATAATTATGTTTTTATAAAATTTAAAAACGTTTTAAGATCTTTTATAACATGAGCCTTATTTTTGATTAGATAGACTGCATATATTCTGAAATTAAATTCTTGCAAAATAATGTTCTTTGGTGCATAATTTCATCATTATTGCTAAAGTGGTGTACATATTTTTAAAAAAACAATTTAGAATGCCAAAATGTATGATTAATCTGCTAAAATGGTCGATATAACATTATTAGAGGTCGATAGAAAAATTATTTTCACTTTGACACTTTGTTAAATATTGTATTTTTTGAGATTTTGAGATTTAAGGAAACTCGTTTAAACATCTTTGGTTAATATCGCTAATTGCTACTGCGAACGATAGTAAATTATCTCTATGATCAATATAATATATACTGCAATATAGATGCAATAAATACTGTAGCAATAAAATAAATCCTCTTAAACATTTATGCTTATTTAATAAAAAACGTTTATGTTCGTTTGTTAGTATGCTCGTTCATTTTGAACAGTAAGTCCCGTCTAACATAATCGTAGAGATTTGCGGGAGTAGTGTTACTCGCGTCCGTGCCATATCTTCAAGCTACGCGTGCTAAATGAGTAACGTCAGAGTAGCCCTTGCTTATAGCACAAAGATAACTGTCCAAGTATTTGCTAGCTGCATTAGAAAAAAAAAATTTTCATATTAAAAACAATTTATAGTTATTGTAAGCAATTTATAATATGTAATTTTTATTAAGTTCAATTTTTGGAGTTTAATAACTTTCAATTGAGTAGTTGTTTGAAAAAAAACCTAATTATACGATATGTCTTAACACAAATTTAAATCTCATTAAAAAGAGTTTATTATAGGGCATAAAAATTTTACGAGACAGGAAATATACATACATACATAATTTTTTTTTTTTCAAATTTGAGAATCTATCGCTTTTCTTAAATTTATTGATCAGCATCATCATAAAATATTACTTTTCCAAAATTAAAAATGCCGCAGCAAGATTTCTCAATGAAATAACATCACTTTGAGCTCTCTCCCAACGTTTCTTACGGTGATAAACAATAAAAGAAGATCAATTCTCACTCAACAGTTTAAATGAAGAGACTTTATACATGGACAGTTCATTGTAGTCTCTGTTCTGTGATAATGAAAGGAAGTTTGGTCTTCTTTTTTCTTCCTCCTCTTACTCAAGAACAAAAGTTTATTAAATTAGTGAGAGCTTTAAAGATTCTTTCAAATTAATGTTTCCCTGTTGCGGAGTAATCAAATGACGCAGGTTTGCAGAGAAGAAGACTTAACGTAAAAGTTCAAGAGATTTAATATTGTTTAAAACGTTCTGAGTTGCTTGGAACCGAGAATAATCAAGAAAAATGCTGAGGAATTAAGCAAATTATTGTTCATGTAAACGGGGTTGATAATTAAAGTGTAACTATTCTTATAACCCCATGGAAATGAAACATTTTTAATTTTGTATAGTAAAAAAAAATTGCATTTTTCCTTTATGATATTGTAATCATTTCAGAATGTCCCTTTTGAAATTAATTAATACAAAATTAATTAATTTAATATATTGGAAAACGTTTTGAGTCTTAAAGGCTCCTCGTTTTTGAAACAATGTCGACAACAAAGCCGCCAGCGGATTGAAACTCCTCCATAATGCTGGCCAGTGACTTATTATTGCTACTTACATTGCCTCTCATGACACGAGTCGGGCAATACATTTTTGTTCTTTATCAAAAAGTGAGCTTTATACATATTATTATAGTTATTATATATATGTTATTATAGTTTTTGCGTTGTAGGGGCCTGATGGCCGAGGGTCGAGCCCTCTGGCAATTTGCACTTCGGGTTCGAGTCCCGGCAGTGCCATGGAATGTTTGAAGTAATTCTGAATCCACTTTAAACAGCACGTTCCGGTCTAATATAATCGTAGAGAGTTGCAGGAGTAGTGTTACTCGCGTCCGTAGCATATTTTCAAGCTGCACGTCACCACTCGTGCTAAATGAGTAACGTCGGCGCAGCCCTTGCTTATAGCAAAAAGATATTATATAGCCCAAGTATTTGCTAGCTGCATTGGAAAAAAACAATTTTTTTTCGTATTATAAACAATTTATATTTTATTATGAACAATTTATAATATGTAATTTTTATTTAGTTCACTTTTTTCGGTTTAATAACATTCAGTTAGGTACTTGTTTTGAAGAAACCTAATTATACAATGCGTCTTAACAAAAATTTAAATCTCATTAAAAAGAGTTTATTATAAAGCATGAAAATTTGACGAGAAAGGAAATATATATACATTTTTCTAATTTGAGAATCTATTGCTTTTCTTAAATTTATTGATGATCATCATCATAAAATATTGCTTTTCCAAAACTAAAAATGCCGCATCAAGATTTCACAATTAAATAACATCAATTTGAGCTCGCTCCCAACGTTTATGACGGTGATAAACAATAAAAAAAGATTAATTCTCAAACAGTTTAAATGAAGAGACTTTATACATGGATAGTTCATTGAAGCCTCTGTTCTGTGATAATGAAGGGAAGTTTGCTCTTTTTTTTTTCTTTCTCCTCTAACTCAAGAACAAAAGTTTATTAAATTAGTCAGAGCCTTAAAGATTCTTTCAAATTAATGTTTTCTTGTTGCGGAGTAATCAAATGAAGCAGGTTTGCAGCGGAGAAGATTTAACGTAAAAGTTCAAAAGATTTAATATTGTTTGAAACGTTCTGAGTTGCTTGGAACCGAGATTAATCACGAAAAATGCTAAAGAATTAAGCAAATTCTTGTGCAAGTAAACGGGGTTAATAATTAAAGTGTAACTATTCTTATAACCCCCATGGAAATGAAATTTTTATTCTTGTAAAGTAAAAAATAAATCACACTTTTCTGTTATAATAATTCTTGTAATCATTTCAGAATGTCACCTTTGAAATTAATTAATATAAAATTAATTAATTTAGCATATTGAAAAACATGTTTAATCTAAAGGATGCAACATATGGTACCATGAAACTTTATATGGTATGATTCATTATTTTGTTCGGAAATATAATTTTTCTATGTTGAGTATCAAAAATAATATTCTCAATATATTTATGATTAAAGCACATTAATCGATAAAATTTACTGGTCAATGTTGTGATATTTAGTTTGAATTATAACATTTAATAGCTATGTCTTTATAAAATTAAAAAGTTTTAAGATATACTTACTTAGATAGACTATATATATTCTGAAAAAAACTTCTTGCTAAATAATGTTTTTTGATGTACAATATCTTCATTGCTAGTAGTGTGTATATTTGAAAAAATGCATTTATAAATGCTAAAATGGTTGATTAATCTACTAAAAGAGTCGATATAGCATTATTAGAGGTCGATAGAAAAATTATTTTCACTTTTTTACACAAATTAAATATTATATTTTATATATTATTTATCTATCCTATCAAATATGTAAAGTTCAGAAAAAGATCAATGCATGCTTAGTCGTTAAGAAAATGTATCCCTTTGACGCTATATATATCAAATCGATAGTTGATTTTGTTGTAGTTGTTCAAATGAGATTTAAGGAAACTCGTTTAAACATCTTTGGATAATATCGCTAATCGCTAGAGCGAACGATAGAAAATTACCTTTATGATCAATATAATATATACTGCGATATAGATGCAATAAACACTGTAGCAAAAAAATAAATTATCTTAAACATTTATGCTCCTTTAATAAAAAACATTTATGTTCATTTAATAACTTTCCATATATTTCGTTACAAAATATAGTTTAATAATTTCAATTAGATAGTTATTTTGAAAAAAAAATTTCAGAACCTAATTATCGATATGCTTCAAACACAAATTTAAATTTTATTAAATAGACTTTATTATCAACATGAAAATTTGACAAAAAATGAAATATATATACAATAATAGTTTAATAACTTTCCATTTAGTTCGTTACATAATATAGTTTAAAACTTTCAACTAGATATCGTTTTGAAAAAAAAGTTTCAAAACCTAATTATCGATATGCCTCAACACAAATTTAAATCTTAATAAAAAGAGTTTATTATATGACATGAAAATTTGACGAAAAAGGACATATATATACATATAATAATAGTTTAATACCTTTCCATATAGTTCGTTACAAAATATAGTTTAATAACTTTCAACTAGATAGTCGCTTTAAAAAAAAAATTTCAAAACCTAATTATAGATGTGCCTCAACACAAATTTAACTTTTATTAAAAAGAATTTTTACAAGGCAATGAAATTTCACGAGAAAGAAAATATTTATATGTATACTTTTTATAAACTTGAAATTCTATCCCTTTTCTTAAATTTATTGATGAGTGTTCCTCATAAAATATTACTTTATCAAAATTAAAAATGCCGCAACTAGATTTCTCAATTAAATAACATCACTTTGAGCTCTCTCCCAACGTTTCTGATGGTGATAAACAATAAAAGAAGATTAATTCTCACTCAACGGTTTAAATGAAGAGACTTTATACATGGACAGTTCAATGATTCCTCTGTTCTGTGATAATGAAGGGAAGTTTGCTCTTTTTTTTTCTTTCTCCTCTAACTCAAGAACAAAAGTTTATTAAATTAGTGAGAGCTTTAAAGATTCTTTCAAATTAATGTTTCCTTGTTGCAGAGTAATCAAATGAAGCAGGTTTGCAGCGAAGAAGATTTAACGTAAAAGTTCAAGAGATTTAATATTCTTTGAAACGTTCTGAGTTGCTTGGAACCGAGATTAAGCAAGAAAATTGCTAAAGAATTAAGCGAGTTCTTGAGCAAGTAAAGTGGGTTAATAATTAAAGTGTAACTATTCTTATAACCCATGGAAATGAATCAGTATTTTTAATCTTGTATAGTAAAAAAAAAATCTCATTTTTCTTTTATAATAATTCTTATAATCATTTCAGAATGTCACCTTTGAATTTAATTAATACAAAATTAATTAATTTACCATATTGGAAAAGCATGTTTAATCCTAATAAAGCATATTTTGACATAAAACTTTATTTGGTATGATTCATTATATCGACCGGAAATATAATTTGTCTATGTTGAGTATCAAAAATAATATTCTAATATTTTTAGGATTAAAGCACATTAATCGATAAAACTAACCGATTAATGAGTTAATCTATTAATAAAACTTATCGATTATTAATCTATAAGATTGATCAATTTTTAAATTTATATATAATGTAGGGATATATATTTTACATTATAATATTTAATAATTATTTTTTTTTAATTGAAAAACGTTTTAAGATCTTTTATAATATGAGTCTTACTTTTGATTAAATAGACTATATATATTCTGAAACAAATTCTTTCAAAACAATGTTCTTTGATGTATAATATCTCTATTGCTAGTAGTGCGTATATTTGAAAGAAATCGAGCTAAGAATGCTAAAATGGTCGATGTCACATTATTAGAGATCGACAGAAAAATTATTTTCACTTTGTTACACAAATTAAATATTGTATTTTTTTATATTATTTATCTATCCTATGAAAAGTTCAGAAGAAGGTCAATACATGCTTAGTCGTTAAAAAATGTATCCCTTTAACGCTATATATATATAAATCAATAGTTGATTTTGTTATTGTTGCTCAAATGTGATTTAAGGAAAGTCGTTTAAACATCTTTAGTTAATATTACTAATCGCTAGAGCGAACGATAGAAAATCATCTCTATGATTAATATGATATATACTGCAACATAGATGCAATAAACACTGTAGCCATAAAATAAATAACCTTAAACATTTATGCTTCTTTAATAAAACAAACAATTAGTTCATTTATGTTCGTTTAATAACTTTCCATATAATTCGTTACAAAATATAGTTTAATAACTTTCAACTAGATAGTTATTTTGAAAAAAATATTCGAAACTTAATTATCGATATGCCTAAACAAAATTTAAATTTTATTAAGGCAGTTTATTAAAAGGCATGGACATTTGACGAGAAAGAAAATATATATATGCATATACATTTTTTTTTAATTTGAAATTATATTACTTTTTATAAGGCGTAAAAATTTGACTAGAAGGAAATATATATGTATACATATTTTTTTTTTTTTTTTTAAATTTGAGAATCTGTCGCTTTTCTTAAATTTATTGATGAGCATCATCATAAAATAATACTTTTCCAAAATTAAAAATACCTCAGCAAGATTTCTCAATTGAATAACATCACTTTGATCTTGCTCCCAAAGTTTCTGACGGTGATAAACAATAAAAGAAGATTAATTCTCACTCAACAGTTTAAATGAAGAGACTTTATGCATGGACAGTTCATTGAAGCTTCTGTTCTGTGATAATGAAGGGAAGTTTGCTCTTTTTTTTTTCTTTCTCCTCTAACACAAGAACAAAAGTTTATTAAATTAGAGAGAGCCTTAAAGATTCTTTCAAATTAATGTTTCCTTGCTGCAGAGTAATCAAATGGAGCAGGTTTGTAGTGAAGAAGATTTAACGTAAAAGTTCAAGAGATTTAATATTGTTTAAAACACTCTGAGTTGCTTGGAAGCGAGATTAATCAAGAAAAATGCTAAAGAATTAAGCAAAATTCTTGAGCAAGTAAACGGGGTTGATAATTAAAGAGTAACCATTCTTATAACACCATGGATATGAAGCAGTATTTTTAATCTCGTATAGTAAAAAAAAAGTTTCATATTTTTCATTTATAATAATTCTTGTAATCATTTCAGAATGTCCCCTTTGAAACTAATTAATACAGAATTAATTGATTTAGGATGTTGAAAAATATGTTCATTTTAAATAATGCAATTTTTGGTGTCATAAAATTTTAATGGTATGAGTGATTATTTCGTTTGGAAATATATTTTTTCTATGTTGAGTATCAAGAATAATATTCCTAATATTTTTATGATTAAAGCAAATTAATCGATAAAATTTAAAAATTAATATATTAAAATATTAATAAAACGTATCGATTATTAATCGATAAGATTTATCAATTTTTAAATTTATATACAATGTAGGAATATATATTTTACATTATAATATTTAATAATTATGTTTTTATAAAATTAGAAAATGTTTTAAGATCTTTTATAATGTGAGACCTATTTTTGATTAGATAGATTGCATATATTCTAAAATAAATTCTTGCAATATAATGTTTCTTAGGTGTATAATATCTTCATTATTACTAAAGTGGTGGGTTTATTTGAAAAGAAATCAAACTAGAATGCTAAAACCGTCGATTAATCTGCTAAACTAGTAGATACAACATTGTTAGAGGTTTATAGAATAATTATTTCCACTTTTTTACACAAATTAAATATTGTATTTTATATATTATTTATCTATCCTATCAAATATGTAAAGTTCACAAGAAGGTCATGCATGCTTAGTCGTTAAAAAAATGCATCCTTTTGTTGCCATATATATCAAACCAATCGTTGATTTTGTTGTTGTTGTTCAAATGAGATTTAGGAAATCTCGTTTAAATATCTTTGGTTTATATCACTAATAGCTAGAGCAAACGATAGAAAATTATCTCTATGATCAATATAGATGCCATAAACACTGTAGCCATAAAATAAATCAACTTAAACATTTATGCTTCTTTAATAAAAAAACATTTATGTTCATTTAATAACTTTAAATATAATTCGTTGCAAAATATAGTTTAATTACTTTCAACTAGATAGTTATTTTGAAAAAAAAAAATTTCAAAACTTAATTGTAGATATACCTCAACACAAATTTAAATTTTATTAAGGGAGTTTATTATAAGACATGAAAATTTCACGAGAAAGGAAATATATATATATATATATATATATTATTTTTAAAAAAAATTTGAGATTCTATCGCTTTTTTTAAATTTATTGATGAGCATCAACATAAAATATTATTTTTCCAAAACTAAAAATGCCGCGGCAAGATTTCTCAATTAAATAACATCACTTTGAACTTGCCCCCAACGTTTCTGACGGTGAAAAACAATAAAAGAAGACTAATTCTCACTCAACAGTTTTAATGAAGAGACTTTATACATGGACAGTTCATTGAAGCCTCTGTTCTGTGATAATGAAGGGAAGTTTGCTCTTTTTTTTTCTTCCTCCTGTAACTCAGGAACAAAAGTTTATTAAATTAGTGAGAGCTCTAAAGATTCTTTCAAATTAATGTTTCCATGTTGCAGAGTAATCAAATGAAGAAGGTTTACAGCGAAGAAGATTTAACGTAAAAGTTCAAGAGATTTAATATTGTTTGAAGCGTTCTGAGTTACTTGGAACCGAGATTAAGCAAGAAAAATGCTAAAGAATGAAGTGAATTCTTGTGCAAGTAGACGGGGTTATTAGTTAAAGTGTAACTATTCTTGTAACCCCATGGAAATGAAACATTTTAATCCTGCAGAGTAAAAAAAAAAAACTCACACTTTCTTTTTTTATAATATTTCTTGTAATCATTTCAAGATGAAAAAGTTTTTGAAATTAATTAATTTAACATATTGGAAAACATGCTTAGTCTTAAGAATGCAATTTATAGTGCTATAAATACTTTATATGGTAGGATTCGTTATATCAATAGGAAAGATACATTTTCTATGCTGAGTATCAAAAATACTATTAGTAGTATTTTTATGATTAAAACATATTAATCGTTAAAATTTACCGGTCAATGTAGTGATATTTATTTTACATTATAACAATTATTAATTACGTTTTTATAAAAGTTAAAACGTTATAAGATCTTCTGCAATAGGAACTTTACTTTTGATTAGATAAACTATATATATTCTGATGAATATTCTTGTAAAATAATGTTCTTTGATATATATTATTTCTATTGCTAGTAGTGTGTATATTTGAAAAAAAAATTATCTAGGATTGCTAAAATGGTCAATTAATCTGCTAAAATAGTTGATATAACATTATTAGAGATCGATAGAAAAATAATTTTCACTTTTTTACTCAAATTAAATATTGTATTTTATACATAATTTATCTATCCTATCAAATATGTAATGTTCAGAAGAAAGTCAATGCATGCTTAGTCGTTAACGTGTATCTTTTTGACGCTATATATATATCAAATCAATAGTTGTTTTTGTTGTTGTTGTATAAATGATATTTAAGGAAATTCGTTTAAACATCTTTGTTTAATATCACTAATTGCTAGAGCGAACAATAGAAAATTATCTCCATGATTAATATAATATACACTGCGATATAGATGCAAGATATGGACTGTAGCCATAAAAAAATCATCTTAAACATTTATACTTCTTTAATAATAAGCATTTATGTTCATTTAATAATTTTCCATATAGTTCGTTACAAAGTATTTTTTAATAACTTTCAAATAGATAGTTACTTTGAAAAAAAATTTCAAAACCTAATTATCAACATGCCTCATCACAAATTTAAATTTTATTAAAAAGAGTTTATTATAAGGCATGAAAATTTGACGAGAAAGGAATATATATATAGTATATATATATCATAATAGTTTAATAACTCTCAATCTATCTCGTTACAAAATATAGTTTAATAACTTTCAACTAGATAGTTATTTTTTAAAACAAATTTCGAAACCTAATTATCGATATGCCTCAACACAAATTTAAGTTTTATTAAGGGAGTTTATTATAAGGCGTGAAAATTTGATGAGAAAGGAAATATATATATATAATTTTTTTTAAAACATTTAAGATTCCATCGCTTTTCTTAAATTTATTGATGAGCATCAACATAAAATATTATTTTTCCAAAATTAAAAATGCCGCAGCAAGATTTCTCAATTAGATAACATCACTTTGAGCTTGCCTCCAACATTTCTGATGGTGATAAACAATAAAAGAAGATTAATTCTCACTCAACAGTTTAAATGAAGAGACATGGACAGTTCATTGAAGCTTCTGTTCTGTGATAATGAAGCGAAGTTCGTTCTTTTTTTTTTCTTCCTCCTCTTACTCAAGAACAAAAGTTTATTAAATTAGTGAGAGCTTTAAAGATTCTTTCAAATTAATGTTTCCATGTTGCAGAGTAATCAAATGAAGCAGGTTTGCAGCAGAGGAGATTTAACGTAAAAGTTCAAGAGATTTAATATTGTTTGGAACGTTTTGAGTTGCTTGGAACCGAGATTAATCAAGAAAAATGCTAAAGAATTAAGAGAATTCTTGCCCGAGTAAACGGGGTTGATAATTAAAGTGCAACTATTCTTATAACCCCCTGGAAATGAAGTTGTGTTTTCGATTTTGCAAAGTGCAAAAGAAATCGTCACTTCTTTTTGTATAATAATTTTTGTAATCATTTCAGAATGTCCCCTTTGAAATTAATTAATTTAACAGATTGGAAAATAGGTTTAGCCTTAAGAATGCAATTTATGATGTCATGAATCTTTTGTATTGTAGGATTCATTATATCGTCCGAAAATACAATTTTTTATGTTGAAAATCAAAAATAATATTCGTAATATTTTTATTATTGAAGCACATTAATCGATAAAATTTACCGGTAAATGCAGTGATATTTATTTTATATTACAACATTCAATAGACTGGGTTATTAATTAACGTGCAACTATTATTGTGGAGATGAAATAGTATTTTTAATCTTGTAAAATAAAAAAAAATTCTAATTTTTCTTTTATAATAATTGTTCTAATTATTTCAGAATGTCAACTTTGAAATTAATTAATACAAAATTAATTCATTTGACATATTGGAAAACATATTTAGTCTTAAGAATGCAATTTATGGTACCATAAAACTTTGTATGGTATGATTCTTTATATTGCTTGGAAATATAATTTTTCTGGGTTGAATAGCAAAAATAATATTCGTAATATTTATATGATTAAAGTATATTAATCTATAAAATTTACCGGTCGATTTAGTGACATTTATTTTACATTATAACATTTAATAAACAGGTTATTAATTAAAGCGTAACTATTATTATTAATTCCATGGGAATGAAGTAGTATTTTTAATCTCGTAAAGTATCAAAAAAAGTATCACTTTTCTTTTATAATAGTTATTTTAATCATTTAAAATATCACCTCTGAAATTAATTAATAGAAAATTAATTAATTTAACATATTGGAAAAACATTCTCAAGTCTTGAGAAGGCAATTTATGGTCCCATGAAACTTTATCCGGTATGATTCATTATATCGTTCGGAAATATAATTTTTCTATGTTGAATATCAAACATAATATTCGTAATATTTTTATGATCAAACACAAAATCGATACAATTTACTGATCAATGTAGTGATATTTGTTTTACATTATAACATTTAATAAATGAGATTTTTAATTAAAGTGTAACTATTCTTATAACCTCATGGAAATTAAACATATTTAATCTTGTACAGTAAAGAAAAATTCACATTTTTCTTTTATAATAATTCTTGTAATCATTTCAGAATGTCCCCCTTAAATTAATTAATTTGAAATTAATTCATTTAACATATTGGAAAACATCTTTAGTCTTACGAATGCAATTTATGGTGTCATGAAACTTTATATGATATGATTCCTCATATCATTAGGAAAGATAATTTTTCTATGTTCTTCATTGGCGTAACAGCTCCATGGTGGGCCAAGGCAGTAATTTTTCTATGTTGAGTATCCAAAATAATATTCGCAATATTTTTATGATTAAAACACATTAATCGATAAAATTTACCCGTCAATATAATGATATTTGTTTTGCTTAATAACATTTAATAATGCCTTTATAAAATTAAAAACAAGTTTTAAGGTCTTTTATACAATAACATGAGCCTTACTCTTGATTAGATAGACTGCAGTTATTTTGAAACAAAGTTTTGAAAAATAATGTTCTTTGATATGTAATATCTTCATTGGTACTAAAGTGATGTGTATATTCGAAACAAAAATCGACCTAGAATGATAAAATGGTCTAGTAATCTGCTAAAATGATCGATACAACATTATTAAAGGTCGACAGTAAAATTATTTTCTTTTTGTTACACAAATTATATTTTATAAATTATTTATCTGTCCTTTCAAATATGTAATGTTCAGAAAAACGACAATGCATGCTTAGTCGTTAAAAAATGTATTCCTTTATGGTGTACTGGTATGTGTAAAGATGTACATAAAAGTATACATGGTGGTATGCATACGTTTTTTCCTTAGTAAGACGTATTCCTTAAAGTTGAAACATATTTTGTCTATATCAATAATTTTTAGAGCGAACGTTATAAAATTATTGTTATGATCAATATAATATATGTTACAATATATAAAAATGCAATAAACACAGTAGCCATAAAATTAATCATCTAAAGCATCTATTCTGCTTTTTTTATATGTTCTATCATAGACAGTTACAAAAAGTTTTATACACTGCTTAAAAAAAATAGAAGGACAGTGCTTTTTTGCCAATTAATATCTCTTATTTTCTCCTAACTACCAGATATTTATGCAGATTTAGTTTAATGACCCTTTTTTTCATTTTAGGCAAAAATTAAAAAACTACCACTAATATTAATAATAAGATTAGTATATATAATTTCCGATGCGTAAAAAAAGTAGAAGGACACTTGCTAATATATTTAATTTACTGAGTTGTTCTTTAATTAAATAGTGATTTTGTACTTTGTTTTATCCTTTTCTGTCAAAAAAATCTAATTTGTTTAAAAGTTACGCTGTTTCTCCGTTCTCAGAAATGCCTAAAGGAATACCTTTGAACGATTTTCAAAAAGGCCAAATTTCCGCATATCAAAATGATGGTAAAGGTGTCAGAGAGATTGCTCGATTGTTGCAGGTGAGCCCCAATACTGTTTCAAACTTTATTAGAAATCTTTATAAAAATGGAAAGAAGAAGAAGACTGGTAGACCGAAAAAGTTAACACCACGTGATGAAAGAAAACTTGTTCGTGTGTTTAAGAAGAACAAAGGAAGTGTTTCAAAGGCAAGAAATCAAGCAGGACTTAATCATGTGGCGAAACAAACAGTTTACAGCTATATGAAAGGATCTAAAAAATTCATTTTCAAAAAAACGGAAACATCGTCCTAAGTGGACACAAGCTCACATTGATAACCGTTTAGCTTGGGCTAAGGAGCACATGTCCTGGACTACAGAATGGACTTCTGTGATATTTTCCGATGAAAAGAAATTTAACTTCGACGGTCCAGACGGATATCAGCACTACTGGCATTGTCTGGGGAATGAAGACGAATACTATTCAACACGACAAATGGGAGGAGGGAGTTTAATGGTTTGGTTGGCTGTTGGATACGGAGGAAGGACAAGTCTGTTTTTCTTAAATGGTAGGCAAAAACATACAGACTACATTCAAGTGCTGAATTCAGAGCTTCTACCTTATGGCTCTGACTTGGGGGGGGTGAAGAGTGGAAGTTTCAGCAAGGCGGAGCTTTCATTCACACCGCCACTGGAGTCAAAAATTGGTTCCTAACAAATAATATGGATGTTTTACCATGGCCAACCAAAAGTCCTGACCTTAATATAGTGGAAAACATCTGGGCAATGCTAGTTCGTCGAGTTTAGGCTGATGGAAGGCAATTTGATTAGCTAACTCAGCTTCGAGAAGCATTGAATGACACGTGGGACAATTTTTGTCAAACAGAAGTTCAATCTCTATACAATTCACTTCCAAACAGAATATTTGAAGTTATAAAGGCCAATGGGAAGAACATAACTAATTAAAATCACTATTTTTTCATTCATTATAATGCTGTCCTTCTACTTTTTTTTACAAAGTTTCAAAAAAGAGAAACTATTTTTGTTGCCATTAATATTTCATGTTTGAATATCATAATTCTGATGTTAAAATTTTATTTTTAAAATATTTGTAAAATGTCTCTAATAAAAAATTTTAGTAAAAATAAAATATTTTTCGGTTATTGTTACAAAATCAAGTGTCCTTCTACTTTTTTTACGTAGTGTATATACGTATTGTAATTACGTAATAGTATTTTAATGGTTCAATAGAAAGTCAAGAAATTCTTGAATAGGTCGACAATCAAAGAAATATGATGACTGCTGTCTAGATAAATTGAAGAAAATATTGAAAGTGACAAAGATAAAGTGAATCTTCAATTTATGATTCTCTTTTCTCTCTCTCTTCCTCTCTCTCTCTCTCTCACTCTCTCTCACTCTCTCTGATCAGTGGGCATTATCAGTATATGAAGATAGACATCTATACTTTTTTTCTGTTTGTTTTATCATAGACAGTTAAGCAAAATTTTATAGATGTGTATTAGAATTACGTAATAATAAATTAAGAGGTTTAATAGGAAGTCAAGAAACTCTTGAATAGGTCGGCAGTCAAAGAAATATGAGATTACTTTATTATATATAATATGAGATTACAAAATAATACTTTATTATAAATTGAAGAAAATATTGAGTGAGACTTAGTGACAAGAGTAAAATGAAATTTCAATCTATGACTCTCTTCTCTCTCCGATCCGTGGGCAATATCAGCATATGAAAATGATGTATTATACCATATTATCAATGGATTTTGGAATAAATTAAAAAAGTGTTGAACTAAAATGCTCTTCTAATAGTGGTTTGGGGCCTGATGCACGAGTGACTAGAGCTCTGGCTCTCATTGCTACAGGTTTCTGATTCGAGTCCCGACGGTGCCAAGGATATTTGTAGCGGTTCGTAATCCACTTCAAACCGTAGATCCCAGTCTATTATGAATGCAGAGCATCGGGCGTTGCGCTGCCATCCTTGCCTCTTAAAAAAAATCTCCTGTCTCGAAATTTGCCAGTAGGTAGACTGTCTTGGTACACCTTGGGGCTGTTGTAAGAAATGAAGAAGAAGAATGGTTGTTACTTTTCATATTGTACGAGAGCATGCCTGCCCTTAACCAAAATTTGAAAGTTTACAGTGTTTGTTTTAAAAATGTTAGAGAATGGAAAAAAAATTAGTTGCGGTTTAAAGTCAAAAAATATTTAAGAAGACAGAATAAACTATTTGAATTTAAGCTCCGTTATTTATTATTTATTTAAAACACTAAAAGTCTTTTTTTTTAATTTGGGAAACTAAAAAAGGAGATAAAAATTTTAAGATGACTTAAAGATTAAACAGTAATCCAAATCTTTAGTGTTTACTTAAAATAGTAAAAAAAGGTGGAGAGATGACATAAAAATGTTAAAACAACCCAAAGCCGTAAAACGTGAGTAAACAAAGAAGCACTAAAATAAGTGCTTCAGCTTAAAATTTTATTGCTTTTTCAAGCCATTTGTTGAGCCTTGTAAGAAACATTCGGTTTTTTCTTTAGAATCTTTTTTTAAAACACTGCACATTTGTTCACTTATTTCTTGCATGTAAATAGAAACACTAATTCAAGGATATGTTTTATTAAGAAAGCTATTATATTAATGTTATTTAAACATGATTTTTAGTTTTAAAAGGTGTATTTGATTACTTAATTGATTAATTGAAATTTCCAAATAAACATCTTCTCTGAAAAATGGTGTGAGGATTCTAATATAAGAGCGACTACATTTTCACTATATGGCCAGTGAAAATACTTTATATAATGAAAATTTAATGAAGAAACACCACCATATTGCATCAAAGCTATTCTCTTGGTGAACTGAATGTTTTTTGGCTAGACTTTCATCTCCATGTTTGTGTATCGTACAGGACAAAACACTGAAAACATCTATCCAACCACCACAATTTCGATATATTTTATATCAGTAGCGTGTATTGAGGGTCTGATGGCTGAGTGACTGGTACCTGTGCCGCAGGTTTAGGGTTCCAGTCCTAATGGTATGACGGATGTTTGTAGTGGTTCGGAATCCCCTTTGAACAGTAGATCCCGATCTAATATGACTGTAGAGCATTGGGAGTTGGGCTGCCATTAAAAGAAAATATCTCCTGTCTCGAAATTTGCCAATAATCAGACTTCCCTGGCACACCATGGGGCTGTTGCACCATTGAAGAAAAAGAAAAAGAATAGTTGTTTACTAATAGTTGTTACTTTTCGTATTATACGAGAGCATGCCTGCTCTTCACTAAAATTTGAAAATTTATAGTGTTTGTTTTAAAAATGTTAGAGAATGGAAAAAAAATTAGTTGCTGTTTAAAGTCAAAAATATTTAAGAAGACAGAATAAACTATTTGAATTTAAGCTCCGTTATTTATTATTTATTTAAAACACTGAAAGTCTTTTTTTTTAATTTGGGAAACTAAAAAAGGAGATAAAAATTTTAAGATGACTTAAAGATTAAACAGTAACCCAAATGTTTAGTGTTTACTTAAAATAGTAAAAAAAGGTGGAGAGATGACATAAAAAGTCTAAAACAACCCAAAGCCGTAAAACGTGAGTAAACAAAGAAGCACTAAAATAAGCGTTTCGGCTTAAAATTTTATTGCTTTTTCGGGCCATTTGTTGAGCCTTGTAAGAAACACTCGTTTTTTTAGAATCTTATTTTAAAACACTGCACATTTGTTCACTTATTTCTTGCTATGTGTTGCACGTAAATGGAAAAACTAATTCAAGGATAGGTTTTATCAAGAAAGCTGTTATATTAATTCTGTTATTTAAATATTATTTGCAGTTTTAAAAGGTGTATTTGATTGCTTTTCATTAATTGAAATTTTCAAATAAATATCTTCTCTGACAAATGGTGTGGGAATTCTAATACATTGAACAATTGCGTTTTCCTATTTGGTTCTTGAAATTACTTAATATAACGAAACTTTAATGAAGAAACACCACCACATTGCATCAAAACTATTCTCTTGGGGGGCTGAATGCTTTTAGATTGGACTTTCATCTCCATATTTGTGTATCGCATAGGAGAAAATTTTGAAAATTTCTACCAAACAATTCGAGTCAATACAAGACGTTTTGTCGCACACACCACAACTTTGATATATTTTATATCAGTAGCGTGTATTGAGTGTCTGATGGCTGAGTGACTGCTGCTCTGGCCCACAGGTTTCGCGTATGCAGTTCTGGTGGTAGCATGGATGCTTCTAGTGGTTCGGATTCCCCTTTAAACGGTAGATCCCGGTCTAATATGACTGTAGAGCATTCGGAGTTGGGCTGCCATTAAAAGAAATATCTCCTGTCTCGAAATTTGCCAATATTCAGACTTCCTTAGCACAAAATGGGGCTATTGCCCCAATGCAGAAAAAGAAAAAGAATGGTTATTTACTAATAGTTGTTACTTTTCGTATTATACGAGAGCATGCCTGCTCTTCACTAAAATTTGAAAATTTATAGTGTTTGTTTTAAAAATGTTAGAGAATGGAAAAAAAAAATTTATTTGCTGTTTAAAATCAAAAAATATTTAAGAAGACAGAATAAACTATTTGAATTTAAGCTCCGTTATTTATTATTTATTTAAAACATCAAAAGTTTTTTTTAATTTGGGAAAATAAAAAAGGAGATAAAAATTTTAAGATAACTTAAAGATTAAACAGTAATCCAAATGTTCAGTGTTTACTTAAAATAGTAAAAAAAGGTGGAGAGATGACATAAAAATGTTAAAACAACCCAAAGCCGTAAAACGTGAGTAAACAAAGAAGCACTAAAATAAGTGCTTCGGCTTAAAATTTTATTGCTTTTTCGAGCCATTTGTTGAGCCTTGTAAGAAACATTCGTTTTTTTTTTTTAGAATCTTTTTTTAAAACACTGCACATTTGTTCACTTATTTCTTGCATGTAAATAGAAAAACTAATTCAAGGATATGTTTTATTAAGAAAGCTATTATATTAATGTTATTTAAACATGATTTTTAGTTTAAAAGGTGTATTTGATTACTTAATTGATTAATTGAAATTTTCAAATAAACATCTTCTCTGAAAAATGGTGTGAGGATTCTAATATAAGACCGACTACATTTTCACTATATGGCCAGTGAAAATACTTTATATAATGAAAATTTAATGAAGAAACACCACCATATTGCATCAAAGCTATTCTCTTGGTGAACTGAATGTTTTTTGGCTAGACTTTCATCTCCATGTTTGTGTATCGTACAGGAGAAAACACTGAAAACTTCTATCCAACCACCACAATTTCGATATATTTTATATCAGTAGCGTGTATTGAGGGTCTGATGGCTGAGTGACTGGTACTCTGTGCCGCAGGTTTAGGGTTCCAGTCCTAATGGTACGACGGATGTTTGTAGTGGTTCGGAATCCCCTTTGAACCGTAGATCCCGTTCTAATATGACTGTAGAGCATTGGGAGTTGGGCTGCCATTAAAAGAAAATATCTCCTGTCTCGAAATTTGCCAATATTCAGACTTCCCTGGCACACCATGGGGCTGTTGCACCAATGAAGAAAAAGAAAAAGAATAGTTGTTTACTAATAGTTGTTACTTTTCGTATTATACGAGAGCATGCCTGCTCTTCACTAAAATTTGAAAATTTACAGTGTTTGTTTTAAAAATGTTAGAGAATGGAAAAAAAAATTAGTTGCTGTTTAAAGTCAAAAAATATTTAAGAAGACAGAATAAACTATTTGAATTTAAGCTCCGTTATTTATTATTTATTTAAAACACTAAAAGTCTTTTTTTTTTAATTTGGGAAACTGAAAAAGGAGATAAAAATTTTAAGATGACTTAAAGATTAAACAGTAACCCAAATGTTTAGTGTTTACTTAAAATAGTAAAAAAAGGTGGAGAGATGACATAAAAAGTCTAAAACAACCCAAAGCCGTAAAACGTGAGTAAACAAAGAAGCACTAAAATAAGCGCTTCGGCTTAAAATTTTATTGCTTTTTCGGGCCATTTGTTGAGCCTTGTAAGAAACACTCATTTTTTTAGAATCTTATTTTAAAACACTGCGCATTTGTTCACTTATTTCTTGCTATTTGTTGCGTGTAAATAGAAAAACTAACTGAAGGATATATTTTATTAAGAAAAATTGTTAGGTTAATTATATTATTTAAATATGATTTGTTGTTTCAAAAGGTGTATTTGATTATTTTGCATTAATTGAAATTTTCAAATAAATATTTTCTCTAATATATGGTGTGGGGATTCTAATATAAGAGCGATTGCGTTTTTCCTATATGGCCCGTAGAACTACTTAATAAAATAAAAATTTAATGACGGAACACCACCACTTTACATCAAAACTCTTCTCTTGGTGGACTGAATGCTTTAAGGTTGTACTTTCATCTCCCCATTTGTGTATCGTACAGGTGAAAACTCTGAAAACTTCTACCAAACAATTCGAGTCAATACAAAACATTTTGTCACAATCATCACAACTTCGATATATTTTATATCAGTAGCTTGTATAGAGGACCTGAAGGCCGAGTGACTGGCACTCGGGGCCACATGTTTCGGGTTAGAGTCCCGGTGGTACCATGGATGTTTGTAGTGGTCCAGAATCCCCTTTAAAACGGTAGATCCCGGTCTCTGATATGATTGTTGAGCGTAGGATTAACAACCCTATCCTTTAAAAAGAAACCACCTCTTGTCTCGAAATCTGTCAGTAGGCAAATGGCCTTGGCCTACCAAGGAGCTGTTGCGACAATGAAGAAGAAGAAAAAGCGTGTATTGAAAAAATATGCATTTGCTTGTTAACATTGATATCACATTGAACATTTGACTAAACCTTCTCTTATCTCTAAAACTAATTTATATGAAAATGGAAACATGCGAATTGTATTTTGAATTATCTCTTAAAAATTGTGTACGAAATTTAAGTCGTGTTTGGATTATTTACATTTGAAAAGATTACCAGTTTAACTTAATTATTAACGCTAAAGTTATTTAAGATGTATTTTTCCCATTTTGATTTCGTTAAGCAAATGCATGCATGTCTATGAAAATTCAACATCATAAAGGAGTTTTGAGATTAGAATAAAATTGCAGAAAACGACACGATAGGTAAATTATCGAAAGTTCGGAACGAATCTAACGTAATAACATTCTGTTAATAGTCTTGAGAAGATTGTATCTAGAAGGCAATTGAGGAACCAGAGAAATAACATTTCTTCTAGCAATCAATATCGATATGTCTGAATTTCTATGTCTCGACGATTACACAAAATGCTTCGTAACCAAACATGCCAAACTATAAAATTTTCTTGCTGAAGTATTATTTCAACTTAAAAAAGTAGGTAGAGACATAATGACATATAATTATGCATATACAGGGTGTTTAAAAGTTCGCGTTTGGTGTAAAAGTAAAACGCTCTGAGTGGAGTGTCTATGGGTCGGAAAGATATGTAGTTTGTAGATTAATATTCACCGTGTTACAGGAGTTTTTTGTAATACAAAAAAAATTAATTCAAAATGAGGCTTCATCAAGGGATTATAGTAGATATTACTATGCAAGTAATATGTGCATATCGCTCATACAATTCATAATATTATACAAACGTAATTCAATGCAGCATACATATTTTCAAAACTGAAAAATAGTTGCGGAGCCTGATGTTACTACGATTGTAAAATGCACTATTCTCGCTTTCAATTTTTTCATTTCCCGATATGTCATTCATTCCTGCAACTACAGTTTTGGAAGCAGTCCGAATAACGTTACGAAGTTATCCGTAAAAAAATCAACATAGTCGGTAACTGCTTTCAGATGATGAACCAAAGGTCAAAGCATTTGCATTGTAGATCTTCTCAAACATGGAGAAAGTAGGTACTTAATTACTTAACATTTTGTGGACGGATGAGCCACATTTTTAACTGCATTAGGGAGTTGCAGAATTAGAATAATAGACCGAGCACGAGTAATTACTCCAGACAAAAAAAAGGACTGTGCTGTGAATTTAATGCATCTTCATGATTAGCTTTTGATCTTCGAAGAACATTGTGCAACGGGCCTAAAATATTGCATCCTAACAGGTGAATGATATAATAATTTATTACGTACCATTATCCATCCTAAGTATGCGAATGCAATGAACTAGATACAACCGTTTTAATGTCATACGGAACACCACAATGTCAAGTGATGAACTCCTTATGGACAACTTTTGGCACTGGTCGCTTTTTCAGCATTCGTAAATGTTCTTCAAGATCACCATATTTCTCATCCAGTGATTTTTCAATGTGGGTTTACGCCTAGTTCATAGAGGAAATCCCTAGTTCTTACCAGAACTGAAAAATGTCATACGTTACAGATAACAGTCATTCATTTTTATTTGCTGTTCCATGCGGTATAGCACATAATATCGTGACTGCACTCAGTATTGATATATGATGGTGAACATGTTGAGCATTTGTACTGTAAAATCATGATGATATAAAAGTCTTATTTTACAATTATTACCTTTAATTTTTGTCCTCTCGTAGAAGCAAGAACACTTTCTATTGTAAAGATGTTGAACTAAATGCTTTTCTTCCGAATTGTTTTTTTTTAAATCCCTTTCTACGAAGAATATTAATCTGTTAACTACATGTCTCTCCGATCTATAGAACTTTGTTTAATCGCATTTTATTTTGCAAGCAACTTTTGTATCACCCCATATGTAATAATAGATGGAAGAGACTGGGCTGTTTAATATCTAACAGTGTCATTAAATGTACCCACCTGTTCTACCACATTTGCTTATCAAGTAAGTGTGTGCATACTTTTCTTAACATAAGTTATATTTCAATTACTGAACGAAGTTATGAATGAAAATATGGGTACGGAGAGGAAGTACGAGCACAGGCCTGTACCTGCAGTATCACAGTAATATTACTCTGCACGCATTCAGATTATTTAATAAATCTTGTTTATGTGCGTTATGTTCAGTCGAAGACAATGATGGTATTTTTTCTACCGTAATCTATATTACTAAAAGACAGAAACCTTTTATCACACGTTTTCCGAATGTCTAGTTTTTTCTGACCAATTCCTTTTTTCAATTCCTTCTATTAGCTCACACTCTCCCTATATATATCTTGTTCAAATTTTCAATCGTTAATAAAATACTTTTTATTCATCCATTTTTCAATGCATTTAATACAGTAATTTCCAACATTAACTTATGAAGAAGACATCTCATTATAACGAAAGGTAAAAAAAGTTTTAATATGTTGCTCTTTGCATTTAAGCACCATGCAATTTAAATTGAAGATTAATTAAAGAAAGTTTTAATATGCTGCTCATAACATCCAAGCATCATGCAATTTAAAAAGAAGGTAAATTTAGAATTGCTTACTATTGTTCTTACTAATAAAATACAAATAATATCTTCTTGTAGAATACAAATAACTTCACAAGATTTCATTCCATTCCACGGAAAAGTATTGCTTAGAATACAAATAGAAAGCCTGCGTTAAATAAGATATGTGCACAAAGTTTTCTTTTATTCTAAACAGTGTTTATTGCATGTTATTTATTCTAGAACAATTCAATACTTCAAAATTGTTGACTTATTCCATTATTCCTTGTGATTTCATTGTATATTATGAAACCAAGTATCATAAATTGCATATCATTCGTATATTAATAAATATGAGAAAATATGAGAAAATATTGAATTAATATAATTCGTATATTAATTCAATATTTTTCTCATATTTGTTAGAAGTAATAAAATAATTTTAGTATCAATGCTAAAAAATAATTAGAATACTGATTATTTATAAATATCAAATGGATAAATATCATAAATTAGTGGATTTTTATTCATTCATTTATGATTATGATAGTATAAATGAATGAATAATAATGATATTATTTTCCACTCATTTAAGATTTTATTTTATTTACAAATATCATAAATGAGTGAGTATAGAATTATAGAACAATATAGACCATGTTAACGAAACCCATTTAAAATAGTTTCTTTATGAATTATTCTTGTTATTTTTAGAAGATTCAAAAAAAGGGAAGATATATTTGTCATAATCATATTTTATTTTTTTATAAATTAAATTTGAAATTTAAAAAAAATTCACCATGCAAAAAAAGAAAAGTAGCTTTCAGAACATTATACTTTAAGCAAAAATGCAAACAGAAATAGAAATAGTTTGCTGCTATTTTAAAGCCTTCCTAATGCCTAAAATAATTAGTATGCAGATTATTTATAAACAGCAATTATACTTAAGCAAAATTATATTTCAGAAAATTATACTTCAAGCAAAAACGCAAACAGAAATAGAAATAGTTTGCTATTTGAAAGCCTTCATAATACCTAAAATAATTAGTATGCAGATTATTTATAAACAACAATTAGTACTTCAAGCAAAACAGCAAACAGAAATAGAAATAGTTTGCTGCTATTTTAAAGCCTCCCTAATGCCTAAAATAATTAGTATGCAGATTATTTATAAACAGCAATTATACTTAAGCAACAATTATATTTCAGAAAATTATACTTCAAGCAAAAACGCAAACAGAAATAGAAATAATTTGCTATTTGAAAGCCTTCATAATACCTAAAATAATTAGTATGCAGATTATTTATAAACAACAATTGTACTTCAAGCAAAGAGCAAACAGAAATAGAAATAGTTTGCTGCTATTTTAAAGCCTCCCTAATGCCTAAAATAATTAGTATGCAGATTATTTATAAACAGCAATTATACTTAAGCAAATAATTATATTTCAGAAAATTATATTCAAGCAAAAACGCAAAATTGTTGAAATAGAAATAGTTTGCTATTTGAAAGCCTATAATACCTAAAATAATTAGTATGCAGATTATTTATAAACAACAATTGTACTTCAAGCAAAGAGCAAACAGAAATAGAAATAGTTTGCTGCTATTTTAAAGCCTCCCTAATGCCTAAAATAATTAGTATGCAGATTATTTATAAACAGCAATTATACTTAAGCAACAATTATATTTCAGAAAATTATACTTCAAGCAAAAACGCAAACAGAAATAGAAATAGTTTGCTATTTGAAAGCCTCATTACCTAAAATAATTAGTATGCAGATTATTTATAAACAACAAATGTACTTCAAGCAAAGAGCAAACAGAAATAGAAATATTTGCTGCTATTTTAAAGCCTCCCTAATGCCTAAAATAATTATTTGAAATTATTTATAAACAGCAATATACTTAAACAATTATATTTCAGAAAATTTACTTAAGAAAAACGCAAACAGAAATAGAAATAATTTTTTATTTGAAAGCCTTCATAATACAAAAGAAAATAATTAGTATGCAGATTATTTATAAACAACAATTGTACTTCAAGCAAAAGCAAACAGAAATAGAAATAGTTTGCTGCTATTTTAAAGCCTTCCTAATGCCTAAAATAATTAGTATGCAGATTATTTATAAACAGCAATTATACTTAAGCAACAATTATATTTCAGAAAATTATACTTCAAGCAAAAACGCAAACAGAAATAGAAATAGTTTGCTATTTGAAAGCCTTCATAATACCTAAAATAATTAGTATGCAGATTATTTATAAACAACAATTGTACTTAAGCAAAAGCAAACAGAAATAGAAATAGTTTGCTGCTATTTTAAAGCCTCCCTAATGCCTAAAATAATTAGTATGCAGATTATTTATAAACAACAATGCTCGCTCATATAGAATTATAGAACAATATAGACCATGTTAACAAAGTTTATTTCAAATCATTTATTTATGAACTATTTTTGTTATTTTTAGAAGATGCAAAAAATGGCAAATATCTTTATATTCTGATACTCCTATTTTATTTTTTTTATAAATTAAATATAAAATTATAAAAAAAAAAAATTCACCGTATAAAAATAGAAAAATAGCTTTTAGAAAATTATACTTCACGCTAAAAGGCAAACGGAAATAGAAATAGTTTGCTGCTATTTTAAAGCCTTCCTAATACCTAAAATAATTAGTATGCAGATTATTTATAAGCAACAAATATACTTCAAGCAACTATTATATTTCAGAAAATTATACTTCAAGTATAAAAGCAAACAGAAATAGAAATAATTTGCTGCTATTTTAAAGCCTTCCTGATACCTAAAATATGCAGAATTATGCAGATGTATGCAGATTATTTATAAACAACAATGCGCGCGCAAATAGAATTATAGAACAATATAGACCATGTTAACAAAGTTCATTTCAAATAATTTATTTATGAATTATTTTTGTTATTTTAAGAAAAAAAAATGGCAAATATCTTTGTATTATGATACTCCTATTTTATTTTTTTTATACATTAAATTTAAAATTTTAAAAAAAGTCACCATATAAAAAAGAAATGTAGCTTTTAGAAAATTATACTTCAAGCCAAAAGCAAACAGAAATAGTTTACTGCTATTTTAAAGCCTTCCTAATGCTCGTCTCAAAGTACTTCTAATCGTATACACTCTTTGAAAAGCATATTGAAAGGTTTTAACATCCTTACTTGTTTACTTTTTTCTTTTATTTCGTCCAAGTCCAACATTTTTTTACTAAAAGTATTTTTCCAAGTCAAAGAAATAAGGAAATCTTAAAGCCTCTTCAAAACTTCTTTTTTTTATGGACAGAAGGTTTCTTCTTGTCGAATAAAAAAAAATTCTTAATCTGATTGTGATGGGGTGGAGGAATTTAGTAAGGGGAGGGAACAGAAAATGCTAGAGGCACAGTATTCGAAAAGGGGTGAGGACTAACGTGAGAGAGGGTGGGAAATGGGTAGCCAAAAATCAATCGTATGCCTCCGCAGCGCTATCGCTCGGCTACCAACTCGGAGATTCCAGATTCTATTTTGCGGCTGGTGGCATCACACGTGAAATCGTTTGCTCACATCTCTTTTCTTCTTTATTCAAATTTCCCCGCAGAAAAAGAACGTTTTTGTTTTCTTCTTCGTCGTACGCGTTAACTTCTGGAGGGTTTATTTTTCGGTAAACTCTTCAAGTAGTTTTAAGTTTTATTTTGCTTTATTTTTTGTGATAAAAGATTTTTTCTTGTTAAGGAAATGATAGTCATTTTATACAGTTTTTTGCAAGTTAGAGTTTTAGAACTGCTGTCCCGTTGAAGAATTCCTTGCATCTGAAGAATTTAGACCGAAATAAAGAAATGTAAGTAGGTTTTTAGAATTGCTTTTTAAAGTTTAAAATTTATTTTTAATTTAAATAATGTAAATAATTTTAATAATTATTATTTTAATTAAAAGACACAACTTCTCAATATTTATTCTATTTTAAAATTTTGTGAAGTCTTTAGCATTATAAAAATCGTTCTATGAAAAATATAATAAAAATTCTTGATGTGGTAAAAGATGGGAAAATGAATTTTAAAATTATTTTCAAGAATGTAATTTTAACATTAAATGAATTTCGAAGACAAAAAGGTTTTTGTAAAAAGTATAGACATTTTACATATAAAATTCGTTTGTTGTTTATGGAGAATGCCTGTTAGTTTCTTTGAAATTAATATTTATGATTTATTTTAAATGTTTCGCTTTTTACACCCAAATTAAAAAATTTACGTAAAATTTAAGAACTTTTTCCAAACATGGAGTTATTACTAGCAAGTATAAATTCAATCCATCCCAAATATGCAATCGATAACTGATCATTTATGTTGTGACGATTTAGTAATTAAAAACTCCTCAACTATATCAGTATGAAATTTTCTTGAATTATTTTTAATTTTAAGAAAATCTCCTAACTTTATATTGAAAAATAGAAAATGTTTTGTTTTCTAATTAAATTTATCGTTCATTAAAGTAATTGGTAACTTTTGTAAAAGAACTTTTTAAATTATAATTATTTTTATAGTTTTATATATGGAAAATAAAATATGTTATAAAGTTAAGGGCAAAAAGGTTTATCTTTTAATAGGTTTAAAAGATAAAAGCATCATATATATTCGATGCTTTTTATTTTATAGTACCTTATTTGAGATCAGAATTTTTACAATGCAACGCAACTATTAAAATAAGAAGGCAATTGTTAAAATTCTAATATTAATGAGTTTTAATTAATATTTGAATTAATTAATGAACTTTAGAATAATTGATCTGATTGTGATGGGAGTAATTATTAATTTTATAATTAATAAACTTTAGAATTAATAAACTTTGTTAATGAATTTTAGAATAATTTTAGTATTCATTCTTTTATTGCATAAGTATATTTAGTGTGGAGTTATTGATTTTTTGAGTGTTTTTAATTTGAATCATTGTTGACTTTATTGAGTTATTTTTAAAGATATTATATGTCTTTATCAAATACAAGTGAGTTTAAATATAATTCGACAACATATTTAGGCAAAAAAAATATAATTTATAAAAATTTTGAGGAAAAGTAAATTTTTAACCTAATGTTAAGAATCTTATGTTAAGGCCCTCATTAAGAATATTGCTTATATTATATTACTACATAAAAGTAGACGTGTCTTAAAAATATTACGTGTCTTTATCGAATACAACCATTATTATCAAATACAAGGGAGTTTTAAATATAATTCTACAGCATATTTAATCAGAAAATATATAAATTATAAAAATATTTGAGGAAAAGTAAATTTTAAACCAAATGTTAAGACCCTCATTAAGAATATTGCTTATATTACATTAATACATAAAAGTAGACGTGTTTTAAAAATATTATGTGTCTTTATCGAATACAACTATTATTATCAAATACAAGTGAGTTTTAAACATAATTCAACAAAACATTTAATCAGCAAATATATATAATATATAAATATAAAAAAATCATAATATTTAAATATTTATATAAATACAAATATTTAAAATATAAAATATTTTATAATTTAAATAAATAAAAATATTTTTACAAATTATAAAAAATTGTCGAGAAAAGTAAGTTTTTAACCTAATGTTAAAAAATCATCTAAGTGCCTAATGTTAAAGCCTTTATTAAAAGACTATTCCTTATATTACATTAATACATAAAAATAGAATATAAAAAATTCAATCATTAAAAAGGAACGTTAATTTTATTCTTGACAAATTTTAAGTATTAATTTAATTTACGACATCAGTATAAGATTAAAATTGGTTTTTCTTTGTGTAAGAAAAGCCATCGCTTAAAAACAAAGCAAAATGTGCAATTTGCGTGTAAGTTAATTGATATCATCATAAAAGACCGATCAGCCATCTTCAATAAAAGAGCTGGCGTAGCGCGAAAAGCAACAAAAGATTCCATTAAGTTAAAAGACTCACAAGGGCAACAAAACATTGAAAGGACGAAAGTAATTTTTCTTGTAATCCAAAAAGTTTAACGATGTAAAAACATCCAGAAATGGAAGTCTATCGGGTGATTTGATGCGACAAATGTTTGTTTTATTCTGGTGTATTTTGTATTAAATTTCTTAGAATTCAGGGGGTTTTCTAAGAAAAAGTTGTTCTGTATTCTAAGAATAAAAACAAATATTCTGCAGTTTTATTTGGAGTAGAGAGAAGATAAATTTTTATCGATATGTTTTATTTTATTTCTCTTCATTAAATTTATAATGTATTAGTTTATATCGGTTTATTTTTGGAATGGTGCACTTTTTTGCAGAAGATATTCTGCATTCCAAAAAAAAATGTTTTTCTAAATTATTCACTAATTCGAAAACATTTTTAAAAAATCATAACCAGTATCACGCTGTTAGACGTAAACTGCTTTTAAATTAATTTATAACGTTTATTTATTCTATAAAAACTCCTTATTAATTTTTCATGATAAAAATGTGATGCAGTAACTTTATGCGATTCATTTCATGGGCGCATTATAATTAAGACGAATTTTCTGTGCCAGACTCTGCAAAAAAATCTGTCATTTTCACATTTTTTTTTTCTCTTCTATTTGCTATTTGCAATTTTGCAAGTTTAGTAAGATAAGTTTTTGCGAAATCTTTCAATCTTAAAAAAGCCCTTAGTTGTTATTAGTTATTAAGTAGTTACATTTTGCGTAGGAAAAAATAAAGCTGTAACAATTATTATTTTATTTTATTCATTAAAATGGTTGTTAAATAATGCACACCTGCCCGACAATAATCATTCCTTATTTATCTTTATTAATATTGAAATATATTGGTAATTATTTTATTTTATGCATTAAAATAGATGTTAAATAATGCACACCTGTCCCACAATAATCATTCTTTAGTTATCTTTATTAATATTGAAAATCATTATTTTATTTTGTTCATTAAAATAATAGTTAAATAATGCACACCTGTCACATAATAATGATTTTTTTATTAATATTGAAATTTACTTTTACTAAGTTATCTTTATTGATATCGAAGGATGATATGTGACATCCCATTTATATTAAAGAAATTCACGATTTTACATTCTAATCCAGATAAAAATAAAAAGTCATCGTAAGGGTACTCTTTGAGAAAGAGAAAAAATAAACCTTCTAGTCTCACTTTGAAAAAAGATGCAATAAATAACATATCATTCAACATCGTCATCATCTGTGGCTCAACAGCCCCATGTTGAGCCAAGGCCGTCAGTCTATTTTGGAACATATTACTCAACAACACATAAAAAATAATAATCTTCCAAATAAATGAAAAAATTAACATTCAACAGTTATACAGAAAGTATTCAAATTAAAAAACTCGCTTTAAAACGACAAAAATAGTATTAAAAAGGTTCAATGATATAACGCTGCTAGAAAAATAAAAAAACTAAATAAAATAAACAAATAATAAAACTAAAATAAAATTGGTCAAATCAATATCACAGTGATAATTGGCTGTATACATTTTGTGCAATTACCTGCTTCAAGCCCTTTAAATTTTTTAGGGATCGATTTAAACCACCTATCCCTTCAATTTTTTATAAATACAGCAAAAAAAAACCATTTAAGAATATATTCAGCAAGGTAAAAAATAATTAAAATATTTGTCCTTAACATGATACGAAAATGTTTGTCCAAGAAATTCAACAAGAACAAATAGTAACAACGTATTATTGTGCATTGTAAGAAATGCAGAGTACCATCAATGCATAACGAATGTTTAATTGAATTATTAATAATGGAATAATAAAGACCAACGTTTTTAATTTCTAAATATATCAACTGTATTTTCTAAATCTATGTATTCATATAAGTCAGTTTTGGAATTGTTCTGATGATTTCCTAATGAATTGTATAAAAACATATTTAATGGGCCTGATGGCCGAGTGGCTAGCGCTCTGGCACTCTGTATCACAAATTTCGGGTTTGAGTCCCGCCGGTGCCACGGATGTTTGTAGTGGTTCGGATTCCACATTAAACCTTAGGTCCCGGTCTAATCTGATCGTAGAGCGTTATGGGGGTAGTGTCACTCGCGTCCGTAGCATATCTTTAAGTTACACGTGCCCCCTTGGGTAGTGAGGATAGCTAAATGAGTAACAGTGGTACAGCCCTTGCTTATGGCATAAAGATTAACTGTCTCGGTATTGCCAGCTGCATTAGAAAAAAAAATATTTGCAGTTTAAATACTGATCTGATCTTGTAATTATGCATAAATAATATTTCCAGTAATAATGCTCAGCTTTTATAATTCTTACATATAATTTTTTTTATTATATTCGAAACAAAATAAGGATTTTTCCAAAGAAAAAAAGCAAGCATTATTTTTGTAATAAATTTTGATCCTTTTGTTAAAGTCTCATAGCGCGTTGATACCAGACTGGCTGTCAAGAACTCATAATATTATATAGTTCATTATATATCGCATTGCATTTCAATTTTCTTTTTCAATACCTTTTCAAAATTAAATTTTTTTATAACTTTTCTTAATTAAAGTAATCATTTTTCTAATTTTTTTAATTCTCCATCATTGTATTAAAATTTCATGTGCAGTTTATGTAAAAAAGTTAATAATTAATTAATTAATTATTATAATAAAGTAATTAATTTAAAATTAAACACGTTATATAGATAATTCCACATAACTTGAAAATTAAACACCCAGCATAAGAAATTGCAGCTGTTTTTTAAAGTTCTTATCTTATTATAGCTATTTACATATGATTTGAAGCAATGAAAAGTTAAAAAAAATTGTCATTCATTTATTATTTTTTACTAATGCAATGTTTGTTTGCCTTTTCTGTATTAAAGTATGAACTAATAAAAACGTATATTTTAATTAGCTGTTCCAAGAAATAATTTTGAATCATAAAGAGCATTTAATACAATTTTCCTGTTCACCTTTATTCTAAATATAAAATTAAAATGAAATATTTAAATTTAAAGCAAAAAAATTGTTGATTATCATTAAAAGATTTTATCTATTATAATAATATATAAACTCATATCTGATTATAATGTTTTAAGTATAAATGTGTACACCTATAATATTAAAATGATTTAAATATAAAATTAGTTAGCAATATATTTTTATCAGGGAAAAAAGTATCATTTAATTTAGAAACAATAACATATTTTTTATTATAAATACTATGAAAAAAAAATGGTATAGTAAATTTTATAAAGAGATTTTACTAAAGCATTTTTTAGTAAAATAGTTAAAAAATTTCTTAAAATACTTTTAACTTGTTTAATTTTTCTTAAAATTATGAAATATATATTATACTTTAATGTTATTTTTATACACACTTTAAAAATTATTTTGTTGAATAAAGTATCGGTACCAAACTTAAATGTTATAATTTATTAGACGACACGAACAATATGATCTGACCTACCAGTATGCTAAAATATCATTTCATCAGTTGATCTTCCTATTATACTATCCTTGCTATAATTCTTTTCATAAGATTCCCCCATTTAATCCTATTTCATATAAGGCATTAATATGGAATAGGGTGAACAGTGGATGCAGCTTTATGCATCAGAATCCCTTGTTCTGCTTTCAGTCACATGCAATATTAATCATTGTCTCGATTTTCCCATAATGCATTGAAATAGCTTTCGCAACCAGGTCTCATAATGCAGCTCGCATTATTAGGGAAAACATTAAGCCTGCCTTAAAACGGCTTTCAATGTCAAGCTCATTGCAGATCAATCGCATTTAGTGCTTTGTTCCAGTTGTTATGGATGGTAATGACTTCAACCCAACATTCCGTTAAACGTGCGTTATAATTAAGATTGATGTTTTCAACAATGAGTTTCTCATAATATACGTTGTAGTTCATTTTAACATTAAGTAAATCAGTTGTTATTTTTTCAAATACAATTTCATTTGAGAACAATTTTTTTAACGAAATCGAAAATATGCATAGCAAGAATTATGATCAATAAGTTTTTATTCTTTTTCATTTATTTTCATAAAGAAATTAAGTATCGCCAGAACTTTGTTGATCACCATTTAATACATCGCTTCTATTATCATAGAAGAATGTATTTCTCTTTACTTATTTTTTTTTAAATAATAGAAAATAATTACATAAACTATAATAAATAATAAATAATAAAAAAAAAACGCTTCTCCAATCTTTTGGTTCCTAAACGACGTCAGATGAAAATTATTTTAAACAACATGAAATCTCAGTAGAAAAAGGTTTTCTCAAGTATGATCTTGAACATTATATCTCTTTTAGAACAAATCCACTGCTTGCACAGAATGTGTATCCTATAATGGATCCCAGCTCATGTAGATTTGGAATTTAAGGAAATTGCAGATTCTTTGGCGAAGAATGCCAGAAGTCTGGATCATACTGCCATTCCTACTTCCCTTGTAGATGCAAATGACTTGGCAAAATCTAAACTTACGATTCCTCCTAAGATCAAAACTAAATATCAAATTACAGAACTAAATGTCGACAGAAAAACGGCTACTACTCTCACAAGAATAAGGATGAAGTACCATAAAAATATAAAAATTTCTGCTGATGGCGTTAAAAAATAACAATGTGGCCTGACGTCGAGCTAACTTCTCATCATGTCCATGATTGCCCAGTTGTTGCATTCGCCATGCATTGCTCTGGACCATCCCTTGGAAGAAAATTTATATTCCGAGCTAGCAATCAGCATAACCATGTACGACATTACTAGTAAATTCGTATTTTCCTTACAATAAATAAAACAAAATGTACCCAAATACTCGTTTTCGTCCAGAATTGAAAATTAACTTTCATGCATGTAAACTCGTGGTGTTCCGAAAAGGTACAAGTATGGAATACGAGTAAACTTGGGATAATCACATAAGGGGTAAATCACTATCTTTCATAAAATTATTTTATAATTTTATATAATGGAAGAATACTTAAAGAAAAAGCTTTACAAAAATCTTCAAATACTGGAATGAGGGGCATATAGTAATCAAGATTGAAGTTGTCAGTGTTGCAACACTTTCTCTACAAGAAATGTCACAGGATAAGATGCCACGCGTTTAGTAATATTTAAAGAAAAATATTTTTTTTTTATTATTTATTAAAATTTAGATTATTATATTATTTATTATTATATGTGAGCATGATTTTGTCCTGGATTGAGGTCAATTCCGTCTCCAAAATGTGAAGCTATAAAATAAAAAATGAGAATATTACTTATTATTTTAAACAGATTAATCTCCTCGTACTAAACAGGAGATTTCCGTTTCAGAAACTTTTAACTACAATAAATACTGATTTTCAAGTGGTTTTATTTAAGTATGTTTTAAAACTGGCGTGAAATATGTGTTGCTAAATATAACGAAGGACCCATATCAAGTCGAATACTCTGTAGTTTATTTTGAATAGTCTGACTTTCAAAATATAAATAGATTATTGTTTACAACATCCTCAAAATATGTCTAAGGATTAGTTTATGTTTATAAAAGTTAATTTAACCATCACTTAAAAGACTTCTCTTTCCGAATTTGGCAGTGTTTCTTTTATTATTTGGACAATTTCTTTTTCATAAAGTCCTAGAATTATTAAATTTTGTTATATTCCTACCGCTATTGAATTGTATACTTCTTGCGGACATTCTGCACTTTAGGGTTCCGATTTCGTCAAAATTCTTTTTTAGCGTCAAATGAAATCGCCAAAATCTTTCACAGCAAGAATTTTGTAACCTCAGCGGCCATGTTTTTTGAGGGGACTTGGCAAAAACTAAATTACGTGTTTGCATTGATTTTCTAAAAATTTTTGGAACAAAAATTGCCAAATAAATAAGAGGGAAATTAAAGTGCAGAATTCCCGTTTAGTATTTTGACCAACTAATTCATAAACTTCTTGGGTTATAGAACATCGAACCAACACACAATTTCTTGGGCTATTGAAGAATTCCATGTGTATTCGTTGAGCAAAGTATGTTCACACATAATAAATTCAAATTCTTGAAAGGATTTTAGTTTTGTTATATTTTTTTATATTAAATTTTAAAAAATTGCTACTTAATCATCTTTTTTGTTTGTTGTATTTAAAAGTTCAAAGCCGAACCCGTTGAGTTTCCAAACTGAGAGAGCTCACTTCAAAACCCACCAACGAAGCTAAAAAATAACGTTTTAAACGATTATTAACCTTGTAGTACTGCGACAGAGTACCAATGCATAGATTTACAAAAAAAAATGTTACAAACCCAATCTGAAGTTACTGATTTCATTTCGTGACAAGTTATTTTAATAAAAAGGAAACAAAAAAAAGATTTAAAACATAAATCGTAAAGTTTAATTTAGTATATGACACTGGCAGGAGACTCAAAGCATAATTAGATATAAATTGCCTTAGTTTAGAAATGTATGACCGTTTACTAATGACCACGCATGGCGTAAGGTTCTCCTAGTTATTATGTATGTTATTATGTAAACTCATTATCTCTACTCCTCTAAATTAATGGCCTGTAGTAAAATTTAATAAGGTATGGCCGCCATTATTCATATCAGCTGTAGATGAACATATAGTTATTATTAGGTTTACGGAAAAAGTTTCGATTCTATTCAGTGATTTTGTTTGGGTTGTAAGACTTAAAATTAGATTACGGATAACTAATTTATTATTTAAGGCTTAAACAAGTTATGAAGATATTCTGAATATTTCCATATGACGTGACTGACAACGTGTAATTTCGTTTCAAATAATATTTTGCTTTTATAATAGATCATTCTAAAGGTGTTATAGATTGTAAATGCGCAGCTGTAGCAGTATTAGCTCACAGTTCTGGAACATTTTTTCCGGAACTGTGCTTCCTCTACTATTGTGCTATCAACTGCAAATTTGTGTTGTTCTCTAGATAAGTGGTTCCCAACTTGAGGTACATTAACCCCTGGAGTATGCAGCAAACCTCAGAATAGTGTTTCCCAATCTTTTTTAAGCCCTGCCTTATCTAAGCCTTTCTAAAATTCCTGCGTCCCCTGTGTAATAGATACATATTTTTAATTCAAAAATTGAATTGCTCATTGAATAAATTTAAATGATAGATTTTACATAGAAATCACTAGAAAATTTTCTAGATCAATATTATTACTTCGTTAGTTGTAATCAATGTCACTGTAGAATTATTTTAATCAATCTATGAAATCTTCACATTAAGTGAATTTTCAAAACATATAACAAATAACTTAAATTCAATTACGGAATAATTTTAATGAAATATTTTTCTATATTACTTATTTATTAGTAATTATTAATTATTTAAATTTAATGAGATCCTTACGCTTGATGCTTACTGGAAAGGGATTTTATGTTAGGTTCCAATTTAAGTAGCTGCTGTCTTAATATTCTGCCCGTTGTGTTATATCCAATCAATTTCTTTTTTTAGCAGCAAACCATTTAAACCCCTAAAAATCTAATTCCACATTCAGCCAAATATGAAGATGGAAACGGTAACAATTGTTTTCTTGCACATTTGGTTGAACTTGAATGTTTGATTTCTGATCACTCACAAAGCCATGCCATCAAGCCTTTTACATAAACTGACTCATCATTTTGCATTTCTGTGGCTTCTTCTTGATATTTGATACAGGTCTTCTGTGGCATATTTGAAACATCAACCAAATCCAATAACATTTCCCGCGTCATCCAAGTTGAAAAATCAATTTGTTTCATATCAGAAGGTATTTTCTTTAAATCAGTTAATAGAATTCTCGGATGATCGACAATAACAAGTATAGCAGTATCTTTCATTTCCCACTTTTTGGAATGAATAAAACTTTTTAAAATTGTTGTTGCAAATATATTTCTGACGTAATTCCATAAAGGTAATGAAATTAAATATCCATTCATTTGCCTCGACAAGAGTTATTAGAGTTGGTTATATAATATATTTTGTTTTTCAAAGTTATCAGCTAAATAACTCGCAAATGCTTTACTATCGACCTTCAACAGATATTTCCTTTCAGTTTTGTCACATAAAAAATCACTGAAACTATGAAATGGTTCCATAAATATTTTCAAGCAGCTTATTTTCTAAAGCCTTCTTACTCCAGTGTAAAGTAAAAGTCTCATATGGCTTAAAGAAAATCTCGCATTTGGCATTAGCTTTAATAGCACTGAATTCCCTTTATAGCTGAATTTAGTACTTCATTTATAACAGGTTAAATATTTTTCCTTGTGCATAAATCAATGCACAAGAAGCATTACTGGATTCTGTTCTTTCATCAGTTTAAATCAACCATCTTCCTTGACCATCATATTAAGAGCACCATCTACAACACAACATGTTATATTTTTCATTGGTATATCCTTAACATCTAAGTAATTTATCAATAAGGCCTCTTAAAGTTGATTCATTTATTTATATTGAAAATGTTCTTGCTCTCAATCTATTCATCCATTTTGTCTATTCTTCTGCTAACAATATTGTTACAAAGTGTGATATATTTCATGTATCCGTCATTTTTTTTTCATAACCGTTTTTATAAATGTTAATATTGACGTTTTTATTAAATTGTCTCTTATAGTATGTTTTTCTTCATATTTAGCGAAGCATAAAGCCTCAAGAGTACTATTAACAGTTGCAATTTGAACAGTAAATAAAAACTTTAATGATGCTCTTTTTCTGAAATTTTCTTTAAATTTTGAAACTAATTCAAATCTGTATTCATTCCGTATACTGACAAATTTTCTTTTTTATTTTCACTATTTCTTTTACTATAGGCTGAAATAAATAAATATAAAATCAATTAAAAACTAAAAAATAAGTGTTTGTTAAAACTAATTTAAGGTGAAATGCAGTAAGCGAAGACACATTAATCTCAAAGCAAAATAACATATTTTTTTTCATATTTGACAGATTTTTCTGGAAAATATGTTTTATGCTTCTAAAACTGAAGTAAATAAAAAATTCAATTCAATTAATATTATATTACTCAATTGTTATTATTAAATATATATATATATATATATGTATAATTTTTTTTTCTTCTCAAAAAAAATGTGTATAATTAAAATTAAATAATTAAATTGTCTGATACTAATTAATCCGGACTAATTAAAAGTGCCCGGACTTTTCGCCAACTGAGACTTTTTGAGAATTTCAAAATGTTGACAACAGCTGATGCTTATTTCAAAGTAACAACATCTATTCTTTTTTTAACTCTTTGCACTCGACAGGAAATTGTGAAACGCCTCTCATTGCACTGATGCAGCTGGAGCAGGGACTGAGAATCACTATAAGGTTAAGTGGCCGTGCACTTGGAGAAAATATCAGAATAAATTATCGCATTTTCTCCATTTTCTTATGGGATTCATTGATTAAAATTTATTTTTGAAATTATTCAGTAAGTAGATCTTAAAGAAACTGGGCCGTTTCTATCTGATAATTTATGTATACGTTAAATCAAAGTAAGCTAATTTAAACTCTGGATTTTGTGATGTTTTTGTGACATGTGCTCTGGACTTTTGAGACATGTGCTGCTTAACAATCAAAGTACCTCCAATGGGGAGTGTTCCCCCTTGGAAACACCGCTTTATAAGTATATAGTTAAAATAATATAAGTTTATATACTATAAGTTAAAATAATATTAATAATGATAGAAAACAAAAACAAAGGAAGTAGTATATCTTAACTAATTAAATGAATTGATCGTTGGTTGTCATTAGACCAACCCTTCACAAATTACATATCCTTCCTGATGTACCTTCCCTTAATTTAAAGTAATTATTTTAGAAATATCTCAAATCTTCTCTGAACTTTTGGCGCCGTTATTTTTATTTAAAATAGATTGAAAGTGAGCTGTCATTTTAATAATAATGTTAATGTTTTGTTGATCACTAATTCAGTGACGTCTATGAATAGACCAGGCTTCGTTCTTTTTGTGTGTGTGTGTGCTTAATTTGTAAATAATACAATTATGAATGCTTTTTTGTTGAAGTATTTAACGATTATTTTAATCTTTTGCATGACTTTCTATTAAAGCTTTTCTTGTGTGTGTGTGTGTGTGTGTGTGTGTGTGTGTGTGTGTGTGTGTGTGTGTGTGTGATAATTGATAATTTCTTGAGATTTTGTTAATTTTGAGTTTTGTGTGATTTTGATAATTGAAAATTGATAATTTCGTGTGATTTTGTTAATTTTGAGTTTTGTGTGAATTTGATAATTGAAAATTGATAATTTCGTGTGATTTTGTTAATTTTCAGTTTTGTGTGATTTTGATAATTGAAAATTGATAATTTCGTGTGATTTTGTTAATTTTGAGTTTTGTGTGATTTTGATAATTGAAAATTGATAATTTCGTATGATTTTGTTAATTTTGAGTTTTGTGTGATTTTGATAATTGAAAATTGTTAATTTCGTGTGATTTTGTTAATTTTGAGTTTTGTGTGATTTTGATAATTGAAAATTGATAATTTCGTGTGATTTTGTTAATTTTGAGTTTTGTGTGATTTTGATAATTGAAAATTGATAATTTCGTTAAGGTCAATTAAAAAAATTTCAGATTATGCAATCATTGTATGGAGATAGGGTCAACTTCCACAAAACATTACTTTTCCGCACTGAAGTGATGTGGCTTCACGAGGAGTTGTAGCCACAAGAGTGTCTGGATTGAGACTTAAATTTAACTTTGTTTTTTTATTAGACCACTCTTTTCAACTGGGCTCTAAATTTCATAAAAGCGAATGTCTTCAATAGGTTTTATACTTATCTAATATTTTTTTCAAAAATTAATAATAAGCTTAGCTTCATAGTACAATTGTATAACTGTCTTTAAGTTGTCTGATAAAATTGAGTTTATGTTTAAGAAATCAGACTTTTGAAATTAGGTATCTAAAAAGAATGTGTGAATTTTTTGAGACACTTCTTATCTTTAAAAAAAGCTGAAATTTACAGCAGAAATAAAACGTTGTATAATAACTCCCTTTAAGGGACTTAAGATTAAGATACTCTTCAAATAATTTTTTCTAACCCAAAATAGTGAAGATAATTGATCCAAATCCATTTGTCTATTTTTACATTCATTCAGCAAATTTTCAAGCCAAAATTTATAAGTTTCTGAAAAAGAAATATTCGACTGATTATTTTACACAATTTTATTTAAGAAAAAGAAATATAATTAATTCAAGGACAACAGTGAAAGAAGTACGCAAAGAACATTATTATGAAGCATTGATATATTTATTGCTTTTCGCGTACACTTGCTGCAAGAACGTTCTCTTCCTACGCATTTATTAAAAATAAAAATTAAAATAAGCTGGATCTACTCTCGACTTGACATTATATCCGTTTTCATTTGAACGTGGTTTAAATAAACTCGATACCATGAAACAAACTTACTATTTCTGAAGGTCACATGCCCATCAAAAATAATTATTGTGAATTTTCATCATAAATTTTCTTGGCTTAAAATTTATTATAGTGCTATTTGTTTCAATGATAGTCGGGGCTATTTTAAAAAATATGTAAGACCAAAAATAGAAGTGTCATTGATTTGGGTCGTTTGATTATACTTGGTACCTAAAACACTTTTTTTTTTCTAAATAAAGGACTGAATGAAGGGATGTTATGAAAGAAGGGGATAGTCATAAATGCAAAGTTTTAACAAGTTTTACAGGACAGAAAAAGGTTGGAGCAAGCATTATTCCGTCATTCAAACCCTGACTTCTATTTGTAAAGAAGAATATTTTACCTGAAGTCATTCGGTACAGATTAAACAGATTCAACCTCACTAGAGTGCTACACTTGAAACCAACTGCAATACACCTGCATTAAAATAAATTCAATTTAGGATGAAAATGTTCAAGAGTAATATCTTCGGGTTTTCCCTTACCTCCTCAAACGCAATGGAAGTTTATTATTCTCATCTACTTGATCTTTCTATTCAGCTTCCTTTATTGGGTTTCAAACTGAGCTTCTGTAGTTCAAACACTCAATGCACTGTCCAACAGGCTACCAGAGACCCACATTATAAGAAAAACATTTTGAAGGAATTTATCCTTTGATATCAGATAACTTGTTACCTAATCATAACATGCGTGGTTAGGATGTATATGCAAATTTATTACAATTTTGAATCTGCTGGAGACGTCTTTTACAGTCAGAAAAGTAAGTTCACAAACAATAAATATTCAATGGTGATTATGGCAGCGATCGCATAATTAGTCATGCTATAGTGGGAGTTTTTCCTGGTTTATTCCCGAATCAAAAGCATATATGGGACAATTACCCCTAAAAATTCTCCCAAAAAAACTCTTCCTATTATTCCTATGGCAGTTATTAATGAAATCCAAGGTCTAATAATGTACGAGTTAAAATAAGGTATCCATGACATTTGGACCAATACAAAATGTTTTATTTCAAAGTCATTATTTCTATAAATAGAACTAATGATAGTTATACTTATATCCAAAAACAGATGTTTCTAAGAAGTTTATATTATAAATAAAAAGGTTATTCATTCAAAGACATTACATTGGTTATATTTGTTTTAAAAGCTTTATTTTCTACAGAACTACTTTACACTTTATTTTCTTTTTAAGAAAAGAACTAAATAAGCTCAGTAATCAAAATATGGCCATCCTTAAATCATATTCTATGTTTAATAAAATCAACACTGTAACGCTAAACTTAAGGACGTACAAATGTATGTGTATGCCATATATAAACGTCGTTTAAGGTGGATTTTTTTTTATTTTAAATATCCAAAATTAAGACACTACCTTTGTTAATTCGTTAGTAAAATAAACATCAATAAAATACAATCTAAACAAAAAATGTGCTGAAATCTATAAAAAAAATTTAATAACAAAAATATTTAATGAAAAGTAAATCTTGTTTTTAACAAATACATATTTATAAATTTTTCAAAAGTTGGGAATATTTCAAGTAGCTGGGGATTCAGACTTTTAAAAAATCCAATCTTCAAATAAAATATAAATATACTTGCATGATTAAAAAAATCTTATTCATCATATTCTACATTAAACTTGAAAGATTATACATCAATGTGCATTTAACAGTCCAACAGTTCGCAGATTCAAAAGATATGAAAAGTTTTGACACTTTTTAAAAATAGAATACGCCTAAAATCGATAATTGGAATTGGAATTTATATGAACTTTAATTTCTTTTACCTTTGAGATTTCCATTTCCATGGAATGATCCAATAATCTTTTAAAACTTAATTTGTATTTATCCCCTTAATGAAGACACAGGTTTTATTAACATTTTCACTATTTATTTTGCCGTAGAGTTTTCTCGGCAGATGAATGCATTCCACAAAGATATTAAACATGAATCCTCCACACTACTATTTACTTTTGCCGCGGATGCAACTTTAATTAACCGCTGACAGCTTCATTAGCTGGTGGCATAATGGACACAATCTATTTTCCGGCTCAGTAGTTTTCCTTTAGAAAATTTCCCATGTTTCCTAGAACCTTTCTGAATTACTTTAATTTGCAGCTTCTCCCCCTAGTTTACATTTTTGGCCGCTAAATAAGTTTGAATAGAATTGTTTGTTTGTAGTTTGGGCTGCGTCATTAGCAATTTGTGAATTTGCTGTTGGTTATTGTTCAGTTGTGGTGGGAAGTTAGCATATTGGCTAGAGAACTTCGAATTATCTTTGAAGGAAGTATTTTGTTGAAGTTTCACCTTCAAAAAGAACGTTGTTTCGAAATTTTAAGTGCGGGCAGAAATTGTTCTGAGGTTAAATTTTCAGAGGAACATGGGATTGTTTAACTAGTTTAATATATAATGATGCATGTTTAAAGTTAGAAATTAACATGTAGGTGATGGCGACTTTGAGAATGCACCAGGGGAACTTTTTCCCATTGAAAAATATTAGTTTCTTTCTATGATTTTATTTTTATTTCCACGGTGTCATAACAGTTGCAGTCTCTGATTAGAGAAATAACGTTATAATAACATTAATTAACATATATAATAACATTTAAATAATATATATAATAACATTAAATAACAACATTTAAATATATATATAATAACATTATCTAACAACATTTAAATAATATATATAATAACATTAAATAACAACATTTAAATAATATATATAATAACATTAAATAACAACATTTAAATAACATATATAATAACATTAAATAACATTAAATAACATTTCAATAACATACATAATAACATTAACTAACATTTAAACCTTTCATACATGTGGTAAGTTGTTGAAATGAAATTTTATGCCAACTACATAAAACGTCAGTTACCTTACTTAAAGTTCTATCAAGTCGTTGATGGCAGTACTATATTTATAGAAAGCAATGTAAATATTCTCTTTTACAACGTAGTTAATATCATTGTATTATAATCGTTATTGCTATACAATTTTTCTTTATAAGTATTTTTCATATCAGATAAAAATATCCTTTCAAAGAAAAATATAATTAAAAATTATGGAAACAAATTTTTTTTTTAATTTTAAACATACACCAATTTAATTTATCCTTACATTTAGCAATATTTTGAATAATATATTCTTGTAAAATGTAACATTATGATGTAGTTAACAACAATTTTTTTTGTTGTAATAAAATATAACTAAATTTAAAATATTTAGGATAGCAAAGAAAATTTGGTTGATTTTTAAATAAATTTTTAAAAAAAGAAAAAGAAAATTTTTGGTTATAATAAAATATAAATAAATCTAAAATAATTAGAACAGTAAAGAAAAGTAAAAAAATTCTTAATAAATTCGTAAACATGTAAATTTCAATTAGTAGAAATTAAATAAAATATTCATCACGTCTTCAATAAAAGATAGAAATAGAAAGGCCAAGACAAAAGAATCCTTTGTAATTCCGAAATGGTCGAATTTCACTTCTTGAGAACTCATCTTAAAAAGAAAATATTAAATGAATCATCCTAAATCCAAAGACAGCTTTCTTTTTTCTTAAGCATTTGTTTGGCCTCTCTTAAGAAGTGTTATTTATAGCACGTTCAAAATTAGAAAAAAAAAATAGTTTACAATGAAGCCATTTTATGCATTAAACAAAAAAAGATATTATTGTTAAATGACTGAACAATTCAATTGATTTCTAGAGATTATTTATAGGCCCAATAAAATTCATAATTTTATAAAAACTTAACCTAAGCTTAGTGATAGATTTGATTGATTAAAAAATTGTTCAATTTCTTACTGTATAACAGAAAGCTTAAAGCTTAACAACTTTTGAAAATTCAAAGGTTTTGTTTTCATTCAATTTCTTGGAATATTTTTAATCATTAAGTTGCTATGAAACTACCACAGGTGAAATATGCAGTATCTTAAAAGTTACAGATTCGTTGTTATTTATTTGCAACTGATTTATTTTTTTATCTATTTTCTTCTATTTTGAATTAAAAATTTTGGTTTTTCATAACACTGTGTTTAGAAAAAGACTGATATTATTTAACAAAAAAAGCTGTCAGGAAAAAAAATTAGCTACTCTAATTTTTTCAATGTTTCAATGTTTTATCCACTTTTATTTTGTAATAATAATTTCTGAATCTTAAAAAACATACGATCATACTTTTTCTTACGTAGAAATTATCAATGCTTACTTATACTTACTGTTTCTTCTTGTTTTACTCTTATACTCACTAAGTTTGTTCACTACTTCAGAATGGGAATTCAGATTTCTGTAAATCAACGTTTCCTGGGGCGACCAAAATTTTGAACGAATTCATGCGACCTGTTGGCCAATTGGCTAGCGCTCTGGCCTTTGGCGCCACAGGTTCCAGGTTTCGAATCCTGGCTGTGGCATGGATGTTTGTGAATGATTTGGAATCCACTTTAAACTATAGGTCCTGATCTAATTAGCCTAAAGTGCGCAAAAAATGACCATAGAGTGACAAACCAGACTAAACTTTATATTCATGCCTTTGGTTACCCCAGGCTTCAGGTTCGAATTCTGGTGGTGGCATGGGAGTGGTTCGGAATCCGCGTTAAACTGCAAGTCCCGGTCTAATTAGTCTAAAGTGTGTACAAAATGGCCGTGACAAACCTAACCAATCCAAACCTCATATTCATTGTGAGCTTTTATGCCAATAGACTATTCGTGATCATTCCAGGCATAGATATAGGAAATGCTGATCAATTCGGTTCGGCTGGATTTGTCAGGTATCAATTCCACCGTTTTCCAACTTCAAAAGAACAATACGCTAATCATCAAGCCATAAATATGATAATTATAAAAGCATTTTATCACAATCCCTTCTATATAAATTCATGATAAAATAAACATTTTCTTTCATTTATAACTAACCCTAATGCAAAAAAATTAACAAATCACGATTATTTTCCCATATATCACAGACGATCAGAATCTCTCATTAAAATTCGGATGATAGGATGACGATAAGATTGGTTGATAAGATAACCAAGTTAATACTTATCTTACGCACAGCGGGATAGTGATCGATAAATGTAGTGTACCAGCACTCGAAACTACCAGCAACCTTTATCTTTCAACATCCATCATCTTGTTAATTTAATTAATAGACCCCAAGTCAGTGGCCACGAAAGGTTCATACGGGGAATAATTAATTTCCATAATCTGACACTCTTTCCTTCTAGTATCTCGACTCGAACCATGTGTTTAGGTAAATTAATTACCATTCCGATTGTTGCTAAACGCATGCAGGGAAATTATTTGTGTTTGGCTGGTAAAATCGTATTTACAGCTAAGTTGAATGTTTTAAAATTTAAGACAGACAGTTTGACTGTGGCGTAATATCCAAAATTTATTGGCAAAATTTATTAAAATTTATTTATTTTATAAAATTTATTTTATTATATTTAATTTGGCGTAAAATCCAAATATCCTTTGGATATTATTTGTAATATCCAAAGCAGCCAAAATGTCATTATTTCGCATGTACCATGGTGCATCAACTGCTATGCGCAAGACCTTGTTCTCCACAATTTGGAAGTTCTTAATTCTTGATTTGCAGGCGGATCCCCATATTTGACTAGCATATTGAGGCAGTTTGGCAGCGTTAGCCTCCATATACTTCTATCTTGATGGTTCCTTTGGAGGTGAACGATAAGAGAAATGGCTTGCTCAGTAAATGAAGTAAAAAATAAAAAGAAAAGCAAAAAATAAAATATAGAATAAAATCAACACGTAGAGAGAGCTGAATAAAATTTTTATTTATTTAGTATGTTCAGAGAAGCGCGCGGACGTTTATTGTTGGTAGGTAGCGTTATGTCATAATCAGGTAATCTTTTAACTAAAGGATTTGGATTGTTAGGAGTGTTATTATAAAAATTTGTGGCTAATTTGTGAATAAAATTTTTAACGGTAGTAATGTCCAAAGCAGCCAAAATATCATTATTTCGCATGTACCATGGTGCATCAACTGCCATGCGCCAGACCTTGTTCTCCACAATTTGGATGTCCTTAATTCTTGATTTTCAGGCGGATCCTCATATTTGGCTAGCATATGTAATAATGGGAAGCATGTTTAGTTTCTATGGTGGTGTGACTATTTCGTGCAATGAGTGGGTAAAACTTTTTGATAAGTAAATTAAATGTATTCTTAATGTAATTAATATGCGAGTGACACGTAAGGTGTTTGTCCAGTATGACTCCAGGGTATTTTTTTTAATTTAATAATGCCATGATTGATTATATAGCATTTGAAAGCATGTAAAAATTCAGGGTGATATTATTATTATTATTTTTTTTTTTTTTTTTTTTTTTTTTTTTTTTTTGCGTGCAACCAGCAAATGTTGTCTGACATCAGTGAAATATATTTAAATTTATATTTTTTTAACTTAGTCAACTCAATTAAGAAAAAATCAGCAAACATAACCAAGAAAAATTTTAATAATATGCTCACATAATAACATTTCGCCATTCGAGAAGATAGAGATCCTAATACAATCCTTTAAAAACTGAACATGGATGACTAAATATATTCAGGTGGGAAGTAACTATTAAAAAATAAGACTTTGGTTTAATTAAAAAAGAACAAGAATTATTTCATGGTTATTTGCTGGTCAACAAATAAAAACATTAATTAATACAGGAAAAAACTGGTCTTATGTTATGTTATGTTGCTTTAAATTATGTTTGAACATACATACATACATACACATATTCATCCACTTTTTTATATATAGATGAAGCATATAAAATATAAATTTTAAAAACACGTAGTCTTCCGTATATCATATTATCCACATATTTTGAGAAAGCAAACATAGAACATAGATAAGACCAATAGCAATTTTTATTAACAAAGATCATATGGTTTGATTTCCTTGTAAGTAAATTCTGATAGCTTCCCACGAAAGCTATGAAAAATATTTTTTCTTTCAGTGCAACCATTAAAAAAGACATAATACATCACACAAGAGTTTGTCTTCAAGTACCATTTCATTGAATTTTTTCTTGGAGGATAGATTTAAAGATTGTGACTACAACATTATTGTATTGCACTTGTTGAACATCAAGGCTTATCGCAGCTGTTTCTTATACTGTAAAACCTTTTGCCGTGGCATGCAGTTTGCTTGTTATGCGAATAACAAAAGAAAATCATATGTAAATATATTACAGACAAAATCCTTCTCAAGGTTTTTTTGTTGAGTGACATTAAAATGTCCAAAAATTTATTCTCGCCATGAATAGGAATTTTTTTCAATTTTCTTCAGTAAAGAAAGCAAATTAATGGAACTTTCGAGAACTTTTGTGTTGTTATTATATCTATTATTTTATCAGGATGGCATTAATCTTAAATTGTCTTCGGCAGAAATTCAAAGGTAATTACATCTCAAATTCCATATACTTTTCCTTTGGTACCACAAGATTTAGATTCGAATGTTGGCGGAAGCATGGATGCTTGTGAGTGGTTCGGAATCCACGTTAAACTGCAAGTCCCGGTATAATTAGCCTAAAGTGTGCACAAAATAACCATAGAGAGACAAATCACACCAAATCAAATCCATATACTTTTCATTCAAATAATAATTTATTTTAAATTTACCAATATCAAACATACCAAATAGATATCTATCTGTTTTCAACAACATAAGTAAAAGATTTCTTAGCGTCAGAAATGGCAGAATGCCTTATATCGACTTATATCGCTTATTAACAATGTTTCTGGTTTTCTCTCATGCTATCTGAATATCTATGATGGTTTTCTTTGAAAATCCTTTTGGAAAATAACTTCCCTTCTACCATTAAGACAATCAGTGTAAAATTTTTAATGGAACGCAAAGTCTTTAATAAAAATATATGTGTGTGTATCTCTGGATTAAAAATATCTTACTTTGAATTTAGAATAATTTAAACAATTGAAATGTAGTAAATTGCAGAACAACTTTGCTATCAGAAATTTGCATTTAGATTTTAAATCCCAGCTACAAATATGAAAATTAGAATCACCTTTTAATTCAATTCACTATCTGCATCAAACGAACAAAGTTCTCAAAACGCATTCAAACAACGTTTTAAACAAAACGTCGCTTTTAATGAATTACCGCTATTGTCAGTTGACTCAATTCTGGAAATATTCACACCACTGGAATGCGAATTGTTCCAAATCGGAATAATTTGGCATGAGATGAGGTACAAAGCATATCTCAAGATTAATCGACCAACAGCGCGACCTTTAATTCTTGGTGGAAATGCAAATACTTGGGATTTCGCCTCGAAGGCCAGGCAAAGATTCGCAATTACCCCAGAGCCCTGGAGCAGAAACGCGCGAATTGTCGAAGGAATGCTTAGGCGCTTTGATGTTGGCTTGGTATTTGGAGAACGCCTTGCTGCTGACTTAATGAATAAAGGAGGATGAAAGTCAAAAGCATTATCTGAAGAAATTATTTTGTTATGATTTGGGAATTTGGGATTTTTTTTCAGTAGAGGTGTGATTTCTCAATCATAGCATAGAATAATTTCATCCTTAAAAAGCGTCACTTTTTAAGGAATTTTGTTAGTATTTATAAAAGATCTAATAGCAGACCATTTATATAGAGTACATAGTTATCCAGTTAAATCACTTTTAGATAAAAGAGGATCGAGGGAGGCAAAGGGAATGGCCGAGTGGCTAGCGCTCTGGCCCTCGGTATCACAGGTTTCGGGTTCGAGTCCCGGTGGTGCCATGGATGTTTTTAGAGGTTCAGAATCCATTGTAGGTCCCGGTCTGTTTAGCCTAAAGTGTGCACAAGATCACCGTAGAGTGACAAACCAAACCTTAGATAAAATAAGCATATAATTACGAAGTAATGTCTACTTGTACTACTACTACACCACACCACACCATATTACTACGCCTAGAGCTGAGTTACCCCCATACAGTTTGAGAATGATGTGAGGGAGAAACAGTTATTTATAAGTATAAATAACTGTTTGCTATACAAGATGTCTCAGCAACAGGTTTACAAACTTCTAGGAAGGGTAGTTTACACGTAGGGACAAGGTTCTTCTAGATATGCAGTTCGTCAGCTTTAATGCACATATGAACGGAGTTTTATTGTACACAAAAGGCACTGACTTTGGAAAGAATGTACTTCTTGAACATTGAAGAAGAAATAATTATTGAGAATCTATAAGTCTGAGACATGTGAATTATAACTTAGTTATAGGTTTATTAATAGCTAATATTTGTATATTGATAGCACACTTAATTAAGGAATCAATCGCTATTGGTTTACTTTTATTTTGTCAGCAAAAATATATTTTTTTGAAATATTAATCTTAAAAGAAAATGCAACATTTTGCAACTGTTCAGCATTTTTTTATCATAGTAAATAGTGAGGAAAAGAAAGTAAAACTGTAATACAATACTAAACTCTGCTTACAGCAAAAAACGTTCAAAACAAATTTGTTGACAATTGAAATAAAACACTTCTATATTCCACGATTGAAAGGTGAGAACTTTGTCTTTGAAGGATTCATTTGAGGTTGTTTGTCTTTTTTGTAACATAAATCTTTTTTAAACATTTCAAAATGCACGTAAAAAAGGTTTTTTCGGTTGGTATTTCAGAAGAAAGCATAAAAATTGTTTTTATACGGAGATAAAAAAAAAAGTAAATAAAAAATAGTTTGTGCATATCTTTAAACGACAATAACAATTATATTTTATTTTCAAAAATTAAAATTGATTGCTGTAAAATTTTGAAATATTTAACAAGCAAACTACTAATCTACAGCAGTGGACATCAAAGTACCTCAGGGAGTACGTAAAGTGATACTTGGGGGTACGATACAATATGATATCGTATAATTTCTAATTGTTAAAGGCGTAGATTCACGATCATTTCTGAGTTTTATGATCGTGTGTCACGAGAATGCAAAGATCTCTCGTGGGTCACTATGTCCAGTTTAAGTTGCCTCAGGGGAGTTGAACATCCTAAAAACATCGACTTTAATGGTCATGCACAATAAGTCTTACGGTAGACAAAAGGCTCTGTCTTTGTAGGAAAGGTATCTCTGAACGTTCAAGAAGAAATTAACATATTCTTACGCATGCGTTTTAAAGTCGGTGCATTTGTGACATTAATATAATTCTAATGTCTGGTTCCATATCCTGGCCACCGCTCAGAGTGTGATTGTTCCATTGGCGGCTGCTGTTTTGCGTTATATTCCTGTCATATATATAGCCTAGCTCTAGCCATCAGGCACCATATATATATATACATATATACGGTGACTTAGGGGCTAGTGATCTGGCTCTCGGTACCACAGGTTTCGGCTTCGAGTCCCGGCGGTGCCACGGATGTTTGTAGAGGTTCGAAATCCAATTTAAACCGTGGGTCCTGGTCTAATATGATAGTAGAGCGTTAGGGGGGTAGTGTTACTTGCAGCCGTAGCATATCTTCAAGCTGCACGTGCCACCCCCCGGGTAGTGCTAAATGTCTAACAGCAGTGCAGCCCTTGCTTAAGGCATAAAGATTAACTGTCTCAGTATTGCCAGTTGCATTAGAACAACAACAACATATATATATATATATGTGTGTGGGTAATATAATATTTTATTATGTAATAAGGGATACAAATTTTAATTATTTTGGTCTTAGAGGAACATCTAAAAAGTTTGGAAGCAGCTGAATGACAGCAGTGGTTCTTATATTTCTTATCTTTGCACTCCTTTTTACCCCTTCAAAATGTACAAAAATGCTTAAATATAAAATAATCAAATATTTAATTATCATGAGTAAAAATTATAACGGTATATTTTTAAAAAGAATGTTTTTCCAAACATGATATAATATTTGAAATACTTCTCTTACGGATTATTTTATCGGAAATTGTAAAAAGGATACGTAATAAAGTTTGCAAGCAAAATAAAACATATAATAAAGATAGATCTAAACAAGAGATATAATAAAAGTTATTGCGAAAGAAATTGTGACATTTAAGGCTGCTAGATGTGAAACCTGAAACATTTCTAAGTCAGACAAATAATAATCAATAAATTAGAATCTTAATAATCTTCATCTTTAACACTTTTGATCATCAAAATTTTATTCATTTTCTATTAGTTTCATAATTGACAAGGAATCGTAAAATTTTTATGGATAAGAAGTCATACTACTATCATATAAATCTATTTCTACTTACCTTGGCTTAACTCTCCACTGTTTGAGAGCCACTTTCTTTAAGATATTTTAATTTATAATTTGTTTAAATAATAAAGTTCCTTATGGTCTTCATTGAAATGTTATAATTAAAATAAAAATTTCATTATTTACTACCTTTAGGATATGTAACAACTATTTATAAATCATTGTTACTCAAAAATGCATAGTTGGGTAATAAAATGTTATACAAAAAATTAATAAAAGGGCATACAATAGCATTTACTAAATAAAAATTAATCTTTAGAATTTTTTTCTGTATCTTCATTGTTATAGTCACCGTAATGGATGCTTAAATTTATCGCTCAAATTATCTAAGAGTTTCATAAAAGGCTCATAAAGAAACGCAAATTATCTGCCCATTAATTTATTTTATAATTAATGGGCAGATAATTCAGCGACGGTTTTAGCTTCATCCGTTTCAGCTTTAAAAGTTAATGATATAAATTGTTGGTGAAAGAAGATTGCTAAACATATATGAATTACTCAGTGGTCAGAGAGATATATATTTTCTTAAAACTTCCAAGTATTGTACAATTTTGAAATTAGTTCCTAAGAAACCTTAAGTAGATTTTTAAGTAGATAAACTTAAGTAGTAGAAAATACAGTCCTACTTTCAATAAAATAAACATTATTTTTTGTTGAACATCTGTGAACCTTGTATTCCTCTTATGTATGCAATAAGCATCTCACTGATGGTCCGTAAGCAGAGTGCACTGCCATATGTGACAGCATTTAATTTTAAGTGTATTGTAACTTTACATAGGCTGTAAAGAGTTATGCGTGTATTTTATGAAACTATGGCAATTATTATGTATAATAGCCATAGTTTCCACGTTTATGAAAGCAGTGAATGCGACGGAGACAGCAAACGGATTTAGACATGAAATATCCTCACCTGATTGGTCCCTGTGCACCATTAATTTCAAACTTTTAATTCTTTAAACCACTGTACTGACTGTCTTTTGAACAATTATGCATTACATAGGATTATACAATAAGCAGATATGCCGAACAAATGTACAATAGTCGTCCATTATTCAGCAACACTACTGTCAGACGATGCTCCATATAACATTATGCAACATTTCTGAGGAATAATGTTGATAATGAATAATATTTGTATGCCATACAACTTTTTTAAAAACACATCTTCCAACTTTGCTAATGATATTGATATTTCGAAGTATACTGTCAAATTCAAATATCAAAAATATAATAAAGATACTCAAATGGCAAAAGTCATGAAATGGAGGTTCGGGAGATATGAATGACCATATATGAGCAAATAATCGATTTTTACCCTGATTGAAGCATATAACTGACTTGAGCATAGCAGAAGTTGTCCAACATTATGTAGAGACACTCCATCTTGCGTAAAAGTGGGTAAATGCAGTCCTTGTAGATCTTACGATTTTGTAATGGTGATAGTCTGTAACAGTACTGCATAGTTCTGACAAGAGGCAGCAATCGTAATAAACCTTGTAACTTCCTCGAAGAGAAATTAATGGATTAAGAAATCAGAAGATAAAGACATAAAGACTATAAATTTTGGCTAATGCAGATGTTGCCCACTAAAATCAAGTCTGTTTGCTAGGTTCCACTTGGAAGTAATGGCTACTGACGTAGTCAGAAAGTGGAAATGTTCTTAATTTGCTCAATTTAAGGTGAAAAATCAATCGTCCTTCTGCAGCATTCTGTTGAATACGTAATTAGGAAAATCTTGGTGACAGATGCAGTAGATCAGTTCTTGGACATGTTGCAATATTTGTGGACGTCTTTCGTAGATTTTGTCTCATTAATTTTCATACAGTGATTGGCCATTCTACAGAGATCTTGCATTCTCTGTGTTTAGAGAAGAAACAACAACTGCCCTCTGTCTCAAGCCATTACGTTGCAGTTAAATCTACTCTTTATGCATCGTTATACTTGGCAATTCTGATAAAAACAAATATTTCTATAGAAATTTAAAAAAATAAATTTCTTTTTACATATTAGAATTTGCTCAATTAAAAAAAAGCATGAAAAACAGCTTTTGTTTTTGCGAAAAAAAATTAAATTAAAATTATATGCAGAAATAAATATAAGTAGTTATTACATTTTTTCCTTTTTTATAACTACTATGCTTACGTAGTCTTTTCAAAATACTGTATATAATTATGTATTTAAAATAGTATTTTTTCTTGTATTAAGTACGATTTATAATAATAACTTTAACACGCGTGTTAAAAAATGAACTATGAACAAATGGTAAAAAATGATCTGTTCTAGTGTTGATTTTTTATTATTTGGAAAAGACATTTCTCTTTATTTTAAACCTTTCCGAGAAAACGTACTTTTTTATATTTAATAGTTTTCTAATTATTGCTTTTTTATTAATTTTTATCTTGAGTTTTCGATCGTCCTATACATCTAAATGCATCCAAGTATGCTTTTTTTCAAAATAAATTTTCACCACTTTACATATTGATTAAATCTTTTATAAAATACTGTATACATTATGGAAGCATTTAAATTAAACACATACTGCATGCAATACATCATTAATTTTAATTTATATATAAAAAACGTCAAAATTAAAATTTAATTCCCCTCTATTCAATCAATATTAACTTTAAGAGCAGCTTCAAATCATGTTTGCAAATAAAAAAAAAAATATTACTTCGAAGAACTGCTTCAAAAGTCTTTCCTGAACTACGACGTCGTCTATCGATTTTCCTGACACAGTGTAGACGGGAAACAACTTTGTATCACATTGATGAATGTTCTAAAGTATATTAAATCTCCGCCTCAATTAATTCTGAATCCCTTGAGGCGTCAAAAGAGTGATTCGACTACCTGCGCCGTTGAAGCAATTGAGCAGAGTGTTAAAGGGTAATTGTTCGCTGTTTTTCATGTGCCGCTTTACTGCAGAAAGAATTATGGTTTTTTAATCAAAATATTATGGACTTAAACGTTACCTTTTCTCAAAATCTTTATTGAAAAAAAAAGTTGTGTGTTAGATGGTTTTCGATTAATTTCTGAGATCAAATTTTAGGTGTATCATTGCAGTATTATTTTTTAATATGCATATTATTCATTGCAGTATTATTTCAGCATTATTATTATTATTATTATTTGCATCGTAAGAAAATTTCATCAGAATAAATTTTTAAGGGCTTTTAGATAAAAAAAAAAATTCATTTTAAAAAACTTTATGCTTAAAAATTTTAAATTCATTTTAAAAAATTATTTAATAAATAAATAAATAATAAATAAATTTTTATTATTTTTTTGTTATAAAACATAATGAATTGATCATTATTAATTCTTATTTTATAAAACTCATGCTGTACCAAAACATTCATTACCAATCATTATGGGAGTAATAGATAGATGGAAAAGAATTTTATTGACTGTTGTACAGTGTGATTTTAACACTATTTCAGATTCAAGTTTCAGGTTTTACTGGCCTCAGAAAAAAGGAAATAAAAATTCGGTGGCGATTGTAACAACAATTTTGATTGACTCGTATCGATAATAAGGCTGCCTGGTAGAAATTTTCTCAGTTTACCTTCAAACAACATGTGTCTGATGGCCAATTGGCTAGCACCCTGGCCCATTGGTACCACAGGCTCAGAGTCCGAATCCTGGAGGTGGCATGGATGTTTGTTAGTGGTTTGGAATCCACGTTAAGTTGTAGGCCCCGGTCTAGTTAGACCAAAGTGTACTGAAAATGATCGTAGAGGGGCAAATTAAACCAATCAAAGGGCATGTAAATATGGTACAGTAATGTACTAGTGGACTCTCGTCTGAAATCCATTTTACAACTTGAAAATCCCTCCCCTTCTATACTTAAGGACTGCTTGTGGTATACAGTGTGAAACACGGTTTCTAGTGTAAAATAGAAACATGATTTGGTGTCAACAAGAACTGGATCATAGCTCTTTAGAGGTTGCGTATTGTACTTAAAACTTTTACCAATATGGTTCATCATCATACTAACGGAGACAGTTCCTCTCATGGCGAATGAATTATTTTCAATAGAAACAATGTCGAACTACTAAAATAAATAAAATATCGCCAAAAAAAATGAGGTTTTCTAGTGAACAAAATGTTTTAAATGAGGTTGTCCGTCCCCCACATTACAAAAAATTAATTTGTAAAATCTAATGACCTATATCAGCATTGTGAATAACTTTATTGAGTATAATTATACATATAAAATCATTAAAAACAAACATAAATTTTCAAGTAGCTTTCATTATAACTTACATTTAACCACTTTTAAGGTGCCTGATGGAGCAGGGACTAGCGCTCTGGCAGTTCGTACCACAGGCATAGGTTCGATTCCCGGCTGTAACTTGAATGTTTGTAGTGGCTCGGAATCTACTTTAAACCGTAGGTTCTGGTCTAATTTGAGAGTAGAGAAGACAAACCGACACCGTAAAAAGAAAACAAAATTATCATGTTTCGTAATCTGGTAGAAGGCTTTGATACACCATAGGGCTGTCGCGCCATTGAAGAAGAAGAATTTTAAATGTAATCTATTTATGCAATGTTGCCAGGGATATTCAGTTACTAGAGCATTGATTTCACACAAATTGTCATGCTCTTTTACTATAGAAAGTAAGTCAGAAAATATAAAATACTTTAGAAAATGAGTATAGTCCGACGAAGTTTCAATTTTTAAACAACAATAGTTATTCATATAGCGACGCTGTTGTTGATATGTATGAAATCACTCGCCGTGAGATTTTATTGTTCTTTTATATCTTAATACCAAAAGATCGTACAGTAAAACTTTTGCATATGGTGACATTTATTATTCGTTCTAGTTTCTTTTTTCATTTATTCATAGAATATTATCTTAAATCAGTATCATTGTAGTCTAGTTATCTAGAGAATGGAGTAATAGATTTGTTGCTATTATTTTGATCAAAACATAAAAAAGAACATTTTTCTTTGCTCGTGTCATGACACTGTTATTTATTTTATTATGGCCTACTTTATTGAATTTCTATCCGAGATGTCTACTCTCACAACATGCTGTGTTATTATGTAGGTGGATTTCATTATGGTCGTCAGAATGATGCGAGGGAATATTAGATTTGAATCCGATGTTCTTATCAGAACATTAATTAAGTTTATATTAATGGGGCATTCTTTTATACGAAACACGATCCCTTTTATCAGGTGGGGTTTTTTTTCTGTGCATAAATTCTTTCGCATATTCTTCACAACAGTTCAGAAATCTTATTTTTTAATTTCAACTATGCTAAGAAAACAACAATATTAAAAACATAACAATTGTTGAAAATTATCGTGACAATATTAAAAACTTAACAATTGTTGAAAATTACCGTAACAATATTAAAAACATAACAATTGTTGAAAATTACCATAACAATATTAAAAACATAACAATTGTTGAAAATCACTATAACAATGAAAATTACCATAACAATATTAAAAACATAGCTGTTGCTGAAAATTACCATAAAAATATATAAAAAATAACAATATTAAAAAAATAACAATTGTTCAAAATTATCATAATAGTATTAAAGTCATAACAATTGTTGAAAATTACCGTAACAATATTAAAAACATAACAATTGTTGAAAATTATTATAACAATATTTTTAAAAAACAATTGTTATAAATTACCATAACAATATTAAAAACGTAACAATTGTTGAAAATTATCATAACAATATTAAAAACATAATAATTGTTAAAATTTACCATGAAAATATTTTAAAAATAACAATTGTTGAAAATTACCCTGAAAATATTGGTAAAAAAACAATTATTGAAAATTACCATAACAATATTAAAAAAAATAACTATTGTTTAAAAGTACCATAACAAGAATAAGAACATCAAATTTTTTGAAAATTACCATAACAATATTAAAAACATAATAATGGTTGAAAGTTAATATAATAATAACATTAAAAACACAAAAATTTTTGAAAGAAAACATAAAACATTAAAACCATACCCATTATTGTAAGTTGCATCTTGCCTTTTAAGCAATGTTCTCAACCAGTAGACCCATCAGTGCAACATATTAAATATTTTATGTATGTTTATAGCTCTGTTTATGTCCTAATATATACATAATTCTTATTTTCAGTACAGATATTAATATAATACCAAATTCAAGTTAGCATAACATCAAAATATAAAGTAGACTCAAAATTGCAAAACCATAAACGAATTGAGGAATTAGTAAAATTTTATTCTAAATGCCAAGAAAAATCATTAAAAATAATGGCTTATATTAAATTCAATGCTTCCATTTTAGTCTCCTGATAATTTAATTCATGCCAGAAAAATACTTCACTAACATCCTGCCATCAAGCGTACTATAAATATCTTCTTTTGTTAAATGATATTCTTTACACCAAATATTTTTGAACGAAGAATTCCATTTAATGTTAAAAGCTTTTGAAAAGTTCTCCGGTTTTGACTACAAGAATACGATACACATTACTGTAAGTTTTTATTAAAAAAATACGCGTTATTTTCTAAATAACGCAGACCCTTAATAATGTATAAAATGATAAAATTTGAAATTTATCATACTAGGATAATTAAAATCTTTAGAAAATCTTTATCATTTCTAAAGAAAGTATTTCCATTACTAAAAATGTATCCACAAATACATTTTGTTGTTGTTATTTATAGTAAGTTAAAAGTTTATTAAATTGAGAAATGTATATTACTCTACTTATTTTTTAGAGAATTCTAATACTTCATTTAAGCATAGATACATAAAAACTTTGATAATCATTCTTTAAAAATTATAATAAACATAGATTAAAAACAATTTTTTTAAGAAAATGCTTATTATCTTTTATATTTTAAGATTGAAGATAAGTTTGCCCAAATTTTCAAGTTTTTAAGTTTTGTTCAATTAGTGTTCAATTGTTCAATTACTATTTGCAGTGTTATGGGTTGTGCAGTTGGATTGTAACTGAGTATGGTTGGCATGAGACACAGGTTTGAGAACTCACAGCGTTATTTACACACGCACAAACAGCACAAACGTACAATTAACTACAGACAATATTTAGCACATTTAAAGACATATAATTATAGATTCGAGGAAGGATTCCACAAATAAAGCGAAAATAAAGATACTCAGGTACACGCTGAATGTACGAAATATAATTCCTCTTCGGATGAGAGTCTGTAGGATAACTATTACGCAGGGTTGCTTTGAATATATTTCCTCACGAGTTGAGAGATAGCAAGCTAAACTTTTCTCAGCGACAGCACCGGTTGCGCTGTACTTCCTCTCGGGTGAGGGTCTGGAGACCTACTGACCATTTCTCCTGAACTCTAGGGGGCCCTCTTGCAGTTCGTAGGAGTTTTCAAATTTCAAACAATTTTCATTTTATGATAAAAAACAATGTATAATAGTCATCCTTAAAAATTTTCCAAGCCATTGTGGATAAATGTCTCTCTAAAAATATAAACAATACAAGTTTTTATATCGGGGTAAGAGGGCCCTTTTAATTATCTTATTGGTTTCTAAAGTGAGGAAACTCTATAAGCAACGACGAAATGCAAATTTCCGTATTTTACTCTGAGGATGAGATACTAATACGATAGATAACGCTGCATACCGTATTTTTATCGTCCCGTATTTTTTTCTCCCTAGCGCGCATGCTCATAGGAAATATTATTACAGATACGCGTGCGCAATTTCCTATGAGCATGCGCGCTAGGGAGAAAAAAATATCGGACGATAAAAATCAGGTATACAAAAACTCTCTATTAATACGATACCCGTATAATACGTAATTTTACGCGCAAAAGGTCTTTTCTAAAATTTAAACCTAAAAAATACTACCCCTGAGTGTATACATTCAGAACTGTGGTAACATAATATAGGAGTAGTGTGGCAGATTCTTTGGTGACCATCTTAAGCAAAGATGAATCTGCAGCAATCTAAGAAAAAATTCTACTTTAGTTTATGATATCGAATTATATGCGTTAAAATATATTTCACATTCGAATAAAATTTTTTGAGACATGAGATATCTGGCGCTCGGTGCCACAGGTTTCGGGTTCGACTTTAGTGGTTCGGAACTTTAAGCCGTAGGTCCCGGTCTCCTATGACTTTTCACGGAGCAAAAGTCAGGCTTCTGAAGAGTTGAGATATCATAAGAGTTTATTTCACATTCGATAAAATTTTTTGAGACATTTTTAGATATCATAAGATCTGTATGTATATTTGTTGGCTAAGCATTTTTTAGCCTTTTTTCCCTAGCCAAATGTAAACTTTTTTTTTTTTTTTTTTTTTTTGTCAAACATATTTTTTTATTTCCCGAATAGAAATGTTAGAACCTGTTTTTCATATCTTTTTTTTTTTTTAATAATCGAATAAAAGTAAATTGTAAACACTTAGATGTTGATTCATTCATTTTCTAATGCTGTTTTAAAACAAAGAGTAGTTTTAATGACGAAAACTATAATTTGATCGTAGAGCGAGCGTTGTTTGAATCTTCAGCACTTGTGGTTTCTCGCTAAACGTGAAGCTGCATATTACCCTTAGCCGAGGCCCAGTCGCCTGTGAAGGAATCTTTTGGATCTGATGAAGGCATTCTGCACCAGGGGGATTACTAGCAACAACAAACTATAATTAATCCCCAATCCGAATTGATAACACTTATGTTTTCTTTTTAATTTTCATTTAAATTTAATTCAAGCAGAAACAAGTCACTATAAAAATGCCTGAACACATTCTGCATTTAAGTTCATATGACTGAGTTATTTTCAATGCTTGTGCAAATATTAACGTAACTTTTAATTTAACTACGTTGACAAGAATTAGTAGTCAACTCCAGCTGATTAAACAAATAATTACGATTTCATTTAACAGTGGTAGGTGCGTGACCTCGACGCTAGATAGCATGATGAGCAATCGTTGATTCAATGCTGCAGAAAGGCAATTTTTAATTATTTAGCAGTTGATTTCAACGATTATTAACAGTGCTTCACATTTTAACATGAATTTTAACTCAAGTTGTTTCGGAATTAAAGCTTTTGTATTAACAGTTGATTTTAACGCATGTTTAAAAATTTAGTTCTGCGACAGGAAATATAATTTAATAAGTCACTCAGAGTTGCGTTAAATTTAACCCAATTAAATTTTACTCTCGCACTCGCGTTATTCAATTCCTTCTATTAGCTCACATTCTCCCTATATATATCTTGTTCAAATTTTCAATCTTTAATAAAAGACTTTTTATTCATCCACTCAAGTTCAAATACATTTTTTTGAACTTGTAGTGGAGGACACTTGATGTTAATACAGTTTTTTCAAATATTAATTCAGTAATTAAATTTAATTCATTAATTTAATCTTTTTTATATTTAAGTTGCATATATTTACCAATAGATGGTGCCAGATAAACTTAAAAAATGAATGAAAATTATAAAGGACTTTCTGCAATATAGTGAAAAAAAAGTAGGAATTGACTTTACGAAAAATTTTTTATATTACTTTTATACGATGCTATCTTTTTAATAATTTTGTTGAATATTTTTTTTGCTTGATAGATATTATTTATTGATTGATTTTTTGCACTTTAAATAAATAATATAATATAATAAATATAATATAATAATAATATAATAAATTTAATTTATTTAAATTTTAATTCGACAAATTTATCAAATTTTCAAAATAAAGAATGTTAATTAAAACCGAACAATTATGAATTTCCTTTGTTTCTAGTATGTTAAGGAATATTGGACAAAAAAATTTCCTTTAACAGAATATTATTCTTAACCGAGAAAATATTTTATCGAGGGGTCAATAGATCAATATGCATAAATTTATGATTGCCATCTTTTCAGAAAAGAATTCTAAGAAAATGTAATTAATATTTAAGTATGAAAAATTCTTACATTCAAACCCATATTTGCTTTATCATTTCTTAAAGAATTTCTATAATCATTTTATTATTAAAAATAAATATTTTATTTCATTTAATTGACAAACATGTTCATTGCGATTAAAAATTCCTTTTCTGAAAATAATATATCTTTTAATATGAAATTTAAAGAAAACTAAATAAAAATTCGCTTATTTAATTATTTAAGTACAGTCTATTGAATTAGAAAATTTAATTTCCTGTAGATGAAAGAAATTTAGTGCAATTGTTGGATATAGAAATTACACCACAAAAATATAAATTACTGTTGGTAAAAATTTTCTTGAATAAAATTTCTCTTAATTAATGTTACATTTATCTTTCTCTGATAGTAAATATATTTTATTAAAAATTTAAATTAATGCGTTTCGTTGTATAGTATTCGTGTACATAATTTAAGCCCACGATAAGACTTTAAAGGGTTTTAAATATAATGTTTAAAATTAAACTAATATTAGCATTAATGATTAACAACCATCGTTGAGTCATCTTTCCAATTTTAATTGTAACGGTTGAAACATGAAATATGCAGTAATATATATTAACGGCTAACAACAATCATTAAGTCATCCTACCAATTCAAATTGAAATGGTTAATACATATATACATTGTTATACATTAATTGTTAACAACCATTATTGAGTCACCTTTCCAATTCAAATTGAAACGGTTAATAGACGAAATATACATTGTTATACAATAATGGTTAACAACCATCATTGAGTCATCTTTCCAATTCAAATTGAAATTGTTGATACATGAAATATGCATTAGTTTACATTAATGGTTAACATCAGTCACGGAGTCCTCTTTCAAATTAAAATTGAAACGGTTAATATATATGAAATATACATTAATGTTTAACAATCAGCATTTAGTCTAATTCCAGTTGAAACGGTTGATACATGAAATATAAATTAATGGCTAACAACCTTCATTGAGTCATCTTTTCAATTCAAATTAAAATGGTTGATACATGAAATATGCATTAATGGTTAACAACTATCATTGAGTCATCTTTCCAACTCAAATTGAAAGGTTGATACATGGAATATACATTATTATACATTAATTGTTAGCAACCATCATTGAGTCATCTTTTCAATTCAAATTGAAACAGTTGATACAAGAAATATACATTAATGGTTAACAATCCTCATTGAGTCATCTTACCAATTCAAAGAGAAGTGGTTGATATATGAAATATACATTAATAGTTAACAACTATCATTGAGTCGTCTTTCGAATTCAAATCGAAACGGTTGATACATGAAATATGCTTTAATATACATTAATGATTAACAATCAATATTGAATCATCTGTCCAATTCAAATTGAAACAGTTGATAAGGGAAATATAATATATATTAATGGTTAACAACCGTTATTGAGTCATCTTTCCAGTTCAAATTGAAACTGATACATGAAATATACATTATTATACATTAATGGTAAGCAACCATCATTGAGTCATCTTACCAATTCAAATTGAAACGATTGGTACTAAAAATATACAAATTTGAATATTCATTTATTTTTAAATTCAATTTTAAACTTTCTTTCTGCATACATTATATAAGTTACAAGAAAAAACATCAAACAACAAAGTATAAAACATTAAATCAAACTTGGTTTTTTTTTTTTTTTCAGTATAGTTTTATGTCCTCGGAGAGTTTATAAAACTAAATATTAACTATATATTAAACTATATATTAATAATAAAACTATATATTATTAAAAAAATGATATTTTAAATAAGAATTTTTTAAAAATTTTCGTATTAAAATTTATCATTCTATAATAATAAAGTTTGACTATCATAATTTAATCATGTCAAAAGAAAAAAAGACAGAATGGAAACGATGTTTAAAAGCTGATATGAGAGTAACAATTTTAATAGGATTAGAGAAGGTTTAATCTTTACTAGAACCTCTCTTATCTGTCAGTAACACGTCCAAGTTAAAAAACAATTTATCATCGCTTAATTAAAATATGTCGTTGCTAATTTTAGTTTAATTTCTTTCTTAAGAAAGTTCAAATTAGTATTTTAATCATTTAATGAATTTCTTGGAAGTTTGCTTTTATTTTCTAAACTCCGTTGCATATGCTTTGTCACTTATTGAATTAATATATCAATTGTTATTCTTGTCTGTTATGGTTGTTATTTTTTATTGTCATAGTTGTTATTTTTACTGTTTTGAATGTTTTATTATTCTGAATGTTTTATTATTTTTGAATGTTTTATATTTATTATGATAGATTTAACATCTAAAATACGTAGTTTTTATCAAATATATTTACATTTATAATTAGTTATGACTCTAGCAACCGCTGCCACAGGTTTCGGGTTCAAGTTCCAGCGGTGCCATGAATATATGTAGTGGTGAATAATCCACATTAAACCGTATGTCCCAGTCTAATAGGACTCTAGAGAGTTAGTCGTAGGGTTGACAGCACCTTGCCTCGTGGGTCGGTCTACCTGATGGGGATTTCCCAGCTTTTCTCCCATGCAGTACTCAAATGCGGGGTAGTTCTCCCTAAAAGCCCTTCCCCCTTTAAAGGCATTGCCCTCCATCTGCAGCGTCACGGAATGAAGTCAGACTTCTTCTTACGAGTGCTCCATCACAACAGAAGCTGTCCCTTTCCTTCCATTAGACCACACGTGTTCTTGGATTTGGATTTAGATGTTGCTGTATACCAACTGGGATACGAAAAAAACAAGTAATATATAAAAAAAAAAATTTAAGTCAATTCCTACATTTTTTTCACTATATTGCAGAAAGTCCTTTATAAATAATTTTCATTCATTTTTTTAAGTTTATCTGGCGTCATCTATTGGTAGATATATGCAACTTAAATCTAAAAAAAGCTAAAATTAATTAATTAAATTTAATTATTGAATTAATATTTGAAAAAACTGTATTAACATCCAGTGTCATCCACTACAAGTTCAAAAAAAATTATTTGAACTTGAGTGGATGAATAAAAAGCATTTTATGAACGATTGAAAATTTGAACAAGATATATATAGGGAGAGTGCGAGCTAATAGAAGGAATTGAAAAAACCAGCAGACCCGATGAAGATTGAAATAGAATGTCGTGTATAGGTGGCTTTTGGACTGCCTAGTTAGATTTTTTTTTCCCATTATGATACGCAAATGAGGAGGATTTAGCCTTAAAAGGCTTTAAAAAAAGTTTTAAGCGCTTCCTATACAAACCACGGTAACATATGCTATCCTCCAGAAGTTTTCTGGATTTTAAAAAGTATCAACAAATTTAACATGTTAAGAAGACAACACGAAAAATATAAGAGGCAAAAAAAAGACTTTCCCTTCTTTTAAAATATCTTTTTCCACTAATTTTTTTTTTTTTTTTTTTTTTTTTTAATCACATACCTTTTCTTTTTCGAAGATATTACGTTCTTTTTCACAGTTCTAAATCTCTTTTATTGCCTTAATTCTTAATTACACTTCTAGAATTAGGAAAAAAAAATTTAAAATGTTTGGGGTTCATTTGGAAGAAGAAGCAGAAGATGCTATTAAATATTTCATTTTTAAAAAAAAAGTATTTTTTAATGCCAAAGAAAGGATTTTTATAGATGCATGAAAAAAAAACAGAGAAATTGCAAGAAATAAATCGCGTGGTTTAAAATAAAAAAAGTCCATGTTTTTGAAGCACCTTGAAAAAGAAGAAATTTATTTTATTTTATGACATATTTTGCCCTTGTTTAGTTTTACATTTCGAAAAATTAGATTTTTTTTTATTTAAATCAAAAAATATGTTTATTTGTTAAATCTCAACATCTAACAAACAGTTCATCGAATGTCTGTATATCTTAGTGAATTTACTATTCTGAATGATCGCCATAAATGTAGATGCCTAACAAATCTTATTTTACGCTATATATTGAAAAGACAATTGAGTTGAATTAGTTTTATTGAAATATGTATATACTTTAATAAAAAAATATGCATTTTTTGTGCATCATTTGAAAAAAGTAACAGACTATGCTATTGAATATTTCCTCTAAAGCAAATTTTAGAAAAAAAATATTTTTTAATGCTAAAAAAGAAGAGTTTTATAGATACATGGAGAAATTGTAAGAAATAAGTCATGTGATTTTAAAATAAAAAAGTCCATGTTTTCGAAGCACTAGAAAAAGAAGAAATTTATTTTATTTTATGGCATTTCACAATTTTTATTTTTAATGCAACGAAAAACAAATAATTTGTTGCCCTTGCTTAGTGTAACGTTTCGAAAAAATTAAATTTTTTTTATTTAAACCAAAAATTTATTAGTTACATTCCAACATATATACAACCAGTTCCTCGAATGTCTATATAACATATCTTAGTGAATCGTCATAAATGTAGTTGTCTAACAAATCCTATTTTACACTATATATTGAAAAGGAAATTGAGTGAATTAGTTTTATTTAAAGATAAAGGCTATGTTAAGATATACCTTAATAAAAAAAATATGGATTTTTTGTGCAGACTATGCTATTAATATATTTGATCTGAAGCAAATTTAAAAAAAAAAGTATTTTTTAATGCTAAAGAGAGAATTTTTATAGATACACGGAAAAAACAGAGAAATAAATCACGTAGTTTAAAATAAAAAAAGGGCATGTTTGAAACACTAAAAAAAGAAGAAGTTTATTTTATTTTATGGCATATTTTCACTTTTTTATATCTTTAATGCAACAAAAAATATTATTTTGCTGTCCACTTGTTTAGTTTTATTTTTCAAAAAGCTAGATTGTTTTTTAAATTTAAATTTAAAAAAAATTTATTTGTTAAATCTCAACATATAACAACCATTTCATCTAATGCCTATATATCTTAGGGAATTTACTGATCTGAATGATCGTCATAAATGTAGATATCTAACAAATCCTATTTTACACTATACATTGAAAAGACAATTGGGTGAATTAATTTTATTGAAAGATGTATACCTCAATAAAAAAAGCATGTATTCCAACATATGTTATAAGACGTGTATTTATGAATATCTAAATATATATCCATTTCTTATTTATGCATTTATTACGTTGTTTGAAATAAAAGAATATTTTGATGGCTAACATAAATTCTTGTTACTTTTTTAAATCCCTGAGCTGCTAGTTTTGATTTCCCAAATTCAATCTTTTAAATATCTTTTTGTGGTAAGGAATGCATAATGTTATCTTTTTATGTAATAGTACAAATGTTATCTTTTTTGTGATGGGTTATTTTAGATTATTTTTTCCTGCTTGTCTTTTATCATTTATTCATGTTTCATGGTAGATTTGATTTTGTGAATTCTAATCATTATTTATATTAACTACGCATTTTTTTTTCTTTCTGATCCATCTTTATTTCCCGTGCTACTTCAATACTGATTTCTCTTTTCAGACTAGTTAAATGATTGCTATATTATCCAGATTGGGCCAGAAAACCAAGTGGATAAAATTTTGTATTTTCAAATAGAGTGTGCTCGAATTAAAACAAGATAAGGTATCCAAACCGAAAGATGTGTCCCTAGGATGTATAAAATATAATATCTTCTTCTGATAAATATCTTCTTCTTCTTCAATGGCGCAACAGTCCCATGGTGGACCAAGGCCGTCTGCCTACTGACAGATTTCGAGACAGGAAATGTTTTCTTTTTACGGGGTAGGGTTGTCAGCTTTACACCCAACGCTCTATAATCATATTAGATCCTTACCTGCGGTTTAAAGTGGCTTCCGAACCACAGCAAACATTCATGTCCCAGCCGGGACTCGAACCCAAAATCTGTGGTAACGAGCACCAGAGCGCTAGCCGCTTGGCCATCAGGCCCCTTTAATAAATATTTAGATTGGAAAATTTGTGAGAGACGAAGAGAGGGAAGGAAGCCTTAGATGACTTCCTTGGGAATATTCGTCTTAAACTGAAGAAGCAAAATGTTAATATAGTGTGACAGGTCTTCCATGATACATCCTGGGTAACGTTGAATCTGCTGTATATCTGCCATTCTAATGATGAGGACTCCAAGTCAAATATGCCACATAAAAAAATAATATTCAAGAAAATAATATATATATATATACAATAATATATAACCAAAAACAAATATATTACACAGATTCATTTTCATGCTTTTTAAAGTTATATTTCTCATCCAATTTTTAATTAAAAAATGTGATAGCTAAGTACTTTGAAACAGTGACTCTCTACAATTGGCTATAACTGACTTTATTTTTTAATAATACAAATAATAATAAAATATTTTATTTGTTATTAAAAATCACATTCTATGAAAAACATAGATAATAAATTGCAAAGTAAGCACAACATTGAAATAACAAATTATGAAATTTATGAGAGTTTTCTCTGTTGTTTGCAATTATGCGTGGCATTTTATATGGTTATTGACAAAAGAAAAATTAAATTAAATAAAAAATTATTAAAAATTATAAAGAGGATTTTAAATTGCAACAAAAAAAAACACGTGTGATTTATAAGTTTAAATTAACTTGCTTATTATACAACATTTGAATTCAAACATTATTTCTTGAAAAAAAATATGTGATTTTAAATGTACACTTTTATTCTTATTCCAATATCTGTTCAAAATTTTCAAATCTCAACGAAAATTTTTGTTTCGTTTCTGTTTTATAAAATTAATTTTTTTAAATTAAATCTTGACATACGAGTTTTTGTAGTATAGTCTGTAAGGTCTTAAATCAATAGGTTACAGAATTTCTACTTTAAAGTAACATTTCATGAAAAAGATTTGTGGTTAATATTTCCTTCTAGCATGTACTATGACCAGGCGTTGACAGGTTATAAAAAAGAAAACATTTTCAGTTTGGGTAAATTTTATTAATAAAATATCTACACAGAATTAAAGCTTTGAGACTTCAAATTATTCGTCTCAAATAACATAAATTGATTAAATAAAGTAATAATTTCTTGGAATTAATTCCTAATACGTTTTCTTTTAAATTGAATCTGTGATATTTCTATCATTTTTTTTACAATAATTTTAACTAATAGTCAATTTTTCTGGCTGGCAACATCTAATAGCAATGAACAATAAACTATGATAGCAAAGAAAAATAAGAATTTTATTTAATTAGGAATTAATTAATACATTTTTCCTAACTTTTGGCTGCGAATTTTAGGAATGACTGAATTTGTTAAATTCGTTATAAGTGTCTGTAAGTTAATCAGTTTGTTTGTTTTGAATTATCATAAGCATTCTTTATGTTTAATATCCCACTCATTATTCAATGATTTAAATATGTATTTAACTATTCAAAACGTGCTTTGAATTTCAAAAGAAGATGATCGTGTTTCATTTCCGTTTCACATTGAATTGAAAATGTTTTAGTTGTTTACTGGAATTCATTGATATGTTATTTGTTTATTCGCTGCACAATTAAGCCATTTAATGCATCGTTTAAAATCAAATCTCTCACTATGAATTTTCATCAGAATTTCAGGATCTAAGAATATTTGTATTTTTATAGGATTATCCGTTTTATTTTCCAAATTCACATTAGTGAAATAGCAATATTATTTCGTTGTTTTTTCATTATTAAATTTTAAAATCATACCAAGAGTGTAATAACGGAAACTCATTACATACATTATTATCTCCATATACGATTTTCTTTTATTCATTATCGAAAATATTTTTGTCGAAACCAAGATTTCTTAAACATGTGTATATTGAAAGTGAATGAAAACATTTGATGGATTTTGCACCTAATATTAAAACCTTTTGCACCTAATATTTTATATCGCGTTACTGCTGTTTTTTTATACTACTAGCTGGTAAGACCCTATGGGCCTGATGGACGAATGGTTGGCGCTACAAGCTTTGCGTTCGAGTCCGGCGGTGCCATAGATGTTTGTAGTGGTTTCGGAATCCACTTTAAACCGTTTATCCCGGTCTAATATTAACGGAGAAGTAGGCCGCCCAGCTCGTGGCAACGCGCGCTGCTCTTGAACATTAGGGCAGCGGTTCGATTCGCTGGCGGTTTTGTTATAGACATTTTTTTCAAAAAAAAGAGGACATTTGATAGCGTTTGTGATATTCAGCATCTTACCTCGTTAGTTGAACTACCTGATGGGAGACTTCCGGGTTTTCTCCCATACAATACGCATATGCAAAGTATTCTGGTATACCTTTCTTTCTGCCCTTTCGATGCAATAGGCTCAGTGAAATTCGGGGTGACAGATTTATCCTGTCCAACAATGGCACATACAACAGACTTTCTGTTCGGTTTCGCTTTACATGTTTTGAACCAGATTCTCCTAGCTTCAGAAACCAACGTGCTGTATACTGAACACTATACACCACTCCTACCATTCCTGATGATTATAAAAAAGTTAATTTTATAAATTAAAAAAAATAATAATAATTCCATATTTGCCAAGTTTACAAAAGATATAAATATTTACACGAACAAGTATGTTTATGTTTTGTTTTTTCATAAAAAAAACACTAAATAAATAAATCTCAATATTGCAAATATTTTATCACTAAATCATTATTAAAATAAATATTATACAGAAAATAAGATTATCTTTTTCACACTATTCTGACAAAAATCGTGAAAAACTTTACAAAAATCTTCACAAACTAATGAATAAAGCATAAAATGAAACCTGGTCCACATAAAATAAAATAAACGAGAACTTTATCTAGCAACACATGTTGGCAACAAATACAAACCCCATTTTCACTCCTCGAAAACTCAATTCAGAGATTACACAGCACTTGCTCAAAGCCAAACATCTTCATTATCCACCTCTTAACTCACTTCCTTCCAGAAAAATCAACCTGACACAAAGAAACCCAGGCACTGAAGGCTCCGGGGTGAAAGCCTAAACCATTGCAAATCCTTGAATCCAAACCACGTCTGCCGCTAATACCATCCGTGATTGGGGCATCACCCTCCCCCCTCCCTGAATGACTGAACGCGAGGTAGATGATGATCAGATGAAAAGATCTTGACGTCATGACGTCGGGTCAAGGATTACTATGCACGTGAGTTCCAGGAAAGGGACAGATGGGATTGCCCACGAAAGAATCATCGGATTAGTGAGAAGATTAGGGTGGAATGAGAATGAAAGAGCGGGTCCATTCTTGATTATCTGTCTGGAGACGTTTTTAGAAATGAAATGACTTTATATGTAGTTAATTTGCTTTGATTTTTGGTGCATATACATCTATATATATATATAAATGGATTGTATAATTGAGTATATTAAAAAAATTCACATTTTTTAAGTGTTATAATGCTTAAATGTTTTCCCCCCATTGAATTTATTATTTCGTGGTCAAAAAATAAGAAAAAAAAAATAATAATTAAATAAAGTCTTGTATTGATCAGATTTTCATGCCACCAGATGGCGCCAGCTTTTAAAAACTGACTGTCGCCATCTGTTAAATTATTTTAAAAATAAAAATTAAATATGGTCGAAAATTTACAGTATTAGTTTTTAATTTATTAGGAATGAATGAAATTTTATGAATGAAATGAAATGAGAATGAAAGAGCAGGTCCCTTCTTGGTTATCTGTCTTGAATACGTTTTCAGAAATGAAATGGCTTTATATGTAGTTCATTTGCTTTGATTTTTTTGGTGCATATATATCTCTCTTTATATATAATTGGATTGTGTATTTGAGTATATTTAAAAAAAATCCAATTTTTAAGCGTTGTAATGCTCTAAAGTTTTTTTTTTTTTCCTTTGAATGTATTATTTCGTTCTAAAAATTCGTGGACAAAAATTACGAAATAAGTTCAATGATTAATTAAAAGCCTTATATTTGTATTGATCCGATTTTCACGCCACCAGACGGCGCCAGCTTTCAAAAACTAACTATCGCCATTAGTTAAGTAAATTAAATGTAGAAAATTTACAGTATTAGTTTTCAATTTATTGGTAATGAATTTATGAATGAAATGGAATGAGAATAAAAGAGCAGGTCTGTTCTTGGGTATCTGTCTGGAGACGTTTTTAGAAATGAAATGGCTTTATATGTAGTTAATTCGCTTTGTTTTTCTGGTGCATATATATCTAAATATATATATGTGTGTAATTGGATTGTGTATTTGAGTATACTCCCAAAATATTCCAATTTTTAAAAGTTATAATGCTTAAGAGTTATTTATTTCTTTGAATTTATTAAATCGTGGACAAAAGTTACGAAAAAAATTTAATAATTAAATAAAGGTCTTATATTATTATTATTGATCAGATTTTCAAGCCACCAGATGGCGTCAGCTTTCAAAAACTGACTGTCGCCATCTGTTAAGTTATTGTAAAAAGATAAATTAAATATGGTAGAAAATTTGCAGTATTAATTTTACAAATTGAAACTATTATATTCTTACAAACTTTATATCACTTATTCTTACTAATTCTTATACACTTGCTTAAACGTGAAAGAAAAATTAATGGTAATTCTTAAATAAGAATGATTTTTTTTATTGAGCCAATTTATATTATTTAATGTAAAACACAAACCTTAAATTTGGCACAAATATTTTATACTACTAAATTAAATATTTAAAAAAGTTAAAAAAATTTTATTTTTTGTAACTGGTCAATACAGGTCATATTTTCTTGTTGTTGTATGGGTGGATTGATGCAGCCAAATTTGGTTAATTTTAAAAAATGGGTTGTTTTTTTTTTAAACTGATATCAACACCGCTTTTAAAGTATGGTTAGTAATAAATTTTTTAAATATCACTATGATATTCAGTTAACAGGAATTTTGGCTGTGAATCAATTGATAGCATATTTGTAAACTGTAGGATAATATTTTCAAATTTTATACACAAATGATTATTTTTTTAAAACAGAACTTATTTAAAAACTTATAATATTATAACAGTTAACAGTAGTGATATTAATTTCCCTTATCCAAAAGAGATTCTAAATTTTAAAATATAAAATTTCATTTCAAATTACCATCTGGGCAATTTTATGCTCCTGCATGACGACGGTTAAATAATTACTACAGCATGATAAAACATGCAATAGAATTCAAATCAGGAGATAATGCAATGGAAAACTGAAACGAACTCGCATTAGTTGAGTAAAACAGTAGATTGATTAGAATTTTACTTCTTTTTACCTAATTAAATCACGTAACTACAAAGAATTTTTTTTAACTTAATCTAATTTAAATGTTTTGTCCATCCTCGATAGTTAACATTGAACTTTTAGGACTTTAAATTACTAAAACGAAATTAGCATCCTAAGTAGGGTTGTTTTTTTTCCTTTCTGTTTGCTCTTTGAAGACTGATTAAACCTGGATCAAATTCTTTTTTCAAATAGAGAAGCAGTAAAGTAATGGGAAACAGTTAGTAATCATGTAGTAAAGAAACTAGCAACGTATATTTTAGATTTAGTTTTTTTCTAGTATATTAAAGATGTCTATATTGTCGTTTAAATACTTAGAAAGTAATTTTGTAAGCTATGTTTAAAAATTTCATGACGTATGTATCGCATTAGTCTCGATTAGTAAGAACTTTCCTGACTTTTTCTTTACCTCATGACGATCTGACGATCAATTGGCTAGCACTTTGATCTGTGGTGCTTCAGGTTCGAATCCTGGCGATGACATGGATGTTTGTAGTGACTAGTGCTCTGACGCCACAGGTTTTGGCCATGGATGTTTGTAATGGTTCGGAACCCATTTTAAGACGTAGGTCCCGGTCTCATATGGCCGTAGAGCGTCACAGACTTCTCATCCACATCATTCCTAAACTATAAAAGGGCAACTCAGCTCTAGACACAGTGATGTGGCGTGGTGTAGTAGTAGTATAGTGGGTCGGAATCTACTTTAAACTGTAGATCCGGTCTAATTACCCTAAAATGTGCAAAAAATGACCGTAGAACGACAAACCAAACCAGGTCTAATTAGTTCAAAGCGAGTACAAAATGACCGTAGAGTGACAAACCAAACCATCTATACGACATGAAGTTACTTCTGAAGTTTTTCCTAAACTGAGTTACATTTTCTGAACTTTATATAGGATGTCTCAGCACCAGGGTTATTAACTTCCAGGAGGAGTAGGATAGGCCTACACGACATGGTATCACATAGAAATGCAGGCTCAAAATGCTTTCCAGACGCTGTAGATGGCGTTGTACTAACTAGGGTGCTCTGAGATTTTTCATTTCGGATACTGACGCAGAAATAGCAGGATGACTGACATCTGAATACGCATTTGTCTGATATACATCTTGGTTGTAAAGTGCAACGGGCGAGTCGCATAGTGCTTGTATATCGGCTTATTTCTCGCCGTTGTTTTTTGGACGTTTAGACATGCAGTTATTTAAGAGGGCTTGTTTACACAAAGCCGGGATGACTCGTGAAAGAACGGTGCGGATACCACACATGGAAGAGACTATGTTAGGCTTGCTGGATTTCCAAGTTCTAGTACGTGACTTACAACACGCCATCCCGAGATATCCTGCTACAGCTTCTGCGTGGAAGCAATAAAATACACTGTATTCACTACTGATGGCAATTTGTATTTTGTGGGTGTACAATGAAGACCTGATGGTCGAGTGACTAGCGCTCTGGCACTCGGTGTCATGGATATTTGTAGTGGTTCAGAATCCACTTTAAACTGTAGGTCCCTGTCTAATATGGCTGTTGAGCGTTGGCTATAGGGTTTACAACCTTATGTCGTACAAAGAAAACAATCTCCTGTCTCGAAATCGACTAGTAGGTAGACAGCCTTGGCACACCATGAGTCTGTTAGGCGGATGAGGAAGATGGAAAAGGATGGATAATTATTGACAAACTAGTATATCAATTAATAAATTTAATTTTTTAATTAATTTCTGGTCTTTTCTTTGTACGAAACAGCAACAGAAAAACATTTCCTATCCTGTATTGCTGTTTGATCTCGAATCGACAAGATGTGCCCTGCTTCTAGTAGAAGTTTGTAAATCTGGTGCTGAGACACCCTGTAATTGACAATAAAGTTTTGCTATCTTAAATTGTCACTAACAGTGAGCAGATTCGTGGGACAAAACTCTGATTAAACAAAACGTTGCAAAAAAATTGAAATAAATTTAATTTAATTAATAAACATAATCTATTTGAAATCTATATGACAATTTTTAAATTTCTTAATAATGAATATATGCAAGAATCTTTCAATCCTTCTTTCAACAGTCTTCTTAGATATTATGCCGAATTTGGTTTATTGATTTCTGTAAGGCAAAGTAAAGTGCAATTTACTTTCAGAAACTGAATCTTATAAAAAAATATGCAGTTGGGAAAAATCTGGAGCAATATGAACATAACAAGAAATGCACAGATTACTTGCAAAAATATTGCAAATACATGAAAGCTGAAATTGACTAACTGGAATATATATGTTTATTGGATTCTTTATACAAAGTTAAGTGGACTTTCTAAAAAGTGACGTACATAATGTCCACGAAAACGGTGTTTTTTTTAATTATTTATTTAGTTCCAAGCTTTTAATCGATTCTAGAAAATTATTTTGTTTTCTAATAGTTGTTTTGGCAGATTGATAGTCAATATACTTCTTCAGCTACACGGATCAGAAGTCAGACTTCTACCTATGGGTGCACCATCACTACAAAAGCATACCCCCTCTTCCCTCCTTCCAAGAGGAATACGACGACAACAACATAATCAATATCCCCAAATTTGCTTTCTACTTTGACCCAAATTCAACATTTGTCTTCTACTTTATATGCAGACTTCAATAATACATTTTTTTCATTGAACGAGAACATATTTTAATATAAAACAATCAAATCCAACAAGCTAAAACAGTAAATAATTATAAAAATTATCAATCAACTAAAATAAGCAATTATTTAAAATATTTGTAAGAATGCACGATTAAATATTCAACATGCCTAATTACATAGAACAAAGCCAGTGACTCAATTCAAAGCTGGAGAAAAACCCTAAAGTATATTTACGAAACTTAATAAAAAAAAAAAAAAAAAAAAAAAAATCAAGGAACTAAAAGAAACCTTTCTATTTTTACAGATAGGAAAAACACTTCCAATCTTTCACCGTTCGTTGGCGTAAGTGCGTAGAGTACAATTTGCTCTAAACGGAATCCTTTAATAAGCTTTGTTTGTATACAATCACGTAACGAAAGAGGAAAGACAAGAAGCCTGTCATTCCGCTGTTTTACATCTGCATTTTGCACTTTTATAAGTTTTCTTAACGGAGAGCTCTCGATTAAAATGACTAACTGTGCTGTTCGTTTGAAGTTTTTATGCGTGCTTGATTTTGGTTGCGTGAACGTTTTATTTTTGCGTGCATTTGAATGTGCCATTTTAAATACAACTTTTATTTTAAATGATGCACACAATGTAACTGATTTTCTTAGAAGAAGGAATCACCACATAAATTGAGGTAAGATTTCTTTAAATGGTAACTTTTTCCCGATCTAAACTTATAATCTTCATTTAGCAATAATATCTATATCTAAATTCTTCATGATTTAGTGCAGTTTGTGTTAACCTTTTTCCTCTCTAGTTTGCCTTGGCAAGATTTTCCATTTAGTAATATTCCATTTAGATAATATTCCTTTTAGATAATATTCCTTTTAGATTTAATAGTCATTCCGCTGTTTTACATCTGCATTTTGCACTTTTATAAGTTTTCTTAACAGAGAGCTCTATTAAAATAACTAACTGTGTTGTTCATTTTAAATAACTAACTGTATTGTTCATTTTAAGTTTTTATGCGTGCTTCATTTTGGTTGCGTGAATATTTTATTTCTGCACGTAATTTTAAATGCAAGCTTTGCTTTTAAATGACACACACACAGTAACCGAATTTTTTATAAAAATAGAAGGAATTACCATATAAATTGAGGTAAGATTTCTTTAAATGGTAACTTATCTCAATCTAAACTTATAATCTTCATTTAGCAATAATATGTCTATCTAAATTCTTCATGACTTAGTGCAGTTATGTTAATCCTTTTTCTCTCCAATTTGCTTTGGTTAAGATTTTTCATTTAATAGTATCATATCCTTAAATCACCCCTCATCAATAAATCATCAAAAAAAACTTGTGTTTCTTTGATATTAATGTTTTTAGTTAACCATCAAATTAATCAAATTACTCAAATTCATAATATTTATTGGACTTTATTTATTTTATTTGCACTTTGTAATCTGCCCCAGTTTTCCAAAATAGCAGCCTAGCATCAAAACAGATAGCCTCATAGTAATTTTCAACAATATATTTAAATATATGTTGAAAATTATTATACAATTATTACAACTTGATAGGCGTGTGTCCGTTAATCTTGTCTTGTAATGTTCTTGACCTTTTTATAATAATTTTCAAGTGAAAATATAAAGTCAAGCACTGCATCAAGATAATTTCAATATTTTTTTTAATGTAAGCGTAAGACAAGAACTTTCTTTTGACAAGTTCTGCTTTCGTAAAAGGGCAATAAATTCTTTATTTGCTTTATAGCTGAGTTCTTGATATTCTTCTTCACAACTGCTCAGAAATTATTATTTTTTTTTTTAAATTAGTTTGTAAAGAAAAATCAATCGAAAGTTCAATCAGCATTACTTTTAAAGAACAATTCGACGAATGGATTTGAAATCTAGTTAACATCATTATTTTACTTTGTGAAAAACTTTCTGAAGTTCATCTTAAGTGAGCTATAATACCATTTTTTACATCGCTTGACAATATCGTCTCGTGATAATTTCAGTTGCATGTTATCCCCCATAACTAATATTATCTTAGCATAACCAGGTTGGGAACTACTGGTTTGTATTCAATTAAAATCTAAGCTGTACCCTTCTATATTTATTTCATTAGACCAGTGGTTCTCAAACTTCTGTCAGCAGTCCACTCCTTCTGTCAACAATCTGTAGTAGACCGAGAAGGAATTAATCGAAATTTTAAATTGAATTGCATTTGAATTTTTATTTTGCAATTGAATTTTGGATTTTACTTAATTGAAATTTTGACCAATTCGCGTTTGTTGCCACGTTCCTTTTGTCCTTTTGGTGAGATTTTCTTTTCTAAATTGCACTGGTTACACACGGTTTTTCTATTGTCTTAATTAATAGGACTATTTAATCCAGTTTTTGATAGATTAATAAATTTAATTTCAGAAGCGGTATTAGTTTAATAGTCATACTGATGCTAAGGTAATACTTTCTTTTTCAAAAAATGTTTTTACTCGTTATTTTATGTTAAGTTTTATTCACAATTTTTATACTTAATAACAGTTAGTTTATTTTATTTTCCCTCTAAATAATAAATACATTATTTAGAGGAATAAATTTTACTGATTTTTCCTTGTCTTGATTTGCATATTTTCCGACAAACAAATAAAAAAAACTGTCATTGTAATTAATTTAGATTTGGAAATATCTTCGAGCCTTCAAAAAAAAATTTTAAGAGAACATCACTATGCAAGAAACTCTAAAAATATTTAAACCATTGTTCTAGAACTCTTTCGATTTTGGATAAATTCGAACTGTCACAATAGTTTCTTTGCCTCTTCGTTTTCATGTTTTTGTACGCAATGCAACGTACGCCTCTAGCGAGAATCGAACTCTCGTCACTCACACACCAACCATACATGTTGCCACTGTATAAGAGCCGATCGATGATTGATAGATTTCTATGATTGATAGATGATTGATTGATAGATTTGAAATATTTCTTGTGGTTTATTTTAATGTAGCATAATATTAAGCTTCGTTTTTTTAGAAGTATGTTGGAATTATTTATAATTTTTATATTATCCTTTTTTTTAATAAAGTGATCAAAAATTCGTTAATCAAAATTTGAATTAACAAGTTTTCACCAAAAATGTATAAAATGTATACAACAAATGTATTAGGTTTCTATATATTTCTTCCTAAAAATGTATACAATTTAGAGACTTAAGGTTTCTATATATTACTTGAAGATACAATAGAGAGTTTTTGCATACCGTACGTTAGTTACCGTAGGACGTCCGTTAGCTTTTTCTCCCTAGCGCGCATGCTCAAAGGAAACATAATTTCCTAATTATGTTTCCTCAAAGGAAACATAATTTCCTATGCGCATGCGCGCTAGGGAGAAAAAGCTAACGGACGTCCTATGGTAACTAACGTACGGTATGCAAAAACTCTCTAATATCTTATATCTTCTTTAAGAAGAGGCTCTAATCCTCTTAGATATTATAATATTCTTTTAGATCTAATATTTCTTCAGACTCAAAAATACTGAACATTATAAAGTATTTTTTTTTTCATTTTTGTATTAAAAGCTTGAATTAATTTTCAGACAACATAAACAATACAAAAAAATGCTGGTAATTACCTAATTTGTAATAAAAAGCAAATCCAAATGATACAAATTATTAAACATTTTTAAATAATTACTTAAATAATAATTTACTTCGAATTTGGAACAAAACATATGTATTTAAGAAAATGATATTTTCATTGTCAGTCGAATTTTTGAGTTTGTCTTAATATATTTAGATCAAAATAATTCAAACTTAATTTCTTTTCAATGAAATTTAGACTTTATTTTTATTTCATTAAAAAGCAAGAATGTGGCTAAATGTATATTAGAGTATTTGAAAGCAAAATATGAAAACAACAACTGAAAAGCTTACAAAGATACAAAAAAACATATGTATTTACAGAAAATATCTTTATTGTCACCAAATTATTTGAAATTTTCGTCTTATAGTTACTTCAAAATAATTCTAATTTAATTTCTTTTCAATAAAATTTAGACTATCTTTTTATTTCATTAAAAAATAAGAATACAGATATATTACATTTTTTGAAAACAAAGTATAAAAATAACTGAAAAGCTTATACAAAGACACAAAAAAATATGTATTTACAGAAAATATTTTTACTGTCACCAAGTTATCTGAAATTTTCTTCTTATACTTATTTCAAAGTAATTCTAATTTAATTTCTTTTCAATAAAATTTACGGCCATTTTCATTTACAAAGTATTCCACTAAATCTGAAAAGAAAGACATATTTCGACAATGTTACAATTTTTGATGTTTACTAAATTTCAATCTGCTCATATTTACTTTGAGATTAATTCTAATTTTTTTTTCAATAAAATTTGCTTTTTTTATTATTTCATTAAAAAAAATAAGAATAGCTTAAATTTATGTTCAAATGTTTGAAACGCAAATTTTGAAAAAATATTAACTAAAAAGTTTATACTAAGACACAATTATTTAAACATTAAAGCAGGAAGTTTTTTTTATTATTATTATTTGCTTTGTCATTAAAAAAAAAGTCATTGCAGGTTATTTGATATTTGAATAAAGTCAGCAGTTGAACTTTAAGTCTCAAAATCGGAAATGAAACACTTCAGATTTGTTACAAACTCAGTAATAAGAACAGAAATAAATAAAAAATGAAACAATGGAGTAGAAAGAAGTTTTTTTTTTTATTCAATTATGTTGGTCGTTGCAAGTAACAAACCGTTCTTCTGCGAACATTTTACTTACTTTAATCACCCGTATAAAAGAAATAGTTGTAGAAAAATGTGAAGTGTTTTTCAAAAACAAAAAAAAAAGAATTTCGAATTCTTTACAAAACATTCGAGAGCCATTTTTTTTTCTTTTCTCGATACTAGAATTCCGAAGAATTCAGAAACTCAAACCACTTGATAGAGAAAGAACAAACTGAAGCAAAAGAAAAAATGAAGAGGTTCTTTCCATTAAAATAAATGAATATGACAGCCAAAAAGAAATGCAAATGGCAAAAAAAGCAAAAAAAACTTCACACAGAATAAAAAAAATAATAAAATGTAATTTTCTGGATGAAGAAGTTCTTCCTCTGATATAAGGAACAGAAGGATTTCTATTCATTATGAATTTCAGAAACGAATTTTTTAATGCCACAAAATATGGAAGTTTGTGATAAGGATTCGAAACGAAAAACGGGGCTTAGTTTTTAGTTTACTTATTTAATGCTATTTGAACAGACTAACAATTTTTCAAAATTAAAATATTTTTTGTAGCTATGTTTTTGATTTTAAAGTTAATCGATAAGATATTTTTTATTAATTGTTATTCTTCCTGAAATTTTCTTATGGCTTTAGTTACAGTTTTAAATAAATTTCTTCTTAAGATTGCTTTTGCTTTCAGTTGACTTAAAGAAAAAAGATCAAAGATAATAATCAGTAAAAAATTTGAAAGAATATCACTAACTTGTAGAAATTTTTTTAATTTATTATTTTTGTGAACAAGAAGTTTTCTTAAATACTTTCTTTCAAAGTATAATTTTAAAGTATATTCAAGTATAATTTTGAAACCGGGATTAAATATTTATTTTAGTAAAGATACTTAGAGATACTTAGTCGTTTCATATCTTACGACCATTTTCATTTACAAAACATTTCACAAAATCTACAAAGAAAGACTTAATTTCTACAATATTTAAACTTTTCATACTAACTAAATTTCAAAGAGAAGTTCAAAATTAGAAACAAAAATGTATATGATCATATAAATTATTCATATATTACAAATAAATGTTTAAACATTTTTTAAAATTAAAATGAAAAAAATGCTACATAAAAAAAATGGTGAGAGGAAATCAAATGTTCAAATAGACATTTATTTCAAAGTAATTCTAATTTATTTTATTTTCAATAAAATTTGCTTTTAATTATTTCATTAAAAAATAAGAATGAATAAATTGTTGAAATGTTTGAAACACAAATTTAAAAAAAAAAAACTAAAAATTTATACATGACACAATTATTTAAACATTAAAGTAGGAAGTTATTTTTTTATTATTATTATTTGCTTTGTCATTAAAAAAAAAGTCATCGCAGGTTATTTGATATTTGAATAAAGTCAGCAGTTGAACTTTAAGTCGCAAAATCGGACATGAAACACTTCAGATTTGTTACAAACTCAGTAAGAAGAACGGAAATAAAAAAAAATGAAACAATGGAGTAGAAAGAAGTTTTTTAATCATCCGTATAAAAGAAATAGTTGTAGAAAAATGTGAAGTGTTTTTCAAAAAACAAAACAAAAAAAAGAATCTCGAATTCTTTACAAAACATTCGAGAGCCATTTTTTTTCTTTTCTCGATACTAGAATTCCGAAGAATTCAGAAACTCAAACCACTTGATAGAGAAAGAACAAACTGAATCAAAAGAAAAAATGAAGAGGTTCTTTCCATTAAAATAAATGAATATGACAGCCAAAAAGAAATGCAAATGGCAAAAAAAGCAAAAAAAACTTCACACAGAATAAAAAAAATAATAAAATGTAATTTTCTGGATGAAGAAGTTCTTCCTCTGATATAAGGAACAGAAGGATTTCTATTCATTATGAATTTCAGAGACGAATTTTTTAATGCCACAAAATATGGAAGTTTGTGATAAGGATTCGGTACGAAAAACGTGGCTTAGTTTTTCGAGGAGTTTTATTTAATGCTATTTGAACAGACTAACAATTTTTCAAAATTAAAATATTTTTTGTTGCTATGTTTTTGATTTTTAAATTAATCGATGAGATATTTTTTTATTAATTGTTAGTCTTCCTGAAGTTTTCTTATCGCTTTAGTTTATGTTTTTAATAAATTTCTTCTTATGATTGCGTTTACTTTCAGTTGACTTAAAGAAGAAAGATTAAAGATAATAATCAGTAAAAAGTATGAAAGAATATCATTAAATGGTAGAAAGTTTTTGCAATTTATTATTATTATTATTATTATTATAAGGCAAAAAGTTCTCTGAAATACTTTTTTTTCTCAAAGTATATTCAAGTATCATTTTGAAACCAGAGTTAAATATTTATTTTAGTAAAGGTAATTATTCTTTTCATATCTTACGAACATTTTCATTTACAAAGCATACCACTAAATCTATAAAGGCAGACTTATTTCTACAATTTTTTAAATTTTTGATACTAACTAAATTTCAAAGACAAATTCAAAATTAGAAAAAAAATGTATATGGTCATATAAGTTGTTCATAAATTACAAATAAATATCAAAACACTTTTTAAAATTAAAATGAAAACAAATATTGCATAAAAAAAATGGCAAGATAAAATATGCTTAAATAGAGATTTGAAAAAAATAAAATAATAATAAATAAGTAAATATTAATAATAATAATTATTATTTGCTGAAATAGGATTAAAGCAATGTTTTAAAATCGAATGTATATTAAAATATTCAAAATCATTTGATAATATGTTGCACTGAAATTATTTAAAAAGATTCTGATGATAATAATGAAAAGAAACTTTTTAAAAAATGTATTCTTTAAAAGAATTCATTTCTTTTCATTATTATTCAGATATTAATAATGAAAAGTAACTTTTTAAATCAATATATTCTTTAAAAAAAATTATTTTCGTTATTATTCTGGTAATAATAATGAAAAGAAACTCTCTAAATAAATATTCTTTTAAAGAATACATTTCTTTTCATTAATAAAGAGTTTTTGCATACCGTACGATCGTTACTGTAGGACGTCCGTTAGCTTTTTCTCCCTAGCGCGCATGCTCACAGGAAACTGAGCATGCGCGCTAGGGAGAAAAAGCTAACGGACGTCCTACGGTAACGAACGTACGGTATGCAAAAACTCTCTATTATTCTGCTGTTAGTAATGAAAAGAAACTTTTTAAATAAATGTATTCTTTTAAACAATATATTTCTTTTTATTATTATTCTGGCGATAATAATAATAAAAAAAATTTTAAATAAATGTATTCTTTTAAAGAATACACAAAACAATTTCTTGTTGCCTGTACGTCTTTTGTTTCTGTCTTGTCTTATTCTTAAAAATTTAAATTTAGAATTTAGGTTTTACAATTTTATCATAAGTAATTGATTATAATATCAAGTTATAATTACTAAAGACGCGAATTTTTTATATCTTTGTTTTTCGGCAATTTTACAGTTTTTCATATTTTTATAATTTCATGTACATTTTCTAAAATATTCCTGCCTTGTTTTAAATTAGAATTCATATCAATCATTAAAAAAATGAAATAAAATCAAAAAGGCATAACTGAGTAATGCATAATAAACAAAATTTAAAAAATAAACTTAAAAACAAATTCTATGACTAAAACCCAGTGACTCAAACTAATTCCAAAATATAATCAATCTTAAAAAGAAAACACACATCCATCAATAACATTTTGGAAGCAAATAGATTTAAGTGACAAATTTAGATTCCCTTTCTGAGCAAATACAATTCCTGTGTTTTAACTACACAACTCAGAATTCCCTGCAATCCAGATATAGTTGAATGTCAGCACGTACTCTTGAATCTGAAGAAGATCTGAACTTTGCTCTAAGGCTTCGGGCTAGCAATGCTTTGTTGAAGTTCTTACGCCACACTGCCCATTGTTTCTGGCTCAAGAACTTGATTTCTGCTTCTTTGATTCACTTCTGCTTCAGTGACTCAGTTCTCGGGAATTGACATAGAAAGGTTTTGTACTTTCACTTCTTGTTGTCTTATGCAAAAAAAAGAAAGAAAATACTTTTTTTTTTGGAATAATTTTGAATTTTTTAAGCATTCTCAGTTTTCATCAGAAATAGTTTTCTTATATAATATTTAACTTGATTCAGTATGTTTGGTGGAATAAAAATTTTGAAGAAAAAGAAGTTGAATTTGGCTCTTGGATAGTACACTGGATTATCGAATTAAGAGATTGCGATCCAAAACCTGGCATTCAATGCCAAACCTAAAGTTTCAAAGACTATGCTGAGAATGTTGTTGTTGTTGTTGTTGTTGTTTCTTATCCCACTTGGCTGGCCAAGCCCACGAGCCCATATGGACTCATGATTGAAGGGGAAGGAAGCAGCTTCTGTTGTGATGGAGCACCCGTAGGTAGAAGCCTGACTTTTGCTCCGTGACGCTCTTACAGTCATAGAAGACCGGGACCTATGGCTTAAAGTGGATTCCGAACCACTACAAACATCCATGGCACCGCCGGGATTCGAACCCGAAACCTGTGGCACCGAGCGCCAGAGCGCTAGACACTCGGCCATTCAGGTCCCAAATTTGCCAACGGCACGCAGTGTTCCCAGGTGGTCACCCACCCAAGTACTGACCGCGCCCAATGATGCTTAACTTCGGTGATCTAACGAGAACCGGTATATTCAGCATGGTACGGCCGTTGGCGGATGCTGAGAATAAGCATGATAAATCCGTATGCACAAAAGTTGTTCCGTTCCATATTTACTTGAGATTTGGTTTGGTTTGTCGCTTTACGGTCATTTTGTGCACACTTTAGGCTAATTAGACCGAGACCTACAATTTAATGTAGATTCCAAACCACTAACAAACATCCATGCCAGCACCAGGATTCGAATCTGAAGCACCAAAAACCAGAGTGCTAGCCAATTAGCCATCAGGCTGCAAATGAGCTTGAGAAGAAGAATTTTCTATGGCGCTAAAGTAATTTGCGTTTATTGGAAGCAATTTTTTACTCGTAATTTATTATTCATTTTGTATTTTTATAACTTAACTATAAAAAAAAACTAGAAATTTTCGTAAATATTCCTTTTATGTCCTATCAGAATAGTTTTTAATGTGAATTAATGGAAATGCTCCGGCTTCTCCGATTCCAGAAAGTAAAGCATTTTTGTTTTTAGCAGATTTTACTAAGAAACGTTATTTGTATTGAATTAAAGGTTTCAGATTTTAAATAACTCGCCTTAAATATAAAGTCGTTAAAAAAAGGTATTATTCTTATTTAAGAATTCGCAATAATTTATTTTCACCTTTAATAAGCAAACATTTATTATTAATAATATAATAATATTAATAAGGGTATTAAATTGAAAATTAATACTATAAATTGTCTACTTTAATATTTTTTATAATAACTACATCATTTAAAGCAATAAATAAATAAAACAATATAATGTACTTAGTAAATACTGGCAAGTCTTCTTATCTACTTTTCGTATTACTTCTGATTTCCATTACGTATAAAAAAAACATTCAGCAGGGACTAACTAGTACTTTAATCTATTTTTTACAGCATCCTTGAACAAATTTATCCACCAGAAAGTTGATTATAACCCAACCATCAGTGGTTAAACTAATGGACAAAATGCTAATCATTATCGCAAAAGAAAAGAAAAGAAATCTCCAACTTAACGTATCCCCAATCTCGTAGTGATTATTTAAGCGCTACAAACTTTTTCTTGCCCATCGAAATTCAATCAGAAACCGAATGTGGTGGATCACTTAAAGTTTGAGATTAAAGTAGGACAATTCGATTTCTCGATGAAAGAGGGTTCCGCAGAACTAACTAGATAATCAGAGGTAGCAGACGTTTCTGGAATTAGGAAGATTGACGCTTGTGTTCCTTCCACCACCGCAGACGTCCTATCGAAAATCGAAGCCACATGCTCCACTGAGAAAGGACATCACACAATGGCGAATTGTTCTTTTGTGTCTTTTAAGTTGTAGTCTCGTCTCTATGGCATTCGTCTCATCTTAACTTCTGGACGTTGCTTTTCATTAAATGTTATTTTTTCGTTTAGATTCATACATATATGCATGAATATTCGTTCCAAGCATAATATCAAGGGTTTTTGATATATTTATTCTTTGTTTTGTTCTCCTGATTTTTCCCTAAGTAATAATTAAATGCATAAAATTAACTACACAGCAAAATTAACTACATATTAGAAATCTGTCCATAAAATGCACACATTATAAATTCGCATTTTATATATATATATCTAGGTAATGTGCGTATTATCTAGGTAATTTGAAAAATGAAAAAATATTTGGCAATTTAACGAATCACCCTAATTAATATGCACATTACCTAGATAATCTGTAGAATAACTGATTTCTGTACTTTAGCGGTAACATATACATACATATACACACATATGTATATATATATAGTATATAGTATATATATAGAGAGAGAAAGAGTATAGATTTGGTAATGTGCAGATTAATCAGGTTAATTCGTTCAAGTGCCGAATATTGTTTCCTTTCTCAAATTACCTACATAATCCGAACATTACCTACTAGGCACTCGTTAAAGTGAAAATTAGATCTTTGTTAGAACAACAGCAACGTTTCTGTATGCTTAAATTAACATTATGTTATTTATTTATTTTTCAATATCTAAAAAAGCAAGTTAATGCAATTAAACAATCATCAAATTAGTTGATAGAATCAATCGTCAATGAATTAAAAAACTATAATACGAAGAATCAAACGGCTTAAAATAATTAAGGAAATGAGTTTGCAAAATATATGATAAAATATGCTTACTTATTAATGCAAGCTAAAGATTGGTGACGCTTTGAATTAAATAGCAATTGTATTTTGCGACAAGCACACCTATTTGTGATGCAATTAGATTTACAATCGCATTTTCTGAAACCCTACCCAGGGATTGTTTGATTGTTTATTTAATTTTAATTTTAACGATATACACATTAAATCATTAATGTGTACATTACGTAGGAAAAATGACGAAAACTCTTGATTTTGCCCGTTCAGGGTGCAAATCAATTAATCTGCAGATTAGCTAGGTAATGTGCAATAGTAAATTTGTAATTTTATTGTTTAAAACTTGCCAATGCGAGTAATGTTTCCTTCATTTTAAATGAGAACATTTAACTGTAACAGGACATTTGGCGAAATAACATGAGTATCAGACATTCACTCGATTTCGATTTATTATTATTGTTGCAAGTGATTTCTTTATACTTCATGTGCTTTTTATTTTTTAATGCATGGATGTCTAAACAAATCAGAACACAATTTACTTTTCAATAAACAAGAACTTTATTAAAGCTCTAACTTGTGTATGACGAACACAATCAAGACAAATAATGAAAGATACACAGATCAATTGCTAACAAAGGTTAATACATTACTTCATGGGGCCAAAATCCCAACTGCTTGACTGTCAGCTATGGCAACTCTTTATGGCTCTCAGTAGAGAGTGAGGAGTCACTAAATCATTTATTTCTCTTTGCAAGTGTCAAGTTAACAACTATCTTTGTCTTGAATCATTTCACCTGTTTCGACAAAAATCGATCAGTCAACTTCGCTAAACTTCTGCCATAGCCAACTTTAAACTTCGGGGTTTTTTTCTGTCGCAATCGCCAAATTTTTATCGCCAATGTTATCAACTTCGCTATATTTTTATATAATGTACATTTAGCATATTTTTACAGAACATAAATCAAATAAATTAATCAAGTTAAAAAACATATAATTAAGAATTAATCAACATTAATAAGTCTTCAATCATTTCACATGTTTCAACAAAATTCAATCAATGAGCATTGATAAACTTTTGCCATGTCTGCCGTCACAGTCGCCAAATTTTTATCGCCAATTTTATCAAATTCGCTATATTTTTATATAATGTACATTTAATGTATTTTTAGAAAACAAATCAAATGAATTAAAGAACATATAAATAAGAATTAACTAAAATAATCGTTTAAATACTTATTTTGTATTTTAGTTTTGTTAAAAAATAATTTAAGTAACACATTTCGCAATTTAGTTCATTAAAAGTAGTATTAAATCCATTATATACCTGGCAATTTTAAAAATAAATTAGGACATTTTTCCATTTTAAGGAAATTATCGAATTGAAATCAAATAAGGCTCCAAATTTACTGCCATCATCTATATAATATTTTTCTTTCAGAATACTAAGTCATCAGTATGAGCTCTGCTGAACCAAGTATAGGAGCAGATGAGCAATCAAATGCTGAAGCTGGGCTTAATGAAAGATTGACTTCAAAACCAGAACCACAGGTATCAGTTGAGTCAATTATGTTAAAAATTATGTATTTGTTAAACCTTTAATAATATTATCTCTCAATATTTTAATCTAATGGTTGCGCAACTTGGAGAAGTTATTTTAAAAAAATCTCATTATTGAAGATAATAATATCCGCTTATGAGTTTTGAAAATCGAACTTTTGAACTTTCTATAAATCACAAATTCTGTTAATAATAATAATATTAGCTTTATAAAATAATCCACTTAGAAGTGACATAAACTCTTTCAGTTCCCTGACGATTTCCATTTTAAATTCATGTACACTTTCTTCAAATTGTTCAAAAACCTTTGCACTACATTAACACCTACGGAGATCTTAAAAGGAACGAAATAATTTTCTTAATGGCTCCAGCCAGCTCGGTGATTTGATTAGACTGCCATCGATTGATGCCCACTTGTCTTGTGTATTCATTATTGACGCCCACCTCATATTTCTTGCAGTGTCCCTTGGCGCAGGGAGAGTCGGACGATTGGAAAGGTTCCAACAGGCCCCGGAGCAGGTGGAAAATCTTCCTCGTGGTCCTCAACCTAGTTTTCGTCGTCTTACTCCTAACACTCGTTGTACTATGGTACCTGAGAAGTAAGGATCAATAAGGTTTTCATTCTCTTCTTCACCAAGAGTTTCCATGCGTGTTTAATTTTTCACAATCTTATTATAAGCAGCAGCAGTGTTGCCTTGTTACAGAAAATATTCTTAATTTTGGTAAATTTTCTGAATATAAAATATCTGTGCAGAATTAAATTTTTGAGATTTTTAAATAACTCGCCTTAAGTGATATGAACTGATCACCATTCTTATCCAAGAATTCCCCAATATTTCTTTCACCTTTAAACTGGTTACATTTATTCTTAAGAATATAACCGTGTTAATATAGAAATAAATTGAAAACTAATACTGTAAAATTTTTACCTTATATTTTTTATTATAATTTCATTTGTAGAACCGGTTACTTCTTTAAGTCTCACGCCATCTGATGGCAATAAAAAAAATTAAATTAATAAAATAAAATTATTCTATTAAATTAATAAATTTTTCTTAATTTTTTTAACTATGAATTTTGGGAATGAAATAATAAATTCAGAGAAAAAAATGAACTTTTATGTGTTATAGTTTTTATGCTATGCTGGAACGTAAGCACACACATGTATACATTTACATACTTTTACCACTAACAACGGCTCTAGATAATTATTCCACCCCCTGACAAATACAGTAAACAGATAATAAATGACACTGAAATTGTCGTCTCGCAATATCCAGAATAATAAATTATGTAATATGGAATAATCAATATACAAAGGATTCAGAAAAATTATAACGTACAAAAATTTTATTTGAAGATACCTAATGAAATGATGAGACAAAACTGATTTATATTCTGCAATTACCACTAACAATGTTTTAGAAAATTATTCCACACCTTGACAAATACAATAAACAGACGACAAAGGACACTGAAATTGTCGTCTCGCAATACCCAGAATAATCAATCATATAATATGGAATAATCAAATTATGAAGGATTCAGAAAAGTCAGATCATATAAAAATTTTATTTGAAGTTAACTAATGATATAATGAGACAAATGAGGATGAACAGACTATGATTGACTATACCACACCTTGACAAATACAATCAGTATAAAAAAACCCATTTAAATTGTCGTCTTGATATATCCAGAATAATCAATGATATAATATGCAAGAATCAGAATTTAAAGAACTGAAAAAAGAATATCATAATATTCTGAAAAATATATTTATTATTTTCATTTATATTCTGTAACTATAAACTTACCAAAAAACTACTTATATCTCGACTAACAATATCAGCAAACAACAAAGAGCACTGAAGTTGTCTCTAACAACATACAAAATAATCAATTTCTGGAGATAAATTTCCGCAGTAGCAGCAGCAGTGTCGAAGACGCATCTTTATTAGGAACAGCGACGAAAAAAGGAACAGCGACGGCGACACAAGAAACCTGAAACAATTATGAGGGATGCGACTGTCACAGAGGTCTCTTTTCAGCCTGAGAAGAATAGCGCGTCTTCTTAGTAGAAGCAAAAATAAAAAGAAAAGGGAATTCATTTATCTCCCAAAGAAGGTAATAAGTGTCTGAAATGTGCAGGAAAGAAGCTCATATAGCAGCTGGATACAAGAATAGGGGACCCTTTTTTGTATTAATATGGATTCGGCTTGCAGTAAAAGAATGATATTCCACTGTATTAAGTAAGGTTCGAAGAGTTTAGTATAAGCTATAAGATGTTCTTACCTTAATACTGATACAAATTTGAAATGGAATAAACAGACGACAAATGACACTGAAATTGTCGTCTCGCAATATCCAGAATAATAAATTGTGTAATATGGAATAATCAAACAACAAGCAATTCAGAAAAATCATACCGTATTGAAATCTTTTAGAAGATAGCTAATGAAATAATGAGACAAAGCTTATTTATATTCTGCAAATACCACTAACAACGTTCTAGAAAATTATTCCACACCTTAAAAAATACAATAAACAGATGACAAATGACACTGAAATTGTAGTCTCACTATCGCAGAATAATCAGTCATATAATATGGAATAATCAAACTAAAAATGATTCAGAAAAACTAGACCATATCATAATTTTATTTGAAGATAACTAATGAAACAAAACTAATTTATACTCTGCAAATACAACCTTCTAGAAAATTACTCCACACCTTGAAACAAACTATCAGTAGAAAACAAACCACTTAAATTATAGTCCAGAATAATCAATTATATAATACGCAATAATTAAAATGTAAATAATTAATGAAAGGATTCATTACACAAAATTTTTTGATATTCTGAAAATATAAACTTACAAAAAGAAATACTTGCATCACAACTAATAATATCAGCATACAACAAAGAGCACTGAAGTACAATATACAAAATAATCAATTTCTGAAGATAAATTTCCGTAGTAGCAGCAGCAGTGTCGAAGACGCATCTTTATTAGGAGACTATAAAAAAGGAACTGCGGCAGCGACACAAGAAACCTGAAACAATTATGAGGGATGCGACTGTCACAAATGTCTCTTTTCGGCCTGAGACGAATAGCGCGTCTTCTTAGTAGAAACAGAAATAATCAAAGAAAAGAAAGCATTTATCTCCCAAAGAAGGTAATAAGTGTCTGAAATGTGCAGGGAAGAAGCTTATTTTACAGCTGGATAAGAAAATAGTGGACCCTTTTTTTGTATTAATATGGATTCGGCTTGCAGTAAAAGAATGATGCTCCACTGTATATTAAGAATGGTTCGAAGAGTTTAGTATAAACTGGGAGATATTCTTACCTTAATACTGAGACAAATTTGAAATGGAATTAACAGACGACAAATGACACTGAAATTGTTGTCTCGCAATATCAGAATAATAAATTGTGTAATATGGAATAATCAAAGTACAACGGATTCAGAAAAATCATACCATATCAAAATTTTATTTGTAATTAACTAATGATATAATGAGACAAAACTGTTTTATATTCTGCAAATACTACAAATAGCGTTGTAGAAAATTAATTGACAAATACAATCAGACTATACTGATGAGGGTCAGACTATGATTTACTATACCACACCTTGACAAATACAATCAGTCAGATTAAATAACCACAGAAAATTAACCAAATTAATTCAGAAAACAAGCCACTTAAATTATCGTCTTGCTATATCCAGAATAATCAATCATATAGCAAGCAATAATAAAAATTTAAAGAATTGAAAAATAATATCATAATATTCAGAAAATTATATTAATTATTTTCATTCATGTCTTCATTTATATTCTATAACAATAAACTTACAAAAAAACTACTTCTATCTCAACTAATAATATCAGCAAACAACAAAGAGCACTGAAGTTGTTCTCTAACAATATACAGAATATCAATTTCTGAAGATAAATTTCCTTAGCAGCATCAGTGTCGAAGACGCATCTTTATTAGGAGACTATAAAAAAGGAACAGCGCGACACAAGAAACCTGAAACAATTATGAGGGATGCGACTGTCACAGATGTCTCTTTTCAGCCAGAGACGAATAGCGCGTCTTCGTAGTAAAAGCAGAAATGGAAAAAAAAAGAATTCATTTATCTCCCAAGGAAGGTAATAAGTGTCTGAAATGTGCAGGGAAGGAGCTCATATAGCAGCTGGATACAAGAATAGGGGTCCCTTTTTTTGTATTAATATGGATTCGGCTTGCAGTAAAAGAATGATATTCCACTGTATTAAGAATGGTTCGAAGAGTTTAGTATAAGCTATAAGATTTTCTTACCTTAATACTGATACAAATTTGAAATGGAATAAGCAGACGACAAATGACACTGAAATTGTCGTCTCGCAATATCCAGAATAATAAATTGTGGAATATGGAATAATCAAAGTACAAAGGATTCAGAAAAATCAGATTGTATCAAAAGTTTTTTGAAGATAACTAATGAAATAATGAGACAAGACTGATTTATATTCTGCAAATACCACTAACAACGTTCTAGAAAATTATTCCATACATTGAAAATTACAATAAACAGGTGACAAATGACACTGAAATTGTAGTCTCACGATCCCAGAATAATCAATCAAATAATATGGATTAATCAAAGTAAAAAGGATTCAGAAAAATTAGACCATATCAAAACATTATTTGAAGATAACTAATAAAATAAGGAGACAAAATTTATGTATATTCTGCAAATACCACAAATAAAGTTCTACAAAATTGTTCCACACCTTCACAAATGCTATCAGATGAAAACAAACCACTTAAATTATCGTCTTCTTATATCCAGAATAATCAATTATATAATGCGCAATAATCAAATGTCATCTCAGAATAATAAATCATATAATAATCAAAGTTCGAAGGATTCAGAAAAATTAGGCCATATCAAAATTTTATTTGAAGATAATGATGAGACAAAACGGATTTATATTCTGCAAATACCACAAAGAGCGTTCCAGAAACAATTATTTCTCACCTTGACAAATACTATCGGCATTAAACAAACCACTTAAATTATCGTCTTGGTATGTCCGGAATAATCAACTATATAATAAGCAATAATCAAAATGTAAAGAATTAAAAAAAGAATTTAATAGTAATATTTTATTTGAAGATACCTAACGAAATGATAAATCATACAAAATTTATTTATATTCTGGAAATATAAACTTACAAAAAAAACTACTTATATCTCAACTAATAACATCAGCAAACAACAAAGAGCACTGAAGTTGTCTTATAACAATATACAAAATAATAAATTTCTGAAGATAAATTTCAGGAGTAGCAGCAGCAGTGTGGAAGACGCATCTTTATTAGGAGACTATAAAAAAAGGAACAGTGGCAGCGACACAAGAAACCTGAAACAATTATGAGGGATGCGACTGTCACAGATGTCTCTTTTCAGCCAGAGACGAATAGCGCGTCTTCTTAGTAGCAGCAGAAATAATTAAAAAAAGAATGCATTTATCTCCCAAGGAAGGCAATAAGTGTCTGAAATGTGCAGGGAAGAAGCTTATATTACAGCTGGATACAAGAATAGGGGACCCTTTTTTGTATTAATATGGATTCGACTTGCAGTAAAAGAAAGAGGCTTCACTGTATTAAGAAAGGTTCAAAGAGGTTAGTATAAGCTATGAGACTTTCTGAGACAAATTTGAAATGGAATAAACGGACGACAAATGACACTGAAATTGTCGTCTCGCAATACCCAGAATAATCAATAATGTAATATGGAACAATCAAAGTACAAAGGATACAGAAAAGCCAGATCGTATCAAAAGTTCTTTGAGGATAACTAATGAAATAATGAGACAAAACTGATTTATATTCTGCAAATATTACAAACAACGTTGTAGAAAATTGATTGACAAATACAATTAGACTATACTGGGGATGAACAGATTATGATTGACTATACCATACCTTGACAAATACAATCAGCAGAAAATAAACCACTTAAATTATCGACTTGGTATATCCAGAATAATCAATTATATAATACGCAATAATCAAAATGTAAAGAATTAATGATATGATAAAATATGCAAAATTGATTTACATTCTGGAAATATAAACTTACAAAAAATAGCTACTTGCATCACAACTAATAATATCAGCAAACAACAAACAGCACTGAAGTTGTTTTCTAATAATATACAAAAATAATCAATTTCGGAAGATAAATTTCCGCAGCAGTGTCGAAGACTCATCTTTATTACGAGTCTATAAAAAAGGAACGACCGCGACACAAGAAACCTGAAACAATTATGAGGGATGCGACTGTCACAGATGTCTCTTTTCACCCAGAGACGAATAGAGCGTCTTCTTAGTAGAAGCAGAAATAAAAAAAAAGAATGCATTTATCTCCCAAAGAAGGTAATAAGTGTCTGGAATGTGCAGGGAAGGTGCTCATATAGCAGCTGGATACAAGAATAGTGGACCTTTTTTTGTATTAATATGGATTCGGCTTGCAGTAAGAGAATGAAACTCCACTGTATTAAGAAAGGTTCAAAGAGTTTAGTATAAGCTGTGAGATTTTCTTAGACAAATTTGACATGGAATAAACAGACGACAAATGACACTGAAATTGTCATCTCGTAATATCCAGAATAATAAATTGTGTAATATGGAATAATCAAAGTGCAAAGGATTCAGAAAAATCACATCGTATCAAAAGTTTTTTGTAGATAACTAATGAAATGATGAGACAAAACTTATTTATATTCTGCAAACATTACAAACAACGTTCTAGAAAATTGATTGACAAACATAACCAGACTATACTGAGGATGAACAGACTATGAGTGACTATACCACACCTTGACAAATACAATCAATTATAATCCAGCGTAATCAATTATAGAACACGCAATAATTAAAAAGTAAATAATTGAAAAAAGAATATCACAGCAATATTTTATTTAAATATCCCTAACGCAACGATAAATTATACAAAATTGATTTGTATTCTGGAAATACAAACTTACAAAAAAAAATTACTGATATCTCAACTAATAATATCAGCAAACAACAAACAGCACTGAAGTTGTTTTCTAACAATATACAAAATAATCAATTTCTGGAGATAAATTTCCGCTGTAGCAGCAGCAGTGTCGAAGACGCATCTTTATTAGGAGACTATAAAAAAGGAACAGCCGCGACATAAGAAACCTGAAACAATTATGAGGGATGCGACTGTCACAGATGTCTCTTTTCAGCCAGAGACGAATAGCGCGTCTTCTTAGTAGAAGCAGAAAGAAGAAAAAACGAATTCATTTATCTCCCAAGGAAGGTAATAATGTCTGAAATGTGCAGGGAAGGAGCTCATATAGCAGCTGGATAGCCCTTTTTTGTATTAATATGGATTCAACTTGCAGTAAAAGAATGATGCACCACTGTATTAAGAAAGGTTCGAAGAGTTTAGTATAAGCTATGAGATTTTCTTACCTTAATACCGAGACAAATTTGAAATGGAATAAACAGACGACAAATGACACTGAAATTGTCGTTTCGGAAAAATCAGAATAATCAATCATATGATACTGAACAATGAAAACAATGAAGTACAAAGCATTTAGAAAGTATATATTTTTTTTTCATACCGTATTGAAATTTTTTTGAAGATAACTAAAATAATGAGACAAACCTTATTTATATACTGCAAATACCACTAACAACGTTCTAGAAAATTATTCCAAACCTTGCCAAATGCAATAAACAGACGACAAATGACACTGACACTGTCGTCTCACAATACCCAGAATAGTCAATCATATAATTTGAAATAATCGAAGTATAAAGTATTCAGAAAAATCAGACCATATCATAATTTTATTTGAAGATAACTAATGAAACAAAACTGATTTATATTCTGCAAATACAACCTTCTAGAAAATTATTCCACACTTTGACACGTACTATCAGCTGAAAACAAACCACTTAAATTATAGTGTTGCTATATCCAGAATAATCAATTATATAATACGCAATAATCAAAATGTAAAGAACTAATGAAGTGAAAAATTATACAAAATTGATTTATATTCTGGAAATATAAACTTACAAAAAAACTACTTATATTTCAACTAATAATATCAGCAAACAACAAAGAGCACTGAAGTTGTGTTCTAACAATATACAAAATAATCAATTTATGGAGATATATTTCCGCAGTAGCAGCAGCAGTGTCGAAGACGCATCTTTATTTCGAGACTATAAAAAAAGGAACAGCCGCGTTTCAAGAAACCTGAAACAATTATGAGGGATGCGACTGTCACAGATGTCTCTTTTCAGCCAGAGACGAATAGCGCGTCTTCTTAGTAGAAGCAGAAAGAAGAAAAAAAGAATGCATTTATCTCCCAAGGAAGGTAATAAGTGTCTGAAATATGCAGGAAAGAAGCTCATATAGCAGCTGGATACAAGAATAGGGGACCTTTTTTTGTATTAATATGGATTCGACTTGCAGTTAAAGAATGAGACTCTACTGTATTAAGAAAGGTTCCAAGAGTTTAGTATAAACTGTGTGATTTTTTTTACCTTGATACTGAGACAAATTTTATACTAAGAAAATTAATTTGAGATTTTAAGAGACAATGTCGAAATAAAGATGAAAAAACAATGTCGAAAATTTTCGTTTTTTCTGAGAATGGTTACAGTTAATATCTTTGAGCTAAAATATATTGATAACGTAGGTTAATTGCATGTGACAATTTTTTTTATTTTTAAAATAGAATCTTAATTTAATAAATGCTTTTCTATTTTTACACAATACTTTTATTTACAGTAAGATAAATATTAATTTTAAAAAATCGTAGTAAATAGATACATGCCAAAAGAGATAGTGTATCAAGATAAAGTAACTGAACCATAATGAAAATTGACATAACAGTTTGTGCCTAGTGCATATGTAAATGATTACAATGGCAGCATGATTTCATATCACGAAACTGCATTATAAGGCGTTAATTTGCGATTACCCTAACCTATATATAACTCTCCTGAGATGTTCTGTTTGTCTCTAATCTTATGCAGAAATAAGTGTTTTATCATGAAAAATCTCCTTGAAACCATCATCGAAATAAATACCATCAGCTATCGAAATTAGAGAGTGGAAAAATCATTGGGATAGTAGAGGCTGGATGTTCATCTTACTAATTGTCCGCCATCTCGGTCATTTTTAAAAAAACTATAATGACATATTGAGACTACAGGACAACAGGACAACAGGGATTTATCACACCCCAGTTCAAGGTTACCCTCAGATGACCAATAACCTGGAGGACCACCGTCTCACTCTCATACAAAAGGCATGATTTTTACGAGATGATCTGTACCATGTGACTAATCATACCATTGAGAGACACCTGTTGACAATCAATTGTTGTCACGATGCCCATTAAAAGTACCTCTCCTGACAGCCAACCACCGTCGCCTCAGTTTTAGTGATGCGTTGCTTGGTGGAATTGGACCATGGTGGAGTGAAACAGATCGCCAGTGATAAATCACATTTAAATTTTAGTTCTTATGCTACTTACATATGTTTTGGAGGCTCCATGGGAATACTTCGATGCTGTTTACTGGTAAACCGTAACAACATTTGTGTGGTTGCTTAGGTAATCATTGCCTACAACATCGTAAATAATAATCCACGGCACCATGAATCCTCAGCTGCAAGTTGATGACATTCTTTAGCCATATACATTGTCTCACGACAGAACTCCCAGGAAACATATTTCGACAAGATAATGACAACTATACATAGCATGAGTGTCACAGGATATTCACGGGATTTGGATTGATCACACCCCACAATATTGATACAATTTCTTGATCTCGATTCCTAGATTAAAACTTATTGTTGCTTTAAACTGTCAGGTTTCTTTACCTATTGTAATTCGCCACTGGAGCTTCAGATTCATTGTTATCTAAAGTGGGTCTAAGTGGGCATTCCCAATGATGTGAATTAATAGGCTATCACTCCCTCCCCCCTCCCCCATTACAAAAATTTAAAGAAGCGACATACAAGAATAGGAAACTGTCATCGGTGAACAAATCACATTGACTTCAAATGATAAGGAAAAATTCATCCTCTTACAATATTCATAATAGCCAATTTCCATAATAGCAACCATATCGAAGAACTAACTTTATTGAAAAAAGAGCCATCACAGAAGAAATCTGAAACAATTGTGAGGAAAGCGACTGACTCAAACACAGCAATCTTATGAGTAAAAGCAGATAAGCAAAAATGCATTTATCTTTCAAAGAAAGTAATAAGTGTACGAAATTTGGAGAAGGGGGCTTATATTATAGCAGAAAATAACAGTAAATGCCTTTCTTTTTATTCATATGGAATCATCTTAAATTATATGAATGATCCTTCGTTGTATCAAGAAAACAATTAGAAAAGTTTAGTATATATTGGTCTTTTCTTATATTGAAAGATTTTTATATGATTATATTATTTTATTTGAAATTTTGAGATTTGTGCTACTTTATCTCAATATCTCCTATCCAAATGCACGTAAAATACAGATACGCCATGAGGAGGATCAAAAGAATATAATCAAAATAGTATAAAACACAAAATTCATAAATCTATGACAATCTTATAAATTTGACAGATCTCCTGTTGAGCTGAAATATGATTTTGAACGAAATTAATTATTGCAAGGTATTTCTCGTGACCAAAAGTAATATAACAAATAAGCAATATATATATATAAAGAAGAGATGAATAAATAAAAATATTGATCGACTAGATCATAACATTGTAGAAATGGAAAAGGGAGAAGAAAATTCGTGCAACAGCCATTACAACAAAAAAAATGAAAAGAAAATTGGGATTCCCCTTTTCTTATGAGATTTTTCGTAGAAAATCAAGAATAGTTAAAATAAGCGTCATTCGATATATTGCATATCCAAAAAAAAAAAGATATTGTTATATCCGAAAGCAATTTGTAGTTTATTTCTTGGCTCCTCTTATTTCGTTCATTGGAACAAAATACGTACCGCAATTTCTGGTGTTTTGCACGATGAGCACAAAAGAGATGGAGTGAGAACAAATCTATGATGGGCATGTTTGGGGTGAAATCTAGCAAATTGAAAGTTTTCCTTTCGATTTGTAGGGAAAAATCGATCTGAAAGTTTACTACAATTTAAATGAATGAATTCTTGTGCATGTTTTCTGCTTGCCCATTGATCTATTGTATTTTGTAATGTCTTCTTTTTTTGTTGAAAATAAAGTCCTCAAGAAATATACAACAAAATATGATGGTGTTTACTCTTGATTTTGCTAAAGAATCTGCTTGTCCATTCTATGTAATGTTGACATGCCCTGGAGTCTACACGAAGTCTGTTCAAGTTTTGTTTAGCATGTTATCTAGTTGAATTTTTAGAAGTATAAGGACTTGATGGGATTGAAACGTGCAATTTGTAAAAGCGTGAAGAACAGAAATGCAGTTTGTTAGGATGGATGCAGTTTTGAGCTGAGAGAACATATGATTTAATGGTTAAAGCCAGTACAAGGGCTTCATCTGTGAAATCTCTGCTGTAATTAGACTGTCCTAAAAAAGACTCTTGGGAAACTGTATTAATAAATGCTATTGAATGTTTTGGATGCATCTGATGCCAAATGACCCTATCCTTGAAGTGTTCCTCTTTATATTGCACAAAAAGATAATGGATGGTGGTATGAATCTTTGTTTTGAAAGAGAAAAATCATCAAGATAAAAAGTGATTTTCTAGTTCTGATTAAAAGATGGTAAATTGGGGTCTAAATTTGACGAACAGATGTTTAAGTTCCGATGAAGTTTTGCAAAAAAAATCTGAAGAGAAATGTGATGTTTCAGCCTTGGTGAGACGTCTCCAGAACTAAGATAAATAGTGAGAGGAGAAGAGGACAAAAGAAATTTGTTTCAGAAAAAAGTATACTTTGTAAGAATAAACTGTCTCTGAAGCAGTAGAAGTTGGCCAGCATCATTGCGTAAAATAGGAATCGGTATTCATTCATTTTGAATTACCTGTAGCGAAATGTAAAGCTAAGTGATGTATTGTGTTTAGGATTTGAAAATCACTATGGCTAAAGGAAATAAACATAGGAGACCCATATTCAAGGTCTCAAATAGTAGAATTTTCAATTTGAATAAGATGCCAGGACTGACAGCCCATGAATTAGTTGCAATTGCCTTGACTGAATTTAGCTAACTTTGTATGGGCTTCCTATCTTAGCTACTGGAATTTTTGTTTCCATGATAAAACATCAGAAACGCTAAAAGTGCATATAATATGTATACCCTAACTAAAAAAAACTATAAAAATAAGAAGAATTTCCATTTTTTTTTTTTTTTGGTGAGTATTAGAAAACACAATTTCAATATAGGTTGTGGATTTTTTCGATTGTATGGCAATATTATTTTTTGATCGTAAACTTTTCTTAATTATTCAAGAACAGTTTGCTTTCAATAACATTAATTAAAATTTCTTAATATCAATGCAAAATTTTCATTAAGAAGTTTCTATTAAAAGCATACAACATACAAAAGCAAGAGTGATCATAAGTTTCTATTAAAAAAACATAGAATATTATATGTTTTTATGCCTGCAGAGTTTTTTATAAAACTTAAATATATACTTATATAAACTTAAAAACTTATAAACTTATATACACTTAAATTTTATAAACTTTTTCCTCCAACGATTATATATATTTTTTTTTTTAATTACAGGAAAAAAAATATTTGTAGCATTTTAAAGTATATCATAACTGTATTCTAATAAAAGTTATTTTTACTATTTTGAAAAGTTTTGTGACTTTTTATACACCTTTTCTATACAGGAAATATAAAATTTAGTGATTTCATAAATACATCTTTTTATATTACAATTTATTATATTCATAGATTAATTTATGATAAGTTATCAGAATTGAATGAAACATTCTGTCAACACATAAATAGTTTGTAATGAAAGCTTTATAATACTTATTTTGTAATAAAAATTTTTGCAAGAATTATTTTTTGTAATAAATGCTTGAATAAAATAATAACTTTGGTTTTAATATTCTTTATAAAGCTGAAAAGCCCTCAGAAATGGGATTAATAACTATTTTAAACTGCTTTCTTGATTCACAATAAAAATTAATATTAAAATTATTATTAAAAATTTATATAAAATATTGGTTATTAATTTGTTATCATTTAAGAATCATTTACAAACAATTAATATTCAGCTATTTTTTCAAATCCATTAAAATCAAAATTTATATATGAAATTATATAAAACTTGTAAAAGTCAATACAAAAAAGCTATAAATGTTTTCCTTTCATATTAAAGCATGCAATTAATTATTATAATTAATTCATTTATGTTTCTTTTCTTCTAAAGTCCTACCGAGGGATACATATGTAGAAGAAGCATTTAAAGAAAGTAAGTTGTATTTATGTAATCTTATATATTGTGGAAAAAAGATGTATGAATGATCGTTAGAGGGCGCTGCGACGCCAACTTAATTGGACGAAAGAAGTGCGAGTTTGAGAGAGTGCTTGGATAGCAAGAGAGAGAGAGAGGGAATCTTATAAGTGTGAGAAGTTTTATGGCATTAGAGATTAGAATGTGTGGTTAACTTGTAAATATGGTACAAAGTTTTAAATATTCTTAGTATGTGTAATAAAATAGTCAATAATTAATTCAAGAAAGTTGATTTATTTTGAACCACCGACAAGTCGACATTTGTGAACAACTAAAAGAACCCGTAAGTTTGACGAATTCATTTCTTCTACAGTGTTTTTCGTCATAAATAGCACTAAGTTGTATTACAATAATATTAAGTATTACAATAATACTTGTTTATCAATTCACCTATTTTAGCTAACAAATAAAAATTGATAAATTGATAAAATGAACAAAGTAGACAAAAAATATCAAAGTAAAAAAATATTTAATTTTATCCGAGTTATAAAACGTTATTGAAACACGATGCCAATCCAAAGCAATTATTTTTCCAATACATAAAATTTTTTAAGCTATGTCCTGCAAAGCCACATTACATTTCTATGTGTCGTTATATTTTGGTAGAGTAAAAGCTTAGCGTCCTAAAAAATTTTGATAATATTTAAAGTAAAGAAAAATCTCCAAAAATGTCTCAAAAGAATTAATAATCATTTTAAAAATTATATTCATTTTTAAATTACATTCATTGCCAAATATTTATTTTCTCGTAATTACTGAAACTTCCTTTATATCCTGCAGTAAAAGAGAAAAATTTATTTCATGGTATAGAAAAATAAATAGTTTATGTAGATATTAATATGATTTTAGATATACGTTTAAATGTGCTTTTATACAATATTTCAATTTTATTTGTTCATAATTTAATTTTTTTTAGATTCAGAAATTTTTTGTAGAAATCTTTTTTGTACTAGCGTAGTGATGTTAACTCCGCTACTTTCACATTCTTAGTTAAATAAATACCTATTTAGTGAGAGATATTAAAATTTAGCGTTACTTTTTCGTGATGCAATATTTTTCCTATAACGTCACTTTTTACCATTAAAACCATATGATACTTATTTTTACTATGAGAAATAATCATTTTCGCGTATCTGTATCAAACGGTAAAAGAAAGCTTTATATACCAGATGATGGGGCAATACTTGCATGTTAAAAATGTGCAAACGCAGTCGCATCTTGCTAGGTATATGATTATCATTTACAAAATAAATGATCATATTATACTGAACATGTAAAAACTATGGTCATGTAAAGTAGTCATGAAGTTCTGGGCATGTAAAAACTCTAAAATGTCTTCAATGTACACTATCTGGTAATATTCCAATTTGAAATTAGAAAAACTGAAAATAAAAATTTTTTCTCTGCAATATTCCTATCTGAAATTAGAGTTACATCCAGATATCATTAATGAAAATCTTCTCCAACTAATTTAAAAATAAAATAAATTGTAATTTTATGTGTTGCAGACAAAGGCTGCAGTTCATTGCGCTTACCCCTGTGCCACAAGTACAAAGTGCCCTACTCCTACACCATGTACCCCAACACACTTGGTCATGTTAACCAGAATGAGGCGAGCGAGGCCATCGCTCGATACGAACCTCTGGTCAGCGTCAAGTGTTACTCCCTGTTGCCACTCTTCCTATGCACAATCTATGCACCCAAGTGCATGGAGGAAGGCAGGATGGTGCCTCCATGCCGTTCGCTTTGCCAAGGTAAGTATGCCAAGGTTCTCTCTATAACATGAGAACTGTTGCCACTCCTAATAAGTTTCTTATTTCCTGTATCACGTATTTCACTTTTGAAACCTGGCAACTAAAATAAAAAAAGGGGTGGATTTCGTTTTGGTTCGTATTCTAATCAGTAGTAATTACACAGAATGTTGAATCTGTTAAGATATTGTTTTTCATCAATAAGATGTACGTATTATCATGTATCATCATTTCTTTCTTGTGTTGCATTAATAAACGTGTTTTATAACCAAAGAAGAAGTTACGTTTTTCAGTCTCAACAAGAACGAAAGTGTCCAACCAGTATCCCCAATCACAGGGGGTGTTTCTAGTTCTTACCAGTCCTGTAACTTTTTATCAGTAAGAAGGAACCTGGAAAGAGATATCACAAATTCGACAATTCAAGCCAAGATGCTTAGAGAGATTATGAATGCAATATACACACTATGGAAACAATTGTTGTCAGCTTCATGAATTTGTAGCATTTTAGACTATTCTATTTACTTACGTGTTTTCTTAAGGAATTATAAATTAGTTTTGTTGAAATATAAGTCAATTATGAGATTATAAGATAAGGATGGAAGACAAATAAGTATCCTGGAAGGTGATATCACAAATTCAACCAATTCTAGCCAAGATGCTTAGAGATATTATGAATGCAATATACACACTATGGAAACAATTGTTGTCAGCTTCATGAATTTGTAGCATTTTAGACTGTTCTATTTACTCGCGTGTTTTCTTAAGGAATTATAAATTAGTTTTGTTGAAATATAAGTCATTTATGAAATAATAAGATGAGGATGTAAGACAAATAAGAATCCTGGAAGATGACGTCCTAAATTCGATCAATCCTAACCACGATGTTAAGAGTGAATGTAATATACACATCATGGAAACAATTGCTATTCAGTTTTATGAATTGATACCTTTTAGACTAATCTATTTATTTACGTGTTTTCTTATAGAAATATAAGTTTTATTGAAATATATGCCAATTATGGAAATATAAAACGATTGAAAATTTATACCTATTAACTTTGTTATTTGTCATATATTCCTTTTGTTGTATAATGTTTTGAACCTATCATCATCATTCAACTTTCACGGAGTACATTGGCCGGTTATGGCCTTATTCACTCCTAATCAGGTATGCTAGGGTTCATTGCAATAAGAAAAAACATTGGTAACAAAAGGCAGTGAGCGTATTTATGTCCATGTTAGTAAGATAAAACAAGAAGGAGTAATCAAAAAGGATGGCGCAATTATAAAATAATTAAATAAAAAGCAACAAGCGCAATTAATTGAATTTGAACCTATAAAGGTAGAATGCCTATAGAACATATATATATACCTAAGTATAACATATTTCTTTCGTAATGCATAACCTTTAAATATTAAAATTTTTATAGTAAGAAATTCAAAATGTATTATTTAGTCACCACATTTTAAAACACATATTGGATAAATTATTGTACATTAATATTCTGATTATGTTTAACTAATTAAAATTTGAGGCCATTTCATAAATCAGTGTTAAATAAATTAAAACAGACATTTGCAAAAAAAAAGTTATATATATATAGTTTGAAATGACTAAATAAAAATTTATATAAAAATGAATATGACATTTAACAATGAAAAAAGGGTAAGTCAAAGTTTTCCCTTTTCTAAATAGCTCTAGAGTAAAACGTTTGAAAAGCATTGCATTAGATAGATAACACATTTATTTATTCATTGTAAAGGAATTCTTGTATGAATCATTACTCTGCACCAATATCCAATAATTAACACTCCAAAAACTACTTCAGAAAACAATCCATTTCCCTTATAGTTGTAAATTCCGCTACTAATCGATGCCTCATAATAGATCACCTTTTTCTAATCCCGCTTTCACCAGCCGTTTAATGAATTTTATTCTTCCGCAGAAACCATTAGGAAGTGCGACTTCTTCCTCGGCGTTTTCTCCGTGTCTTGGCCCGACGAATTGATCTGTGAGGATCTCCCCGAATCTCCGGATCCCGATATTTGCATAGGACACGAGCAAATGAGGAGTTTGGACATGACGGCGAGAGGTAATCTATACACGAATGCGTTTTCTGTGCCTTTCATGTACATATAATTTTCTGCATATCTTGAAATATTGATTTATATTACATTCCTTTGACTGTTCACCTTAAAATGCATCAAAGTAATATTTCGGGAAGATGCATATATATATTACAGAATTTATAGCCAACGGCCGTACCATGCTGAATATACCGGTGCTCGTTAGATCACCGAAGTCAAGCATCATTGGGCGCGGTCAGTACTTGGGTGGGTGACCACCTGGGAACACTGCGTGCCGTTGGCAAATTTGGGACCTGAATGGCCGAGTGTCTGGCGCTCGATGCCACAGGTTTCGGGTTCGAATCCCGGCGGTGCCATGGATGTTTGTAGTGGTTCGGAATCCACTTTAAGCCGTAGGTCCCGGTCTCCTATGACTGTAAGAGCGTCACGGAGCAAAAGTCAGGCTTCTACCTACGGGTGCTCCATCACAACAGAAGCTGCTTCCTTCCCCTTCAATCATGAGTACGTATGGACTCATGGGCTTGGCCAGCCAAGTGGGATAAGAAACAACAAAACAAACAACAACAGAATTATTTATATATATATATATATATTTGTATTTATGAATATGTATATATTTTACAGTTCATTTATATTTAGTTTCTTAAAATATGTTGTTGCGATAAAATATGCAGTTGCATAAAATAACGGCTCGACTAGTGGCTCAGTGACATAGATACTAGTGAGCATTAGGGCATAGGTTCAATCCACTGGCGGCTTTGTTGTAGACACTGTCTCATAAAGGAGACTCGACGGCGTTTGTGATATTCAGCATCTTGCCTCGTGAGTCGGACTATTTGCTGGAGGTTTTTTTCCCATACGATACGAAAACTGCGGAATAATTCCCTCTAAAAATCTTCTCGGAAGGCACTTCCCTCCTTCTTCAGCGTCACGGAGCTAAGCCAGACTTCTACCTACGGGTGCTCTATCACAACAGAAGCTTCCCTTCCTTCCTTGAGACCACGCGGTTTCTTGGACTTGGTCAAGATGTTGCTGTCTACCAAGTGCGATAAAGAAGAAAATTAAACAAAGGTTTGAATTTTTAATGTAAATTATTTTTCTTACAATTGATGCAAATGAAACGAAATTAATAAAAAAAATATCAAAAGGTGTATGTTTTTATGCTTTACCTAAAATTAATTTTTTTTTCTCTTAGAGTTATTTCGATAACAGATATATTCGCTAAATTTATTTGTTCACGTTATGTTTTGCAACATCATTTCTGTGGCTCTTTGTGAGTTTTAAAATTGTTGGGGAAGGAGTAATGCCTCGCTGCAGAACTTTTAGAGATAATTGTTCCACATTTCTCCGTGGCATTGGGAAAGCCCAGAAAAAATGCAAACAGTTCACTTCTTAACAAGAAAGACTCAATCGAAACCTAATTTACTTGTTTTTTAAGCAATTACGTGAGCCCATGCTACATGAGAGCTTTGAACACAAGCCAAACTGGCTTATTTCTAAAAAATCATTCCAAGAAGTTATATACCACAGAGACTACCATTGAGATTTGATTTATTCGATTAATTTTTATAGTTTTTCTGGCAAATGTTTTTTAATACTGCTTTTCTTTAATGCCTTATAAATGAAAATTTATATTACACTGAAACTAATCATTATTTAAATAAAATATTTTAATTTCATTCATTCTCTCATATCATTTATGTTGTTACTTTTAGCCTGCATCAATGGATTCCGATGCGATAAAACTCGATGTCTTCCTCAGTCTTGGGTGTGCGATGGCTTCTCTGATTGCACGGATGGGGCCGACGAAAGGAACTGCAGTAAGAAAGTAGCAATAAAATTTAGTAACATAAATATTACATCTTTAAAGATATAAGTTTTGCAAGATAATTTAAACTGCATCATTTGAATACCACAGAAATAAAAAAAAATCAATATTGGATTATAGCAAAAAAAATTGTTGATCCCTTCCAAGAAATGAGATTGGAATTGTATATGCTTTTATTACAGAAAATACAAGAGTTTTACATAATGTGTCAGAGACATTTAAAGAACGTAAGACGAAATAAAACAAATATTTTTTTTATTATTTCCAATGGCAAGTTTACAAAACAACAGATATCATAAAAACTCAAAGAGCAAGAAAGAAACAAATGGCATCGGTTAATCTATCTACTTAAGTCAGGCAATCCAATAACGCTTTCATAAAGAACAGGAAGCAAAGTGAGACATATCAATTTTTTTCTGGTTATCACACTCGTACCAGATCTTGTGACTTTTTCTATCAGCAACATCCTTAAAAGTTCATCTGCATAATCCATAGGAGGTCTTAATATTAATTGGTTTATTTTTTTTCTCGTTCATGATAGCAAAGCCTGAAAATATTTTAATTAATTCTTTTTAATAAAAACAATTTTGCTTTGATAGTAAAGACAATGCTTTATACCAATTTATTATTGATTAAAGATTAAAGAAATAATTATCTAATAGATTAAGCATCTTTTTCTTTCTCAATTTTTCAAAATCCTCATTTTAATTCTTTTACTTATACTGTTCCTCCAACAATCTTATCTAAGTTAAAATACATTATCTAAAATATTATGGCATAATAAATTATGCTCGTTAAATATATGGCATATTTGTATATATATATTATGACATTAGCTGCACTCTGCTTCAGTGATTCATATAATATCCACAATTAATACGTTTACAATTATTTCTGAGTTTTCTTCCATTATTAATTAATCGATCTCGCTAGCGTATAGAATTTTTATTTCCTTTATAAATGATAAAACTAATTATTCATTACTGTAGTTCTGGTTGATTCACCTTTTATACACACCTCGTAGGTACAGATACAAAATAATATTAATAATAACTATCCTTCAAATTTCTTTTCTAGGTAATTGTAGCCCTGACCAGTTCTATTGTGGACATGGAACTTGCATTGATAAAGATTTAGTCTGCGACGGCATTAAGGACTGCCCAGATGGAAGAGAGGAAAGGCGATGCTGTAAAAGATTCCTTAATTTGTCAATATTTCAATCTTTATTATCTGCCAGAAATTCCTTGGATATCTATTTTAACTCTTTTTTTCCTTTCAGTGCGGTTAACAGGTAGTGGCAAGCACAGTGGAGAGGGACGTTTGGAAGCTTATAGTTTAATAACCGATAGCTGGCAACCAGTATGCGGTGACCAATGGGACACTGCCTCCATGAGTCCCAGGGCTTGTGAAATGTTAGGATATAAGTAAGATTTTTTTTCCCCATTTATTGATAATATTGTTACAACAATGTAATTTCTTTATTAGCAGAGCAGGCCTTTGTACTTTTGTATTACAGTAGCTTTGACGACACATTCAATGTTTGCTGTGCTGTTAAAATCTACTCTTCACATGCTAAATGTAGTATTTGCTTGTTATTTTTTTTAATACAGGATATTCATCTTCGAAACATTCCCTTCTAAAGGAACATAATAATTAATGCTGGAAAGTTATCTCATGATATTCGCTAATTATGCGAGTGTTTTGGTTTCAAACCATGATTATTAAACTGCTTATACTGGCACTAAGCGCCAAGTTATCATAGCATGGATTTCAATTCACTAAATCTCGATACCTATAACATATAGAAATTTTAAATCAACTAGCAATTAAGATGAATATAAATAGCTTGTCTCATGATTAAGAACAATAATAAACTTAAAGCTAACCTAACAACTTTTGCATTGCTATACCAGATAACCCATATTGATTTCATTCATTACTGAGTTAACCCTAGACCAGGGGTCGGCAACCTTTTGAGTCGGAAGAGTCAAAAATGGCAATTTACAAAATTTCAAAGTTTTTAAAGAGCCACACAATTTTTTCTTGCCAACAATAAATAACAGAGGGCTGAAAGGTTCGTAGGCTGACACATAGATGGCGCTACTAGTATTAAAGCCATATGATTTTTAGTTAACCCAAACCTTCAAAAGACATGTGTATAATTTGATAGCTATTGCACTATTAGTATGTGAGTTATTGATTTTTAGTGAAGTTGTAGCATTTTTAGGGTTCATCACGTGCAGTTGAATATCTTCCACCTGAAAATATGTTACATTTGAAAACATTTTAGTTATTCTATTTTGTACTGTTTTAGCGGATAGTGGCAAATCTTTGATTTTTTTCAAGATTCCTGGTTTGTTTTTGAAATCACGAAACAGTTCTTCAGATGCACGTATGAAGCAATCTTTGACATACTCACCATCTGTGAATGATTTGCCTTTTTTTGCAATTTCTAGTGATACCGCCAAGCTTGCCAAATTAACATTACTTGTAGATTGCGTCCAGTTCCGATGGACTGACGACAGTGACGACGCGTGTCACGGGGAGGGGTGCGATGAAAAGCGAGTATATGTGACTGAGAGATAGAATCGGTGCCTAATCCTCGTTAATTGCTTCAGAACGATTTTTAACGAATTTTTTTTTTTTTTTTTTTTTTTGATAAAATAAATAATATTTGCGTATGGAACTAAAGAGCCGCAACTTCACATCCAAAGAGCCGCATGTGGCTCGCGCGCCGCAGGTTGCCGACCCCTGCCCCTAGACCATTACCTATACCTATGTATGCTGTTATATAATTAAATATTATAATTCATCTAACACGAAACTTGATTTTAAATTTAGTTCAATATAAATCTGGTTTCTTAAAAATAATTCAACAAATTAAATCTTTATGGGTTGCTTTCAGAAATGTTAAAGAAACACGACTGAGGGATGAAGCCTTTCCTGTAGACAACAGAGTTGCAGTTGGTGCAACTGTTGATGTTAAAACTCAAATGAAGTCGCTGTTTTCCAGAAGTCAGTAAGTAATATGTGACCGTATTTCTATTTCATAAAAATTTCCATTATCGTATATCTACCAATTTTATGGTTATCTTATAAAATATCGAGTTATTATCATTGCATATTGATGTAAAGCTATTTTGATACTGTTTTTAAATTTATTTTAACACTTCATTACAAAATAAAATGTTAAATATTTCTTTTTCCCTTGAAGCAAAGGTTGTGGTGGAGACAACGTTTACGTATATTTAAAATGTCAAGATTTTGGTAAGTAATATTATAAAAAAACATTCGTTGCTAATATTATGTTAAATTATTGACAATTTATTTTTTTAAACATTCATATAAAACATTAGTAAATAAAATATATTTTTGGATTAAAATTTAACCATTGAAACCGATGTAGAACTAAATCACATTTTATATAACCATTAAAAGAGAATTATTTTTTATATTTATTACATTTTTTTTAAGAACATTCTTTTTTAAACTCATTTATTGCATTTTATTTTGCATAAATTATTAAATTTTTAATTTTCTTCCTTTAACTTCAATTGTATTTGCATTATATTTTTCTTTACTCATGATAATTTTTTGCTTTGTATAAAATACTCACAAAGTGTCGTATACATTGTAGAATTTCCCCCGTATTTAACAAGTTTTCTTTCGGTATCTCTGTATTAAATCCTAGTAAAAATAGCATATTAAAATAACAGCATTAAAGATTTATATTTTGTAAGAAGTCTTTTTGTTTTAAATTTATGATAGAATTTCTAATTTTTCTCGTTTTTAGAATGCGGCAAATCTGCCATCTCCATGAGTGGCGGCAAACCATCTTGGCGAATTGTTGGCGGAAAAGAGTCAGAACCCGGTGCCTGGCCATGGTTAGTAGCTTTACATGGAGGACCAGACGAAGTCTTTTTCTGTGGTGGTGTTCTTATTTCTGAATGGTGGGTCTTATCTGCAGCTCATTGTGCTGGAAAGTAAGTTGATTCCGATAATTAAATTTGGTTAAAATGCAATTTAACCCAACATTTGGCAAAACAAGACTTGTTTAGAGAAATGCATCAAATCTAATACCTCAAATTATGCATACTCGTTGTTGTTGTTGAAAATCGGTGATTCCACTGATATATGCCTCGAACAGTCCACCGATAAAGTGATGAGGGGAAGATATTGCTTTCTGGGATGCCTTAAATGGCCTGCATTTGCATGTCGTACAGGAAAAATCTGAAAAACTTCCAACTGGAAATTTGAATATCAATGAGAGACATTTCACACACATTGTCCCAATCTCACTCGACTCTTTTCCTTGTTGATAATAAGATTTTAAAAATGCTCAAAATTTTATGTTTTTCGAAATCACATAGCGTGGGTTAAATTGCATTTTTACCCAAAATTTTATCATTAAAGCATTTTCGGTTGGAAGAAGTTTGCAAAGTTTTATATTTTGGAATTTCTGCGTGCTCCGAAATCGACAGCAATTCAGTTTAAAACAAACAAATCAGGCTATTTTCAAAATAAAGTCGTGGCCTTGGGTTACACTGCGTTTTACATGTTAATCAATTTTTTTTTATCATATGTGAATGTAATATTCTGTTAATATAAGATTTCTGACATTCAAAAAAGGCAAACCTTTTTATTTGTAACATTAAATAATTTCTTCAAACATCGGAAAATAAGTGTCAGCTATGAGACATAGATTAAATAATTTCATTTCTATTAGCCAGTAACTATTAACCCTATAACACAAATGAACAAAAATGTATCTTGGAAATTAGCATTTATGTGCTTTATTTCCGTTATTTTTATATGAAGCAAGTGTTACTAACCCTTATAAGAAAACAACATCAAATCACTCATTCTGTGTTGTTAACTGCCTTTTAAAGATTCCAAAATTCTTTATTTCAATTTGCACTGATTTATACTATATACCATATATCCAAAAAAATTTTTTGAAGATTCAGTATTTCAATTAAGTTCCATAAACTTAACTGTGTGTTGAACTAAATTCATGGATTTTTTTTTAACTTTAAACTGTCAAAATTGACCAAACCTACATGGAATATAGCAAAATATGATAAATAACTAATGTCCTTAGAAGTTTTGAAGTATTTTCAGGAGTTAATAAAAATACAGTGGCATAAAATAAAAATAATACGAAATGAATTAATATGTATTTTAAAAATGCTTGGATGTTATGATGAGTTAAGATAGCAGAAAATATGTTTATAATATAAAGTTCGTTTGGAGATTTCAATGTAATTAACGTGACTGAGAATTGTGTAGTAAAGTAATAGTCATTTACTTTATAATTTTTTGAATACACAACTATCATTTACTTTATAACTTGTTGAATACTTCTGGTCATAAAGTTCTTTTTCAATAAATTAAAGTTATTTTTGCCTTATCGTTTATGTATTTCTTCACATGACTCAAAAATGATTTTAATAATCCATGCTCAACTGTATTCTTCCTGAAATTGTTCATTTATAGTTTTGTTTACAAATTATTTCTCAGCCAAAGTGATCCTGGCGGATGGAGTTTGAAGCTGGGCATGACCCGAAGACCCTCGCATCCATCTTTCACTCAGCGAAGAGGCGTGGCACAGATCATAAGGCACTCGAACTTCAGCTCTGTCAGCCTCTACAGCAATGACATCGTGTTGATTCGTTTGGATGAGCACGTCACCTTTGACTCTTTCTTAAGGCCCATATGCCTTCCACCGCACAATCTGCCAGTGTCTGAGTTGCAGTCCTGTACAGTCATTGGTTGGGGAAAACAGCAGCATGATGATGGTAAATCATTTTTCTTACTGAAATTACAAAAAAAATGGATCCCCCACACCCTCCATGGACAAAAATCACAATTAAAAGTTAGCTTATACTTAATAGTAATTTAAGCGTATCTTAATAAATAAAACTGATTATTCCATAAGCATATTAAGTAACTTATTGCCACATCAGCACATAGATCTCAATTGTAATTATGCTAAGATTCTGCCTAGTCTTAAAATAATTTTTGTTTCAATTATTGTAAAGTTTATAAATAACTGCATGCAAAATGTTGTTATTTGATTCCCAGAAGCTGATTATCAGAAAGTGATTCATCAAGTCGAAGTTCCAATCGTTAATTTCGACACTTGTCAAGAGTGGTACTCCGCTCAAGAAGTGGTCATCTCGGATACGATGCTTTGCGCTGGATTTGCCGAAGGACAAAAAGATGCTTGCCAAGTGAGTCATAATTATATTAATATAGTTACCATACTTCACAGACTATGGCTTGGAGAATCTTGCCAAACAGTAATTTGGGCTTCCCATTTAAAAGAGCATTATTTGAAGCCTTGCAACGAGTCAATTGAAAGTTCCTGTGAATGATCGCTGTTAATTCAGTTGACTGGAAATCATTTCCATTATGTTCAATAAAGAACGCGAACACTCGTATGCCATCATCAAGGGTGTCCATTTCAAACTGCAGTAACCCTGATATTAATGTTTATCCGCTAGAGAGATGGGTTCATTACATTAAAATCAACAAGCTTCAAAGTTGATAAGTCAACACTTTTTGAAGAACTCCTCATTGGAAAAAAAAAGAAAAAAGAAATCTTCACTAGTTTTTTTATCTATACAGATGCCACAGATCCAAACAAAATGTGTATATGAATGAATCTAGAATATTTTTAATTTAATATATTTTTCTGACAAAATACAATTATTGCTGAAGACACTTCCATCTCTTAATAAAACTGAAATTGAATTGCAAGAAAAGATAAAAGGAAAATAAATGGAATTCCAGAAAAGTTTATTCCTTGCTTATTTCCATGATCCCTCCATAACAATAAAAAAAACCATAAGTGGTTAAATTAATTATTAATTTTAGACATACTGGTCTTTTATCATTTGATCATATGTCACATACAAATATCATAGCCGCTGCAACTTATTATTGACAAGACATTGTAATAATTATTAATAATTTTGAAAATAAATAAGTCCTGTGTCCATAAATTTACTTCGTCTATATATTTTAATTTAATAATTTAGCTAATAGATTTAGAGTGTTCTGATTTTTAAGAAATATATCAATCCTTTTTTAGAAGCAACAATTTAAACACTTCTGTCTTATTTAATTTTAAAATTTTAATTCTTTTGATTTGGTGTAATAATTATAAATTATTAATAATAATTAGGTGTAATAATTATTAACTATTAATAATAACTAGATGTAATAATTATGAATTATTTAATTTCTAATATTTGAAAACAATTTTATTCTTTCAGGGTGACAGCGGTGGACCACTAGTATGCAAAACTGAAGACCATTGGTTTGTAGCCGGAGTGGTCAGTTGGGGTATTAAATGTGCTCAACCGAATTTACCAGGCATTTACACCAACGTTCCTCTCTACGTGGAGTGGATAGAGAAAACTACAGAAGAAGCTGGTTATCCAATTTACTCCTAAAAAGAGTACAAATGTAAACATCTGAAGACTTCTGAACAGATCACAAACAAATATATGTGTATCTGTTCACTTGTAGGCATTGGATGTTCTTTATTCGTTGACAGTATTAACTGTAAATATTTTACAAACCATCATAATGATATCTCTCCTTCTTTTTCAAGAAAGAAAGAGAACATTTCATGTAAAAATAATTATTGATTGGATTCTTTGCTAAGTTGGAATTTTCTTCAAATTACTGATGCCTTTTCAGAATAGTCACATATTAAGTTGATGTTTAGTATCTTCTCCATGTTATAGAATACTGTGACTTTCAAAGTTGCTGTTCAATAAAGAAATGTCGTGCAAAGCATACTTACTTTTGCAACTTTATTTGTGAGAGTGGTTAAATGGAAAAAAAAGAAAAGTAAACTTATAAAAAGATGTAAAATTATGCTCAAAGATATAGTGTGAAGTTATAATATATGCTTTTTTTACCAAACTGAGCAGTATTTGGTTCATTCAATTAAATCTTTGTCATATTAAAGGCCGAGCATTTAATATTCAAATATTAATTGCAAAAAAGTGGACCACCTTCCAAACATTATTCAAGTGAAAGAAAATTTCCAAGCAAAAATTAATAAGTTATATCTGTGTACAGAAGTAGTCATAGAAACGTCAATGTTCTTCAAGAAAAAAGATGAGTTTCATCAATCATATACACCAATTGTTGAACTAACTGTCAGTGTCATTAACTGTATTTTTAATTGTGATTATTGTTAGTGGAATGAATTCTTTCTGTAGTAGTGTTTTTTATGTTTGTAAGCAAATTTATTGCTTATCTGCATGTACGAATGCAAAATTTTTGCCCCAATGAAAACGTGTGCTTTAATGTAGCTGCTAAGATATGTGTTAATACTAGAATATTTCACTATCATTGATTTTCATACCGTCAAAAACAAAGTCGATATGAAAGTCATTTAAATTTGTATATTAATTAATATTCATGATAATTAACTGATATGTCACTTTTATATTATATGTTTTTGTAAACTTTTATTTACTTATTAGGTAAAAAAAATCATTACTTATTTATTTATTAAAAAATATATATGATTTGATTTTATTATTACCAAATTTAAAAGCCTATTCTATTCTAATGTTTAAACCTTGATATTCTTGACTAATACTGATTACAGGATAAGATGCCGATAATTGATTCATTTTCAAAATAACTGATCACATATATTTTAAAATACATATATGCGATGATAAATTTATATTTGGGATAAAAATTGTCTATTTCTTTGACTAAAATTCTTTTGTTTAATACAAATTGTTCATTAACAACATGTTAATTGTAGAAATTATTCTATAATTGTAACTATGTAATTATTCCTTAATTAATGTATCCTTAATTTAATGTCACTTCAGTGTATATTATTTGCATATTCTTTCCAATGGATGTTCCATTTTATCATTTCATCGATTATAATAATGGCTATTTTTTTTTACTTATAATTTAATTACTTCCTCACAAATTAGTTGGTGAAATGTAATCTTTATGCTGATATGATTTATTCTTAGTATTTTTAAACTGAAAAAGATAAATATTTTAATTTGTGTCATGCCTTTCTATAAAAAATTTTTAACATTGAGGTGAATTATTCATTTATGCTCAATTTTGACGTTAAGGCCTGTGTACAAAGGATTAACTTATTATGATGATTATTGTACTTATTATGATGTTTGTAAGTAACTAAGTTGAGATTTTTTTTAAATTCCTTTATATAAATATGACATAATAATCAATGTGATGCTGTAAATAAGGCACTTTTTTTTTAATTTCAATTATCTGTTGTGTTTGGAAACAAAGTTATGTGTATACAATACAAAAATAAATGTTTTCAGCACTTGTTACTTATTGTTTACTTCTTTAAATAAATAATCGATTTAATATATGCGTAAATATCTAATCATTACATCTATACTTAATATTGTTACAATAAAATAGTTTTATAAAAGTGAAATCTTTTATTTTAAAATTTTATTTCGAAAATGTATTTATAAAAGACAGTGAAAATTAAGACAGTTTTAAAGTATATCTTTTATAATATTAATCCTATATTTACTATATAATATAAACTTTAAACCATCCAATTAAAAATTAAAAAAAATTTCAGCTTGACAGTGGTAGCGATTTTCTGTTATGTTTTTGTCAAACAATAAAAAGTGAGAACTATATTTTAAAAAATTTGAAAAAATAAAAAATATTTTTAAATATTTTTAAAAAATAATACTGCTTTTATACATTAATTTTCAAATAACAATATACATTGAAATACAACTATGCACATTGCAACAGAAAAAACACAACTTGTTTTATAATTAATAATAATATATATATATAAGTATTATATATATATAAGTGAAGAGATTTGCTACCCTACCATGATAGCTTGATTGCGGGAAGCAGAATTTGAATTTTAAAAAGATGATGTAATTTTTAGGAAATTTCATGGAAGAAAATGAACAAAAGTGTTGAAAATATAAGAACATTTTACGGAAAATTTTCTAGCGCCGGAATGTTCGATTTTGATTAAATTTCGTGGGTCAGGTTTGGATTGTACATACGAGAAACCTCTGACAAGGAAGATGAGAATAATACTTTTTGGGGAAATTTTCCCGTACGACCTGCTACACATAAATTCGGGGGCCTGATGGCCGAGTGGCTAGCGCTCTGGCTCTCGGTACCACAGGTATCGGGTTCGAATCCCGGCGGTGCCCATGGATGTTTGTAGTGGTTCGGAATCCACTTTAAGCCGTAGGTCCCGGTCTCCTATGACTGTAAGAGCGACACGGAGCCAATGTCAGACTTCTACCTACTGGTGCTCCATCACAACAGAAGCTGCTTCCTTCCCCTTTAATCATGAGTACGTATAGGCTCGTGGGCTTGGCCAGCCAAGTGGGATAAGAAACAACAACAACACAAAAATTCTGCCAAGTAATGATCGTACTGATCGGTGATCTTCCGTGTCCCCTTAAGTCTGAATTCACGATTTATGTGCGACCAAGATTCTTTACTTCGAGGTGTAATCAAGGTCTTGAAGCTCTCTCTATCAGAATCAATTTTATGTTGGATTCACTGCGGTGAAGTTGAAGAACACGCAACTGGTTGGCAGTAGTGAAATTACAATTAAGTGAGGCTCGTTCTCTAGAACCACCAGATTTATAATATTACGGAGTGTTTGCATAACGTTTTTTTATCGTCCGATATTTTTTTCTTCCTAGCACGCATGCTCATAGGAATAGCTCAGTAGTGCAGTAATACAGATGTGCATGCGGAATAGGTATAATGCTTACTATGAGCATGCGCACTAGGAAGAAAAATATCGGACAATAAAAAAATATTATGCAAAAACTCTCTAATTTAAAAAACATTATATTGATAAAATATTGAAGTACAATAATATCTAGGCAGTTATTGTGTGCTTCTGGTTAAGTTATTATCGATTTTCTTCGTTTTATCGTATTAATTTGTATTCTTTTACTTTTTATTTGTATTATTTTTTCATATTTTGGGTTCAAAATAATTTTATTTTAGTTGTTTTTGTGTGATAAAACTTTAGATACTCGATATAACTTTTATTGTGCGGTATGTAACTGTAATGATGAGATATAATTCTATTAGAAGAAAATAATATCAGTTACAAAATATGTTCGCTTATCCACCTCCGATTTGAAACAGACTTAAAAAAAACCTGTAGGTTACGTTTTAGTTGTTTAATATTTAAAACAATAAAAGTCTATATATCTTAGTGATTTCAGAGAAAACTAAATTTAAAAATTTGTAATACTTTATATGGTTATGAGTACGCATAGCCAAGAGGTACAGTGGCAAAAGGTACCGTCTATCAATCGTAAAAAAACAAATTCAATTCCTGTTAGTGAATATTTTTTTCTTCTTTTTTTATTGTTCAAATCACTTTTATTGTAAATAAAACAAAAGATTATATAAATTTATAAGTATTTTCGATTTGTCGTACTCGTTAAATAAAGTGTTTTTTTTTTCAAATACATGCGTTTCTAAAAAATTGTATGACCATATAGTATTAAATTACGAGAAATATGGAATGAAAATTATTTTCTGTGGACTGCAAGAAACCATAACAAAAATTATATTCAACTTACCCATTATTGAATTTATTAATTAATATTAGTACACGAGATCGTATTTATAGATCCCATTAAGAATTGTTACAAGAAACAAAAATATCATAACAGCCAGTATGCTAGTCACAGTTAAAAAAGGGAAAACAATATGCTTCAGGATATCTAGAATCTTAGGGATGCAAAGTTCGACAACTGTCTAAATGCACATTTCATATTTCTATATATATTCTCTTTCGTAACTTGATAACTCCTCATATGATCCTCTAAAGAGAACTTTCGATATTTCTCATTACGATTACGAATCCATTTTCTGACCTTATAATATTTCTAATTCTGATTCCAAATCGAGTTCCATGTTCTGATAAAATTATTTGTTCCTATTGTTACAATTATTAATAATTCAAAAAAAAACTATGTATGTTAAATGATAAGTATTTTTTAGCAGAAAATAATAAGTATTAAGTAGAAAATAGCTGCATAACAAAGAAACTACTGAACAATAAAAAAAAAACATTTTAAAAAATATTTATTTTGTTCAAACTCGGTTTTCGTGAAAATTTTTAAGATAATCGTTCAATATCCGAATGATTATATTAGATCATAAAGAGCAAAAGAACTCCTAGAGGAGGCTAAAATCCTAACGTTGCTTTGGACATCGTAAACTATGCAACCCTATACGAGGGTAACTGAAATTTTTGAGACAGTGGCAGACGACAAACGCAGGAAAAAAAATATTCGTTAAATTTATAAATTTGAACACTTTTATGGCCGCATACGATAATTTGTGGCAACGATTGCAATTTAGCTGGGTTAGGATAGATTTTGGAAAAAAGGAAAATGGAATGGAGGCGAGAGCATTATCGCGCTATGATTTTCAATGATTTTAAAGTGAGGTTAAATCAAGAAGAAGGCATTCAACGTCGACAACTAGCATATGGAGACGAAGCTCCATCTCGTGCTACTGTATTTAGATGGTTTACAAAATTTCGTAGAGGCTCATCATATATTCATTTGGCCTTTCTCAAAACTATTAGTGATTAATGCAAATGGATGAAATTAGGTCAAAAGATGATGGAAAATATTTTATTGTAATTATTATCAAGGTTTAGTTCGATTTGTCCCTCTACGGTCATTTTTTTACGGTAGAGCGCAAACCAAACCATGGAAAAGTATCCTTAAACAAGAATCGCGACTATATGTGGTGTCCTGGTCTCCAATTTTGTGTCGAAATATAGATGATTTACATTTTTCGCTGAAGGAGTGATAGAGCCTTTTTGGACTTCAAATGTCCACTCTCCACATATATAACAGAATTAACGTACTTATGCGACACCATGGCTATAAATAATATGTGTTTAACTGAAATGCAAATTCACTACTATCATTTCCTTCCCACACAAATCTCCGCGTACAACTAACATCAATCACATTTTTAGAGTTTTAGTGCCAATGCAAGAAACTGCTGACAGGAAGATTGGCGTCGTCTCCTGCAGACTAATTAGCGACGAAAGTTTGACTCGATAGTAGCTATAAAGTTTTAAAAAAAAAAACTAATGCCTTGCTAACCACATTTCAAAATCTTACTTTCTCGGATATTTCATGTATATTTAGATATCAACGAAATTCTTTTGAGTGTTTTTTACTATTCATTAAAAAATAGTTTAGAAAAATATTCTGCCTTGTTATTTTATCCATTTTGCACAGTTTAATTTAAATTGACAGAATATATGGTAAAATTAGTACCACAAATAAATATTTGCAGTCATTTGGTTTTTCGTACGATATAAATTTATAATTGAAGCAATTTCAGAGTAAGCATTAAAAAAAAATTCTTTACTTTTGATATAAATATACTTTCTCTTCGTTAAGATTTTTTTTTTTTTTTTCTGTCATTAAAAAAATTCGGTTATATATGATGTTCAAAATACGAGATTTAAATATTATTGTTAATATTGTATGTGAAATAATAAATTAAATTCAATTACCGTTTATAAACAGAAAATCTATTTATTTCATTAAAGATTATATGATTTAAATGAAATTTTTTAATAAAATAACTTATTATTTATATGAATTTAATTTAAAAAGTTTTCGTAGTAATAGATGCTATTAGTGGTATGTATGTATGTTATGCTATATAATATACATGTATGCTGTAAGTAGATGTTATTATACTTTCTTTTAAAAAGGAGCATATTTATGTTCTTATTCATGTTATGTTGTTTATCGTGGTTGAAAAAAAACGTTTCTTACACCAATTATATTGATAAAATATAGATAATTGCATCCTATCATATCAAGATCTCTCATTGGCCAAATCGTAAAATAAGGGGCATTGGGGTTTGGCGACTTTTTTTGGCCGCCAAGGGAAGAAAAATCGCCAAATATGGTAACTAAGAAAATTTGCCTAATGCCTGATTCGCCAAGATTAATTAAGTGGTTTAATTCAATTACTGGAATGTTCTAGAAAAATTATAAACCATTAATTTTAATAACGATTGATTTTATTCGTTACTAATTCATTAAGTAACGATTATTACGATTATTCTTAACAGTAACGATTGATTTTATTCGTTACTGTTGTTTTCTTTCCGTGTGTGCCTTCGATTAGTGATGTTTGGTATGGAAGAACTTTATTTCGGGAACAAAGATTCCAGGCCTTTTTAAAAATTTAAATAAGAGTGCTATAGTAGGGATTTGGACTGTCAAGGTAAGTAGGAAATTATTGAACGGCATATGTTTGAAGGTTTGATTGCTAAGAATGTAGTGTGTCCTATTTGTGGAAATATTATGGTTCTAAGTCTTATGAAAGGTGAATCTGATGGATATGTGAAGAAGCAGAGCGAAATTTAATGGTGTTGCCCAAAATGTGTAGAGATCCATTCGTCAAAAATTATGGTTCTCTCAATCAAAAAGGAATTTGTACGACATTGTGAGAATTACTGGATCTGGAGATCACTGAATTTGTAGACATTCAACCTGCGGATATAGCTGATGAGATTAAATGTACTCTGAATATCGTAACTGATTGGAAGATTTTTTGTAGAAAAAATTGTGGGGATGTCATCATGAAAGAGAACATTATTCTGGGTGATAAACAGTCCTACGTGACTTACACAGTTTTATCAAATTCCAGCATCTCGGAATAAGTACATTTTCCCTAAATTTCCTTACATTTTCAGCAATTTTTGTTTATTTTTCCATTAAATTTCAGCGTTTTTCTTTGTGTTTATTCAAATTCTGCTTCGGGAAATCTAGCTAAAGTATTAGGGCTGCAATTCCATTCACTTAAATTCGTAACTATCGTCATTTCGCTTACTTTGGCAAAAAAAAAGAAATTATTGACGCCAAATTTCACGACCCCTGTTCTGCGATTTTGCCCTCTTATTTTTAATTCATTTTTTTTGACAAGCATTTGACGTCTCCGTTATTGTTTGATTTAGAAAGAGGAAAAGGGAACTCTTAAGGAGCGCGTAATTAAAATGACTCTTTAATAAAAAAAAAAAAAAAACTCTTTAAGAATCATTTTTAGGATTTCAAGAAGATGAAGATCCACCTCCCTTAACGATGTCCAAACAGATTATAAAATCCATAGCTGACACAAATATTTCTCTAAATAAGTGTCGTGGGCAAGGTTATGATGGAGTTAATTAGATGAAAGTTACTTATGGCGGAATTTAGAAATAGCTAAAGTATTATAATATATATTGAAATCCATTGCACTGCTTATAATTTAAATCTGGTAATTAATGATGAAGTAAAATAGGTTATGGAAATTGTAACAGATTTATTGCAATTGCGACAGATTTATAATTGTTTTGTACATAGCATCAAAAGGAAGAATATTTATCAAGTTTTATTTCTCATAAAGAGGGGAACTCTTCAACCTCAGTAACATTAAAAGCATTAAATCCAACAAGATGAGCAGGATGTTTTGATGCCATTTTTGCTTTAAAGGTTCTGTTTGTCGAACTTCATAAAACGCTAACAAAAACTATTCTATAAAACTCCAAAGCAGATGACAGAAATGATGAAGATCGAAAACTACAATTTTATTATGTGACTGGTTTTTCATTGCAAAACTTTACAGACAATCGACGTGGTTTCTAAAACACTTCAGTCTAAAACTACCATCCTTCAATCGCCTTAAAACGCTTTCAAGTCTGTTTAGAAGAACTTGAAAAGTATCGATATGAATTTGAAAATTTAAAAACACAAACAAATAGCATGGCAGGAAAATTGTCTATCAAAGTCTCCAAGATCCCCAAAACTTGTTTAAAGCGGACTTATTTTATTGTGTATTGGATATTTTTAATAACGATTCGATGGAATGATGATATTGTTTCCAATTTCAATGTCTTTTTCAATGTTTTTTTCTTGTAAAATTTAAATGACACTGAAATATTGGAAAAAGCTGAAGAATTTGTTGATGTTTATAAAAAGGATATATCTGTCTTGTTTAGCAAGAAAATTCTCAGTTTTCGTCCACTTTTATACATGAAATAAAAAAGTCTTCTTCCATGAGATAACTGACTAATTCATTAATCATAAGGAACCATTTTATGCTTTCAAGCTTTCCTAAGTGTGCGCTGCATTATGTTATTTGTAACAATTCCTGTGACTAGCTATGCTAAGAGATCGTTCTCAAAATTAAAATAGATAAAAACCTATTTAAGACAAACAGATTACGAAATTTGGCTCTTCTACCTATTCTATTCTTCTTCTATTCTTCTCTATTTCTAAGGAAATTTGACTATTCTATCGAACATTCCATGGCCCGAAACTTGAACTTTGAAGCTGCCATTGACGCTTTTGCTGGTCAGAAAGCTTAAAAAAGAAATTTTAATAAATAAAATTTTTACTAAAAAAACCTAGTAATTTTAATTCAATACCTCCTTTAAATTAAAAGTTCATAGTATCAACCGAAAATAATACGTATTTTAGGTAGTATTTTATTAAAAAGAAAATACAATAATGATACTGAGTGGCTCCCATTCTAAAAATTTTCCACGGGCCTCAGATGGTATAGTTACGCCGTTAGCTAATAAAAGATGACGAATCTAAAGATGTGCTCTCTAAAACACTTTTCTGAATAAAGAAAATGTGAAAGGGTTACTGAAAGTAGGAAGACGAATTTCAGAATAAAATTAATGACAATGATACCTTTTGAAGATGGATTAAAACAAAATCGTTCTATTAAAGACTAAATTCTCTGAAAGGTTGAAGTTTCTGTAAACAACAATAAATGAAAAGACATTGCTTCTTCTTCATCATCTGGCATAAAAGATAAGCAGAAAATTATCGTCTGTGAAAACAATTCAACAAAATAGAAGGAAATAATTATCATTATCCCAGGTGAGTAACAAGTGTTATCCAGGACAGAGATCCATGAAATGTGGTTATTATCTAGAAATCGACGATCAATGGAGGAAGAACTAGCAGGATATCTTAAGGATATGCACTAAATATTATTTTTGAAAATAGCGATGTACTTTTTGATTAATCATGGCTATCAACAAAACTGTAAGTGCATTTATTTTTATTTTTTGCTCGTGGAGATGTGCCAGTTTAAAAAAAAAAAAGGCAAATTTCTGATTACATGCAGTCATATTGACATTATTGCCTTTGCAACATTCTTGGCAGTGATCTCTGCACAACTAGGTGTTTCTTTTGTTTGTAAATTTCATTTAAAACTCAGAGCTTTAATAAAGCTGTTTTCAAAACACTATATGCTTTCACTTTGCTGAAAAATTACTTAAAACGAAATCAGCGTACCCAAGCTTGGTGTAATACTGGTTAAGGTTTGGTTTGGTTTGTCCCTCTACGGTCATTTTGTGGGCACTTTAGGCTAATTAGACCGGGACCTATATTTTACCGTGGATTCTGAACCACTAACAAACATCCATACCACCGCCAGGAATAGAACCTGAAGCCTGTGCTACCAAAGGCCATCAGGTAATATAACTAATATCACCAATTACAAGAATTTAACTATGACTTTACTATCGTTTTGTGTGTTGAATAATTCTGGTGTCGCTAACTATGTATTGTATATAATTAAATTTAAACCATGATATTGGATCATCTGTTTTAAATGTGTTTAATTTTTTGAAAAACCCCAAAAGAAAGGAACTATGTATTTAGGTACTACTTTTTTTTTATTTCCAGTCAATGTAAGAAATAAATGGATTTTTTTTTTTTTTTTTGTATAAAAAAGGCATTGTTATAACTATTGTTAACGTACTGTTAAAATAAACAATAGCAATATAGTTTCTAAACAATGTAAATCAAAGTAACTGTAACAATACATGCTAAACAATAGATTAAACAAAGCTATCTTGATATATTTTATGTAAACTGATTTAAAACAAGTTTGAGTGCAAACGATTAAGTTTGATTGCGATATAATTAAGAAACTTTCTGCTAATATGGAGGAAACCAGAACCGTAAGTGTTGTTTTTTTCTCTGTTGGACTTGGACTTTTGGCACAATATTTTTATGTGCATGATTTGTGGAGTTTATTTCACTTGTCTTTTTATGTTTTGTTGACGGCCATTACTATTAAGGAGAATGGCGGATTGAAAATTTTGATTTCTGGTCTGGATAATTGGGTTGCCGAGATTATCTCATTTCGCAATCGTGTTTTGATTGTTAAAAATACTATTGAGTCTATTGATACTCCTGAAACCAACTTTACTGAAAGTAAAATTGATATGAGTCGAGGTGATTCAAATATTGTTACTGCTGATGAAATCGAGGATGATTTACTACCTCCAGCTGAGTATGTGCCAATTGGAATTTTTCCTTGTTGCAAAGTTGTTGATTCAAGCAGTATTCAAAATAAACCAATTATTTACTACGTTACTAATCGTCCTGACGAATATCCGTATCGACGAAGGTCCTCTTTTGCGACTTGGGTGAGAGAATATTAAATAAAGACTTTTTTTTTGGTTCAGGCATCATTTTATGAGAAATTACTTTCAAAATTCGACAAAAATTGTAAACCTAAACGATTATTATAAATTTTTTGAGATCAGATTGATTATTTCTGATGTAACGTTATATATCTACTCATCAAAATGATAATGATGACAAAAATTTTTTTGCCGAAATCGTATATCTAAACTTCTTCATTGATTTTTTTTGAATTTCTAAATATTGACATTTTTTGCCTTTTGTATTCCCCATATATATATATATATATATATATGCTCTGACTGCTTCAACCTACAAACCAATCTTTTGAGAAGGAACAATCCACATTTCTGTTTCTGTCGTCATCGTGTCACATCAATGGGATAGCAACGATTTCACAAATGCCATTATTGTCCCATAGACAAATCCTCTTCCGTGTTCTACCAACGAAAGGATCGTTAAAGTTGATACAACGAACAGTCACACTGCCATCGTCGTCTTCTTCTTCTTCCTGCATCTTCATCAATGGGATAAAATCGATTCCACAAATGTCATCACTGTCCCACAGTCAAATGCTCTTCCGTGTTCCACCAGCGATTGGATCATTAAAGTTGATACAACGAACAGTTACTCTGTCGTCGTCTTCTTCTTCTTCCTGCATCTTCATCAATGGGATACCATAAATTCTACAAATGCCATCACTATCCCACAGACAAATGCTCTTCCGTGTTCCACCAGCGATTGGATCATTAAAGTTGATACAACGAACAGTTACTCTGTCGTCGTCTTCTTCTTCTTCCTGTATCTTCATGAATGGGATCGATTCCACAATTGCTATCACTGTCCCACAGACAAATGCTCTTCCGTGTTCCACCAGCGATTGGATTATTAAAGTTGATACAACGAACAGTTACTCTGTCGTCGTCTTCTCCTTCTTCCTGCATCTTCATCAATGGGATACCATCGATTCCACAAATGCCATCACTGTCCCACAGACAAATGTTCTTCCGTGTTTTACCAGCGATTGGATCGTTAAAATTGATACAACGAACAGTTACTCTGTCGTCGTCTTCTTCTTCTTCCTGTATCTTCATGAATGGGATCGATTCCAGAATTGCCATCACTGTCCCACAGACAAATGCTCTTCCGTGTTCCACCAGCGATTGGATCATTAAAGTTGATACAACGAACAGTTACTCTGTCGTCGTCTTCTTCTTCTTCCTGCATCTTCATCAATGGGATACTTTCCTGCCATCACTTCCCATCTTCCGTGTTTTACCAGCGATTGGATCGTTAAAATTGATACAACGAACAGTTACTCTGTCGTCGTCTTCTTCTTCTTCCTGTATCTTCATGAATGGGATCATCACAATTGCTATCACTGTCCCACACAGACAAATGCTCTTCCGTGTTCCACCAGCGATTGGATCATTAAAGTTGATACAACGAACAGTTACTCTGTCGTCGTCTTCTTCTTCTTCCTGCATCTTCATCAATGAGATACCATCGATTCCACAAATCCCATCATTGTCCCACAGACAAATGCTCTTCCGTGTTCCACCAGCGATTGGATCGTAAAAGTTGATACAACGAACAGTTACTCTGTCGTCGTCTTCTTCTTCTTCCATCTGCATCTTCATCAATGAGATATAATCGATTCCACAAATGCCCATCATTGTCTACCAGCGATTGACAAATGATACTCTTACTCTGTGTTCCACCAGCGATTGGATCATTAAAGTTGATACAACGAACAGTTACTCTGTCGTCGTCTTCTTCTTCTTCCTGCATCTTCATCAATGAGATACCATCGATTCCACAAATGCCATCATTGTCCCACAGACAAATGTTCTTTCGTGTTCCACCAGCGATTGGATCGTTAAAGTTGATACAACGAACAGTTACTCTGTCGTCGTCTTCTTCTTCTTCCTGCATCTTCATCAATGAGATACCATCGATTCCACAAATGCCATCATTGTCCCACAGACAAATGTTCTTTCGTGTTCCACCAGCGATTGGATCGTTAAAGTTGATACAACGAACAGTTACTCTGTCGTCGTCTTACTTCTTCTTCCTGCATCTTCACCAGCGATGTTAAAGATACCATCGATTCCTTCTTCCTGTATCTTCAAATGGGATTGATTCCAGAATCCATCACTGTCCCACAGACAAATGCTCTTCCGTGTTCTACCAACGAATGGATCGTTAAAGTTGATACAACGAACAGTTACTCTGTCGTCGTCTTCTTCTTCTTCCTGCATCTTCATCAATGGGATACCATCGATTCCACAAATGCCATCACTGTCCCACAGACAAATGCTCTTCCGTGTTCTACCAACGAATGGATCGTTAAAATTGATACAACGAACAGTTAATCTTCATGAATGGGATCCATCATTGTCCCACAGACAAATGCTCTTCCGTGTTCCACCAGCGATTGGATTATTAAAGTTGATACAACGAACAGTTACTCTGTCGTCGTCTTCTTCTTCTTCCTGCATCTTCATCAATGAGATACCATCGATTACACAAATCCCATCATTGTCCCACAGACAAATGCTCTTCCGTGTTCTACCAGCGATTGGATCGTAAAGTTGATACAACGAACAGTTACTCTGTCGTCGTCTTCTTCTTCTTCCTGCATCTTCATCAATGAGATAAAATCGATTCCACAAATCCCATCACTGTCCCATAGACAAATGCTCTTCCGTGTTCCACCAGCGATTGGATCATTAAAGTTGATACAACGAACAGTTACTCTGTCGTCGTCTTCTCCTTCTTCCTGCATCTTCATCAATGGGATACCATCGATTCCACAAATCCCATCATTGTCCCACAGACAAATGTTCTTTCGTGTTCCACCAGCGATTGGATCGTTAAAGTTGATACAACGAACAGTTACTCTGTCGTCGTCTTCTCCTTCTTCCTGCATCTTCATCAATGGGATACCATCGATTCCACAAATCCCATCATTGTCCCACAGACAAATGCTCTTCCGTGTTCTACCAGCGATTGGATCGTTAAAGTTGATACAACGAACAGTTACTCTGTCGTCGTCTTCTTCTTCTTCCTGCATCTTCATCAATGAGATATAATCGATTCCACAAATCCCATCACTGTCCCATAGACAAATGCTCTTCCGTGTTCTACCAGCGATTGGATCGTTAAAGTTGATACAACGAACAATTACTCTGTCGTCGTCTTCTTCTTCTTCCGATATCTTCATGAATGGGATTGATTCCACAATTGCCATCACTGTCCCACAGACAGATGCTCTTCCGTGTTCCACCAGCGATTGGATCATTAAAGTTGATACAACGAACAGTTACTCTGTCGTCGTCTTCTCTTCTTCCTGCATCTTCATCAATGGGATACCATCGATTCCACAAATCCCATCATTGTCCCACAGACAAATGTTCTTTCGTGTTCCACCAGCGATTGGATCGTTAAAGTTGATACAACGAACAGTTACTCTGTCGTCGTCTTCTTCTTCTTCCTGTATCTTCATGAATGGGATCGATTCCACAATTGCCGTCACTGTCCCACAGACAAATGCTCTTCCGTGTTCCACTAGCGATTGGATCGTTAAAGTTGATACAACGAACAGTTACTCTGTCGCCGTCTTCTTCTTCTTCCTGCATCTTCATCAATGGGATACCATCGATTCCACAAATCCCATCACTGTCCCACAGACAAATGCTCTTCTGTGTTCCACTATTGGATCGTTAAAGTACAACGAACAGTTATTCTGTCGTCGTCTTCCTCATCTTCCTGAAACTTCATCATTGGGATAACATCGATACCACAAATATTATCTTTGTCCATATCTGCTAACTTCCACCAAAAAATGGATATTTAGTGATGATACAATGAACATTTCTTCTGATGTCATTTTTCTCTGCTTCCTGCATTTTCTCACAGGACTAACATCGAAATCGAATTTGTCTTTTGTATTGACTTCTGCACAAGTTTTTGCGTGATGCCACCAACAAATGTAAAGTTCTTCTTATGTCATCGTTTACTTCTTCCTGCGAATTAAACATGAAAATAACAAAGATTTCCTAGGACCTGTGTTCTTTACTCACCGATATTCTTCAACGAACCAAAGAACACTTTAAAATGAACATTTTTGCTACTTTTGGTATAAGCTATATGTTTGTTTACTTTTAAAAATTATTTTAATATTATTGCCTATTATGAATCACAATAAAATTTTGATTTTGTTGTTAACCTTATTTATTAAAGTATTACTTGCCTTTCTCATTTTTAGTTTTTTAAATTTTGTATTACGCCTTTGTAACTTAATGAAGACCAATAAAAAAATTTTCCCAACAAAAATATATTTGTCTTGTTATTATTATTGTGGTGAAATGTCTATCAAATTTTCTTTTATATATACATTTTTTTAAATTTTCAGCAAGATATTGTTTTGTGATGCTTTTTTTTTATCACTTATTAAAAGATCATTTCTTGTCGAACTTACAACGTTTCTTAGAACAAACTTAGGATTTAAATACTCTTTTGACCGTAAGGTCTTAAAAAATATAAATATACCAGCATAAGATATAAACATATCAGCATGAGTATGTTATGGATATAAGTTGCCCATAAGTAATTTATGGGCAATATTGAATAAAATATTTCATTAAATTATGATATTTAGTAACTACACAATGTTTATTCTCTCTTCAATTTCTTATATAATGAATAAATTCGTATTCTATAAAATATATATTATTATTAATGGAGTTAAGCGAGAATTTTTTAACCTATAAAATAAAAATATTAGAATAAAATGCTTTTAAAAACATGTTAATAATATATCACACATTTTTTTGTGTTTGCTTAGTAATATTTAAAAGCAAAATTAAAGATTTAAAAAAATGCTTTATTTGAATTGCAATTTATATATTTTTTTACTAAGTCAAAACTATTCAATACTGGAGTCAGTCATCATTCTTTCTGCTCTTGTTCATAACTTAAAACCAAATAAGCCAAAATAGAGTCGCGACTCAGAACCCTTTTAATAATTGAATATTATATTTATTTTGATGTTTGTTCAGTTTATTTTATAGTAAAAATAATAAAAAATAATAGCAATAATTTGCATTTAAAAGTGTTTCCAATAACGCGATAATATATTACAAAAATCCAGGGTTTTGTTATTAAAATGAAATGCTAAGTAAAAAGCTTTTTTTTTTCTAATGCAGCTGGCACTTAGACATTTACGTCTTTGATGCCTTAAGGCAAGCACTGCACAGACGTTACTCACTTTGCATTTCCCAGGGGGCGCGTGTAACTTGAAGATAAGCCACGGACGCGGAGTAACAATGCCCCCGCAACGCTCTACGATCCTGTTAGACCGGGACCTACGGTTTAAAGTGGATTCCGAACCACTACACACATCCATGGCACCGCCGAGGCTCGAACCCGAAACCTGCGGTACCAAGCGCCAGAGCGCTAGCCACTCGGCATCCTCAAGTAAAAAAGCAAACATAGAATTTTCTTCATCAAAAATAATCAGCATCTTGGATATTTTATGAAATGGTTGACCCGCTTTTAAGAATTTATTGGTTAAAAGTTACAAAATTAGAGTTATCAAAGTTTGAATGATGTAAGGAGAGAGCGAATCGTAGGGAGATTTGCATCAGAGAAGTGCCAGAAGATAGGAATTGTATGAATTGTAACATTCAGAATTATTAAGCAGCTCAGAGATCAGATCTCGTTCAGCATTGGGCGGCAATCGCAGTTTACAATCGGAATTTGCTGTAAGCAGACAATCTGATACGAGGTTAAATTACAAGCAAAAACTTTTGTAAGATTTATTTAAGATTAAAAAAATTAAATATTTGAATTGAAGAGATATTAAAATATACAAGTTATTTGAAATTGTATCATTCAATATTAAATTAATTTTATTGAAGATTAATTTTTGATCTATTTAACTAAAATATGTTTACTAAAAACAAATGTCGATTTACAGTTATAAATAAATAATTTGATTGATTTTCTAACGAACAGATCCATATACTCTACACAAAGTTTATTTTTACTTATAATAAAGATGATAAAAATTGTTTATTTAAATAATTATTGTATAAACTAAAGAAATAGGATTTTTAAAATTGTTTTAAAATATTTTTTACATAATGTGTTAAATTGAAAGCTGATTAAGCTGTAATAGATTTCTTCATATTGCATTTTATTATCATTTTTTAGTTATTTAATACTGTTTTAGGTACTTACGTACTAACGGTACCTTGACGACAATTAGTGAAAACGCGCCAACCGCCGCTACAGATTTGGCGGTTTTTAAGTGGCGCCAATCCACATTTAAAAAACAATCAAAACGCTTTCAAAATATTTTTATTCAAAACAAAATATATAAAACACTTCATTTAAAATCAAAACAATAAAATATATAAAACACTTCATTTAAAATCAAAACGATTTAAAAATGCCGACCACAACGACTTTTACGTTTAGTAAACAAACTTTCATCAATTTCCACAATGCAATCTGGCCACCTACCGTTTTTTTTGGTTTATTCACCATATCCAAGACACATAATTCACGCATGTAATTGTTCCAATCGATAACAGTTTTATCCGATATATCAAGTTGCTTTTCACAGAATTTAATCGACGTCAACTCCTCGCACCAGCAGTATATGAATCTCAAAGCTGTACGAAATGGAAGTCTGCTGCCTTCAAACCAGTTGTCTCTCCGGAATCCCACACGATGAGCACGCCGACCGGAATTGCATTTCCAAAACTTACGTTCACCAAAAGAAAGTTTCATTTCATGCGAATTGGGACATTTTCGTTGTTTTAGTAAAATATTCCGCTCCTGGAAAAATAAAATTGCATCGTTCTCCGTTTCTGGCAAATCCCAAATACGTATTTTCGTATCACAACAATATGGCGTCGAAACTCAGCAAATCTGCAGCCGTTAAGATTGCCGCCACTTAAAAAGCGCCAAATCTGCAGGGGTTACTGTATTGGCGCCACTGAAAAACCGCCAAATTGCAGGGGTGCCATTGGCGACACGTTTGCCACGTTTTTAACGCCAAGTTTGTCGCCAAGGTACCGTTAGTACGTAAGTACCCTGTTTTATATACATTTATGTTGAAGGTCAGCAATAATATGAAAACAAGCATTTGCCTAAACGATGACATTTTGGTCATTTCATAAGAAATTTAGTACCGAATTCGTCTAAATATTCAAACTCCTGTTTGTAAAAAATGCAATATTATGAAGGAATGACGAGCGGCTAACGCTCTAGCGCTCGGTACTACAGGTTTCGGGTTCGAGTCCCAGCGGTGCCATGGTTGTTTGTAGTCGTTCGAAATCCACTTTAAAAAGTAGGTCCCGGTCCTAATAGGGTCGTAGAGCGTTGCGGGGGGCATTGTTACTCCGCGTCCGTGCTTATCTTCAAGTTACACGTGCCCCCTGGGTAATGCAAAGTGAGTAACGTCTCTGCAGCACTTGCCTTAAGGCATCCAAAGACCAAGCTGTCTGTGTTTGTCAGCTGCATTAGAAAGAAAAAATGAAGGAATGACGCTATTGAGCTGAAAATTTTGGCAAATGAAAATTATAATGTCATAATTTTAGTGTTAAATGTTTTGCAAATGTATATTATAAATCCTTTGTGTTTTTACGCAAATGTTAAAGTAAGCCACCATGCATGCGTGGGTTAAGCAACTCCCTCTTAAGTGCTATTGAAATCGTATAAATAGAGGGCTGTAATGGTACATTCAAAATAATCTATGGCTTTTTGCTAGTGGTAAACGTTAGGTGGGACGAAACTATGTCTCTTCGGCGAAAGAGGGTTACATTTCAACAACTTGCGGAGTTTGAAAGGGGGAGAATCATCGGTCTTCGTGAGGAAGGACTTTTCTATCATACAATGGCAGATAGTGTGCAGCGTAACCACAGCACAGTGATGCGAGCAGAGGATCGACAAGAATTGGACAACGCGTAAATCTGGGATCCAACGCCGAAAGGTGACGCCGACGCGCTATGATAAATACCTGGTTCACACGAAGCTGAGGGACCGCACAGAAGTTAGCAGCATGTTGGTCTACTGCTACAGGTATCACTATCTGCTTCATCAATTCGTTGACGTCTGCTGCATTGCAGACTTAGAACTCCTTTTTTATAGGATCTTCCTGACGCAAAACCATCGACACCTGTGCTGCAATGAGCTTGTGAATACACAGATTGTCGTACAGATTGGCAACAAGTTATTCTTCTGACGAATCCCGCATTAATTTATGTTATCATGATTGCCGCATTCGTGTTAGACCCTATGGCGGTGAACGCTATCTTCTGGAGTGTATTTTTGTATTCCATAGTGGACGAACATCCTCAGTTACGGTCGGGGGTGCACAGCGATATCAGCTACTGCCGATATAGCTGGAGCACGAAGTCGTTCCTTTCCTTCAACAATCTGTCATAATTCAAGCAATGGAGGAAAGCATATAAACAATATTTATAAACGGAAGCATATAATATGAAAATAAATTTTAAAATACCCCCACCCCAAAAAAATAATATACTCGAACAGCATGGAAACATTAAATGTTTTTTTCAGGATTAATGGCAAATAATTACGAATAATAGGGTAGCAAGTAACCACTTATTACATTGTGCAACATTGTTCAAAATTCTTTGGATTTTGTATAATTATCAAAAAATTCTATTTTAAACTTTATAGAGTCAAAAATATTTTAGGTCATTTTTTTAATATGAAAAATTAATAAACTTCTTTCAATACAATTCTAGAAGGTATTGAAGAGCCAACGACTTAAAGCAAGGACGTACTTGAATTTCCGTTCACAGCTTTTGTCTTGAACTTGGAATGGTCTGCAACGGTTGGTTCGTAATTTAATTCCGATGGATTCGGAATTGTATTTTTGGCCAATACGTCTTCAGAGGGAAGACGACTGAAGGTGGGATCTGAAATTACATAAAGTCATGAAAATACCAAAAAATGTATAGACAAAAGAATATACTTAGTTCACAATAAACGCTGGTTGTTTCTCTACATACCTAACAATGATTGAACTTAAAGTAAGGTAACATTTATGTTATATGTATTGAAAGTCTTAATTTTTTTTTATTTCACCATTATATGACCATCACTTGTTAGTTTTTTTACAAAATGATCTAATTCAGTGGTTTTTACATTTGAGACGATGACAAAATATATTATCGATCCCTTCATTATAAAGCCTTTATATAGCTCTTCCTAGAATATATATTATCGAACCCTTTTTCTAAAGCTCGCCATCCATTTCTTTTACTAAACTAGGTGTAATATACGGGGACTGATGGCCAAGTGACTAGAGCTCTGGAGCTCAGTGGCTTCGGGTTCGAGGTGCCATGGATGTTTGTAGTGGTTCGAAATCCATTTGAAACCGTAGGTCCCCGTCTAATATGACTGTAGAGCGTTGAACGTAGTTCTTAAAATTCTACCTTGTAAAAAGAAACCATTTTCTGTCTCGAAATCTGCCAGTAGGCAGACGGCCGTAGTGCCAGGAAGTTAGAGTTAGGTGTAATATACTATACATATATAAATATATATACGAGGGTAACTCTGAAATTTTTGAGACAGTGGCAGACGACAAAGGCAGGAAAAAAATATTCGTTAAATTTGAAAATTTGAACTCTTTTATGGCTGCAAACCGTAATGTGGGCAACAATTGCAATTTAGCTGTCGTAGAATAGATTTTGGAAGAAAGGAAAATGGAACTGACTCGAGAGCATTTTAATGCAGACGAAGCTCCATCTCGTGCTACTGTATTTAGATGGCTTACAGAATTTCGTAGAGATCTAAGTTCTCTGATGGATCAAGAACACACAGGAAGACCTTCATCAGCTGTAATTCCAGAAAATGTGTCGGCTATACGAAAAATGTTCGTCGATGATAATCACTGCACTTACCAAATGATACAGAAGAAACTTAACATTGGATCCGCTACTATACATAGAATTATTCATGAAGAACTGCATATGAAAAAATTAGTTTGTCGTTAGGTCCCCCATAATTTAACAGAACACCAAAAAAAAGGAACATGTTAGAATCTACAAAGAAACCATAAAATTACTTAACGATGTTGGACACCGCGTTATTTCTAAAATCATAACTGGTGATGAAACTTATATACCGTTTTTTGACGTTCCAACACGAAAAGAAAGTAAAGTATGGGTCTTTGAAGATGACCCCAAACGAACAATGGTCAAAAGACAACGAGCAATGAAAAAATTAATGTATGTTGTTTTCTTCAGAAGTACGGGACTGGTCAAAGCCATCAAGCTGGAGGGACAGAAGATAGTCACAGCTAACTGGTACACCACTGTCTTCCAGAAATTCTTCAAAAAGGGAATATAAGGGGACTCATGCTTTACCATGATAATGCATCTTCTCATACGGCAAGATCGACAGTCGAATTTCTTAAACAAAAACACATCTAAGTGATAAAACATCCACCCTATTCCCCTTATTTTGCTATGTGTGACTTTTGGGTTGTTTTTTTAATCTCAAGAAAAATTTACGTTATTACCGTTTTCATTCCGAAGATGATGAGGCTATAAAAGCATATTTTCCATGAATTCCAAGAAATGGATGGCATGAAGCATTTAATCTTTGGAAAAATCACCTGCAAAAGTGATGTTGGAGGGGTAATTAAATTAAAATAATTTTATTACTCTTAAAATTTGGTAAATTAAACTTGTACCATTTAGCCGTATCTCAAAAATTTCAGAGTGGCCCTCGTATACGCCTGTGACTTATTTTATTGCCAAAGTGAGTCAAACTCGTTCGACGATAATCTTTAAGTGGGCAATAGTATTGGGTCACATTGACATGGCGTATTATCGAGAGAGCAAATTTTTCTTAAATATGTTAAATACATATAACAAAATTGAGAAGAATAAATACCAAAATCTAAAATTAAAATTGAGTTTTCATATAAAGGAAAATATATTTGTACCTAATAAACTATAGGAGATTCAAAATAAATAAAAAATTAAATGATTACAATTAAATATAAAAGTAGATTAAATTTATCATGAGAAATTCAAATTGTAAATAAAACAGTATTATATTATAGAGGGAAAATAGAATATTATTATCATCTCAAATCATGTGAAATCATTGTCCAGCAAATACATCATATTTAGTCCAAAACTCGAATATCGTCAAATGTAATTTACTTATTTTACTTACATGAAATCACTAAAATATTGCTATTTGATTAGAGGCTCTTTTGGGGGTACTTTTGCTCTCTAAAGTCTACTGTCATTTTCTACAAATATTATAAACTAATGATGCATCATTCGCAATCTTTCCACTTTAAAATAATGCGCTGAATGTGTTAAAATTTAAATTAAAAAAAGAGCATATTTATATTTAAATCTCATTGAAAATAATACTTTTTAGATTTCTTTAAAACATTTTTTAATCAACTTTCATCCTTGGTCGGATGGTCGGAGATACCACTTCATTAAAAGAGAATATGGTTCTATATTAACAGAAGTATGCTGTTGAACCAAGTAATATTAATTTTATATTGGTGATATTAAATCAAAACAGAATGCACTATTAAAATTGAAGATGAATTACAAAGTTTACGTATATTATTTAATTATGTTTTCAAATTTATATGAGAATGACAATACAAAAATCTTACCATTTTTACTGATTAGTATTTCAAATTAAAATACCATGTAATTACTTCAACATAATTCAGAATCTAGCAAAGCAACCAGACCCAGATGAGATAATTTCACGAGTACTAATATTGTCTATTATGTTGCTGTTGTTACTAATCTCGGAACTGTCTAGCAGGGTTAGACAATTCCCATGAATCCGAAAATGTCTAAAAAGTCTAAAAACAGTTGAGGGTCCCGAAGGACCTCGTCTTTGGGAAATCCTAAACAAATCAAAATATGTGCGGGGGAAGCCATGTCAGAAGAGCACCAATGGCACTAAGGGAATATTTTTTGATCGTTCCTAAAAGTGAGGGCACTTGTGTGGCCATTCAAGAAGCGAGAAAAAGCAGTGTGATGGAATCTCGGTCCAAGTTGGAAAGATCCTCCCGGTTTATTGTCTATTATGCCATGATAGAATGTATATTGTATTGTAATTGTCATTTCAATAACAATATTTTCAGTAATATTTTTATTATTGGTACGTTTACAGCATTTTCACTTTTGTGAAGCTTTTTCATTTCATTCAATTTAAATTCATTTGAAACATTATTAATATTATTTTATAGCAGATCTAATTTAGGGTTAAAATAGATTAAACGTGATTTAATTAATTTTGATAAAAGCAATTTTTTTCCCATCAGCTTACATTTACATTTATTCTGCAAATATGGCAACATCTAGAAAATAAACAAAACATATCAACAAACATGGCGGCAGCCACATCAAGTTCAAGCCAACTAGTCCAATATGTTATTGTACGTGGAGATTTATTGAAAAACTGTAAATGGCCTGTAGGAGCTTTAATTGCACAAGCTTGCCATGCTACTTCAGCCGTCCTTCATTTATACTATGATGATGTCCATACTCAGAAATATCTGAAAGACTTGGACCGTATGCATAAAGTGATTTTGGAAGTAAGTCAGATTTGTATTTAAAATTCATTTGTGTTGCATTATTTCTTATTGACATTTGGAAATCTTATAACTACAATGTAAGAGGCCTTTTTATAAGTTATTATGTAGTATTTTAAAGAGAAATTTACCATTTTAGCTATTGTTGGAGAACCTTTTTAGCTATTGTTTTTCATTCTACCGGTTTACACATTATTGAAATCTAATTTTTATAGAATTGTTGCAATGCTAATAATATTTATTTATTCGGATAAAGGAGCAATTATTTCAATGGAATACTCCCCCCTCCCTCTGATTTCTGATCATTATCATTCAAAAATCATCAGGACAATATCACTATACTGGCATTTGTTGAATATTGTCCATGTTATCCATAATTTCTTGTTAATGAAATTAACCCATTTTTCATATGTCTTTAATTACTCATTTTTCATAGAGATAAATATATTTATTAAATACTGCCTTTATTTTTATGTGGTAAAATTGTATGAAATGAAATTGAATTGAATTGTATGAAAAAATGTATATATGAATTATTACATAAAAACTTGTTCTAATTTCTTATAAAAGTACTACTTTTATGCCTTGTTCATGTTTTCGAGTTATGATTTGTGTTTGTATTGAGATTATAATATTAAAATAGTTTAAAAAGTGAAATTATTTGTTGAGCATTAATCTATGTTCATTCAAGCATTCACATTTTATTATTTATTTATGCAGAATAAGCAAAAAGTTGAGTTCATATTTATAAAAATTATTACTTAAATTGTTACTATTCAAAAAATTTGGTATTTTTTTTTTTTTTTTTTTTTTTTTTTTTTCATAAATTTTAATACAAAATATAAGTTTTCATTAATATATGTTGATATATATATAAGTTAATTTATGTTGCTTAATGTGCTAAGAGAAAATGTTATTTTGTTTTTTAGTAGTAGTTCTTGTGTTATGGTATGTATTTAAAACTATTTTTAAAATCCATTAAATTTATTTAAATTCTTAACACCCTTTTTAAAAATATGTCAGTTACATTTTTTAGGTAGATTACTTATCAATTTATATCATACAAATTTTGGTAGTAAAATAATTTTTCCAAAATATGTTTAAAACTTTCTTAATAAATTAGTTTTACAGTTTTTATTAGGCTAGTGTTAAATTAAATTAATTTTTATTAAATTGAAAACATGGTTATTAAACAAAGTAATAAATATCAAGTAACCATTTATTAAATAAAACTACTCTAATTTGCATGAAAATTTCAGGAAGTGTGCAAACCTTTTTAATAAAATTTTCCACTTTTTGCTTAGTAAACATTTTCTTTGCAGTATGATTTTGAGCAGTATGAAATGAGAAAACCTAGAAAATCAATCAAAACTTTTGTTATTTTTTATTAACAAACTAAATAATTATTTACTTTGTGGATAATAATTACATTTCCTTTCCTTAAATTCAAGATCAACTCAATACTGTTTTAAAGGCTATTGTTAATTCAAAATACAAGTGATTTAAGTAATTGCTTCATTTTATTCCTGTTTGAAATTTTTGCTATATATAGCATAAATGACCCTGTTACTTAAAAAAAAAAAAATGTTTTTTTTAATTTCTGTATCACTGCTCTTATAACCATTATCAAGTCCCCTTCATGTTGAATTGTATTTTATATACTGTTTAATTAGCCTTCAGCAACAACTAGATATAATAAGCAACCACCTCGACATTCTGAGAAATGATTTTTCAAAGAATTATTACTGGAAGGAAAATTAACTTAAACAATAAAATAAAAAAGAAGTTAATGAGAAATTAAATTGTTACTGAAAATTTTAATTAATAAAAATTCTTTACTTTTAAGTTTAAAGTAATTTGCATTTTTATATTTTGCTCGAATACCATTATTTATTGGTTTAAATTTTTTTTAAAAAGAGATTTGAAATAGAAAAAATGCTTTTGGTTTCATTGAAAATAATTCCTTTTGTAACATTTTTATCTTTATTTTTGATATCCGTCATGCTTTGATAAATAAATTTTAAGATGCCATTTGTTTGTTTGTGCTTACAATATTGTAGGTGTTTCAATTTCATGAAACAGTCAATGTAGCCTTTGGATTAACATAATACTGAATTTACATAGATTTTTGTCTTTTTACCTTTATTAAAAATAATGTTTCTTCATTAACTTGATAATTATATTACTAATTAATTTTATATATACTAATAATAACTAATTTTTTATATTACTAATTTTTTTTTTCAGGCTCCTGATGAATCTAGTTTATGGAAGCTCTCCAATGAATTAGAAACAAATGAGATCTATCACAAAATATGGATTGAACAGCCAGAAAACTTTCCAACCTGCATAGCATGTAAACCTTACCCAAAAACTGAAATTCAAAAATATTTTAAACAATTTAAATTGTTCAAATAAATCACTGTGCATTTTGTATATTAATTTCTTTGTGTGTGTTATTTTTTAAAATTCAAAATATTTGCATTTATTTTTATTTTTATATGTTTTTGACTGAATTCAATATTTGAAAAGTTTAAGCAAGACTATATGTATAACATATGGATTATCTTTTTATGTATGGATAATCTTATTTTCTTGTATTAAAAAAAATATACATAAATAATGAATGTTTTGCTTCATCTTAATATCATTAGAAAAAAGCAAAACTCATTGTTTTGTATATAAATTAAATTCTGCATATAATATAAATTTCGAAGGGTAACACAGTCATTCATATACACATCTCCGTTCCTTTTTTTTTTTTTTTTTTTTTAACATAAACGTTTTCAATATATTTGCATTTTATAGATATCTCATAAATATAATGTTATTTTTAATCCTTATTATATGAATCCAGCATTTTGTGCATTTATGTTGACGTCTAAGTAAATAATTATCTGTCTATAACACAAACTGATTAATTATAGACACTTATAATAACTTCTATAATTCCTACAAATCTTGTAATACTTAACCATTAAGAGAAATCCTAGAATATGTTGTCACAAATTGAACTAATCATCTTGTGTGTAAGAAGATTTTTAATATAATATGCCCACCATTAAAATAGTTGATATTCAATTTTATGAAATGACAACATCTTGAATTTTTTACTCTTCTCATCTATTTTTATATGGAATAAGCTTCAAGTTTGATATTATTTAAATAATTATATAATTTCAATTTATGTATAATTTAAATACAAGTGATGTTTTTGTTTGTTTTTAATATTATAAGTTTTATCAATTTGAGGAAGAGAAATCACTTTCTTTCATAGAGAAACTAAGTACTTATTCTTGGAACTTCAGAAGTTTGTCCCTCCAGCCTCAAGAATTGGTAAAGGTTAAAATACCATTATAGATAGATAGATTTGTATATATCTAAACTACACAAATACTAATAAAGTAACATACATTTAAAAGTATGAAAATCAGTCCTAAACATTCAGTGTGCAAGTTGCTGCATCAAATAGCTGTACATACCCTGAAGTTTATGACAGTTATTCATTTTTTTTTTTATTATTATATAAAATTTCTTTTGTATTTTGCTTATAATGTTGCCTCTACTATGATGCAAGGCTATTAAAGGTGTATTGAAGGTTGGATTCATTAATTGCCTTGTGTTCAGTGTTATAGTATAAGCACACTAATTTCTTAGATTTTTAATTTAACTTTATTTCCTGCTTTTTCAGTGTTTCAGAAGCTGTATATTTTGTATTTTAAAACTCATGCTATTAATGTGCTATAATGTTTAAAAAATTTGCTTATCATGTTAAGATCTTCGTTTAAGTATAAGGAGAAAAAATACTTAATATCTGCTACTTTTTTCTTTTTTAACTTCATCATATTTATCTTTTAGGAAAATGATGCTTAAAATGTACTTGAATAATAAGACTAATTTAATTTGTAAGTATGTAATTATTCAGTTATATTTTAAAGATGCATTAGAATTCTTTATTTTTAATGGTATGAGATTATTGTGAAAAAAGTACACAGAACTAATGCAAAAATCCTAATACGAGTAATGATTTGACATTTTTTAATCTGGTCTTTTATATTGTTGGTGTTTTCAAATGCCTGGCATCTGACTACTAAGAGGGCAGATTCAAAATTATCCACGCTGTCAATAGTAAACCTGCCACAATATACCCACAATGTGTTATTGCAATTTAGAACAAAAATCAGTAAAATATATTTGATGAGTTTGTACAATTCCTCTTGAACCTTAATGGAAGGATTTTCTGGTCTACTGTTTTTTCATTCCCATTTCTAAAATAAACATGGGATTTTAAATTTGGTTTTCCCTGTCTCATTTTAAACTGAGCCCAAAAATTAATACCACTTATCCATAAAGCCCTTAAAGTCATATCATATATGTTCTTTCTATTTCTTCCAACTAATCTAATCTGCTAACATATTATGATTTAATTACATAACAAAACTATTTTTTGAAACAGAAGGGATTATAAAAAAATGTATATATCTATTAGAACAAAACATCAGTCAGTGTTTTAAAAATTTTATTTAATTTATAAGTAAAAAAAATTTACAATGTAATTAATTTATTTTATTTATATCTGCTGTGATTTTAATGTATTTTATTTATTACTGATGTCATTAACCTTCTAATGCCTTAGATTTTTTTATTTAAATGTTACATTTCATAGGTAGATAATCACTGATGTTTAAAACATAAATAGGAAAATCTATTTGTATAACTGAACTAAATATTTATGTTTTTAATAATCTCAACATTGGCTATCACTAGAGCATTTTTCTATGGATTTTCTTAGTTGATTCATGTAAAGAGATTATTTGTTTGATAAAAAAAAAAAAAAAACAGAAAAGGGAATAGTTATTTATCTAATTCTTTTAATTGCTGTGGAGATTTTTGATTTTTTGTTCCTAAATTTCATTAGATAAAGATTTCAATAAAACAGCTCAACTGTAACATACTAATATTATTCTTTATAGAAAAAAAGCACAAGTCATGTGGAATTTTATCAGGGCAGTTGGATCATGTAGTATCCCATAGAGAACAAAACATTCTCAGTCATGTCTAAGCAGTAAATGTTATGTTTTTCTCATAAAAATGTTCAACTTAATTTATTGCTTTTTAATTGTTTAGAAAACATTTTTAAATCTATTTGATCATTTATAAATATAATGTTGAGAATTTTACATAAAAAAGACTTGGAAGTAAGATATTAAAAGTGTTGAAGTGATACTTAATTCTAACATGATAAAAAAAATATATTTACATACCAGAATATGTTCAAATGCAAAATATTTTAATGCATAAATACTTTATACTTATTTTTTTTTCCCAGTTAGTTTAAGTCAAATGTTCAACTGAGGATGGAAAAAAATATGTGTATTTTTTACTGCCATACAGTTTTTACCCCGTGAAAATCATAATTAATATGACATTTTGTTACAAGTTATATTTGAGTTTTTAATGTTAAGAAATTCATTTTGATTAAATATATCTGTTTGTAAAGAAAATATTTAGAAATACAAAGGTTATCAATAACAAAGCATTACCATAATATTTTATTTTTACTATCACTGATTAATTGTTAAAAATAATTTTATATTTATTATTGTTAAATTCATTAAGAATTTAAAAAGAAATTAATTACACTTCTAAAAAGTAGGCAATTTTAAGTTGGTAGATGTATATATTTGCATATGTAAGATAAACTAACCAAAATATGTAGAAATTATTATTAAGAAAGTAAATAGTTGCTGTTAAAAAAAATGCATCAAAATATGCTTTTATTAGCTATTATATACTTCTTAAAAATAAAGATTTATAAAAATAGAAAAAAAATTATTTATATAAATGATTTAATGTATTGCTCAATATATTTGAATTATGCATTATCCTAAGAATATGATAGAAAATTTTAATTTCATAAATAAGTATTTTAAAAAACAGTTACTTTTTACCAGCAATACTAAAATCAGATTTTATGAAACTTATTAAACTGGTGTTAAAAGTTAACAACATCATTTTAATTTTAAATATGTTTAGCAAACATATTGGATTTGTTTTAATCAAAAATTTCAATCAGTAGCCATATTTAAATATAGACTTTTGCATCTTCATTTATATGTAAACATGATAAATTAATTTTAACATGTAAAATTCAAAAGACAAAAACAAATGACTTTGCATTATATATTTATTTCATGTTGGCTTACAAATAATTCAAAATCCAACAGAATTAGAAACACAGCAGACTATCACCAGAGCATAAATTTCGATGCATTTGCACATTTTTTTAGATATATCTTATATAAGCAAATAATGCTGTTACCTGAAGCCTATTCCCTAAATTAAAAATTGTAGATTCTCTATCTAATGTAATGCAACTATTTAAAACTATTTACCTTTTTAATCAATATAATGGCATTATATGATTTTTGTAAGAATGAAAAGCATTAAATTCATTAAAATAAATGCAGAAAATCACAGATAAAACAGAATACTGGAATATAATGTTTGTAAGTATCCTGGTAACTGAAAAGATAATTTTAAAATTAATTTATACCAGATATCAGTTTTCGACATAAAATATTCTCTCCAAGGTACCAATGAATTAGTTGTTGAATATTTGATTAATTCTTTAGAAAATAGAATATGATGTCTTTTAACACGGTTGGACTAAATAATCCAAATCCTTTTTTTGAAGTTTAGATAACTGATAATTCGAATGTTCTAATGCTTTCAATTAGAATATTCATTTTACTCGAGTAACACAAGATGGAGAATCCACAGCATAAATTTATTATGGTTTGCAGCTTATTTCTTAAAAGTGGAATACTTGAATTATCTTCTCAAATATGTCAAATCTCCTCCATTTCTGAGAGCACTGCTTCTTGGAGTTCCTATGCCAGCAGCGAACATCCTTCTGTTGTAAGGTGAATCATAAAGCGGTGCGTTGTAGTAAAGACCTCTCGCTTGTGGTCCGTAAACTGGCCATGGTGCAGAATATCTGGATCGCAAAGGTGGGTAGTATGCTGTTCCCGAGTCACGAACTCCATAGTCAGTTTCTGAAATTGTGTAATCTCGAACGAATCTTTCTCTGCCTCCATCTACTGCTGTATAGGGTGATCCATAATACAGATCCAGTGGATCGGCGTTCAGTTCCCATGCTCTTGATGGCAAGCCCCACCATCTCTGTCCTCCTCGGAGGTATTCAGGATTCCACGGACCATAATAATCATCGACCAAATCGTATCCATAGGCCGAATCAGCATAAGCACCCAAAGGATAGGCAAGAGAAGGCTTTGGCACCAAAGCTACAGCAATCAAAACCAAAGCCACAATCATGGTGGATGGTAGAACTAACTCAAGACGGTGGATTTTGCCGGGAGATGAATTCGACGACTAATGTCAGAATGTCTAATGAACTTATGTTGGATCTTATTAATAATTAGCCCTTGTTGACTCAAAGACCATGTGATGCATTCTGTGTCGTAAAAGTTATCGGGGTCTAATCTTTGTCCCATCACTTCTGTTGACGAAGCTGTGGCGTTGCGCGTGAGTAAGTCGTTTCCTTGTTTTATAACCGTATTTAGTGTGTAATCATCGAAAGCATAAGTGAAGATATGATCTTTTCATTGAGTCACGAAGTATCGCTTTTACGCGTCTATTAAATATTTTTTTACTTGGTCCTACCATAAACATAGTGTAACGTGATTCTTAAGTTGAGAATTTCTCAATTTAATGTCATTAAGGGTATTAAATTACACCGGGGAACGAAATGTAATTAGTTTAAACTAAGTAGGCTTGTGTAACTCATAATGAGGGTTGCACAGATTTATTAAGACTAAATGCTACATAGACCCCTTGTAAATTACACAGACAACAAATTCCGATGATTTCAAATTTTAAATATTTTTTCACTCAACTTAAATTAGTTATTTATTACTACTTTGGGGTTGCTGAACACGAATTTATAAATGAATTCGGTACCCATTCTTAAAATATTTGAAATTTAATGTTTTCAATGCGATAAATGCATACTCTATGTTACATGGTCGCTTATGCATTTTCTCAGTATCATCATTGAAAATTGTCGAACAATAGTTTTCCAACATTATAGTGGACCTTTTTTGCCTGGTATCTTTCCCTATTTTCGCAGGGTGCTTGTAAAACCACCGCTCATCGTTTAACTGTCCACAGTCTTCAGAAAAAAGTAAAATTTTTTCGACCCCTTGCACTGCAAGATTTTTTTCCACGCGGCGAACTTTTCAGGCGACCGCGGTGAGGTCAAATTTTGGTCGCTTGCATCTTGTCGCCTTGGTGAGCCCCTTAACTGTCCATGGGAAAAAAGTCAAAAATTGCACTGCAAGATTTTTTTTTTTCCATGGGTTTTCTTGTATGTAACCCTTTGACTACACATTTTCTAAAAAAAATTCGTTGACACAGGCGAAAAGCATTCCAAGCTTTTTCATCTTTTTGGGAGCACGCTATCAAAATTTTTATCCTTAAAGAGCTTATGGATCTGTGGTCCATTGAAAATTACCTTTTTATTCAATCTAATTTCACTGATGCAGAAAATTTTTATTTAAATATTTGAAAGTTGATCTACTCTTTCTTGTCCATGACTTTCACAAAAAATTTTCATCAAACCATGTGTTATGTGTAAGGGTAGTAGTAGGGATTATTATTACTATTTTGTTTTTTTTTCCCTCTACTAATAGTGTATTTTGCAAATTCTTCTCTCCAAAATCATTTTTTTTTTTTTTTTTCTAATAAACCTTCAGTTTTTATACAATGCAAAATTTGCTCTACGTAAAAAAAGCAGCTTATTTCGTATTGAAGATCCATGACAAAAGTTGCACTATCAAATCACAAAAATATGACAGCTGTACTTGTTGTATTGAAAGCAGTTCAACAAATGTTTTAAATTTTCATAAAGATAAAGTGTCCGACTGGAATGGATAGAAGTTGGTTTCCATTTTGTAGAAAAAACTATCTTGAGATCTTGTTTTTGGATGAATTTATGAATAGCCGCCGTTGCGAAAGGTCATGTTCTATTTTGAGAGTTGTCGTTACGTCCGTCATTACGCCGTATTGTGAGAGCCGTCCACGTCAGAACAGAAAGCAAAGGGTTTTTTGGGGAGGTTTTTTTCCCCCCCTTTTCCTGCGTGAAATGAAGCAGAAATTATTTATGACCATTTTGAAACGATATTCGGATATCTTCTCGGAGTGAATTCCATTCTACGAGTCTTGATGCAAGTAACTAATGATCTTCCTATGGTTCAATGAATTATTGATTTGGAGTTTATGGAATAAGAAACATTTCACCATGAGGAATTGGTCGCATAACAGATTGTATATTGGGGTACTTCAATTACCCCAATGTACTTCTTTTTTCATTGATATTCATCGACGAAGTGGTCATCATCGAAGAAGCATCTATTTAAGTGATTGAAAAAGTATATTTGATACCACAGGCTTCAGTTTCTAATCCTGGCGGTGGCTTGGATGTTTGTGAGTGGTTCGGAATCCACCTTAAACTGTAGGTCCCGGTCTAATTAGCCTAAAATGCGCACAAAATAACCGTAGAGCGCAAACCAAACCATGGAAAAGTATCCTTGAACAAAAATCACAGCCTATTGTGGTGCCCAGGGCTTATCCTAGTGTCCAATTTTGTGTCTAAAATAAAGGTGATATGCATTTTTCACGAAAGATTTGGTTTGGTTTGTCGCTCTACAGTCATCTTGTGCACACTTTAGGCTAAACAGAACGGGACCTACAGTTTAACGTGGATTCCGAACCACCAACAAACATCCAGGACTCGAACCTGAAGCCTTCGGTACCAATGGCCAGAGCGAAACGGATTGGGCCACCTTTCACTGAAGAAGTGATGGAACATTTTTGGACTTTTCATTGACATGACATTTGGTCATTTCACCACATATGTTGCAGAATTAACGTATTTATGCGACACTACGGCTCTAAATAATATAATGTGTTTAACTGAAATGCAAATTCATTGCTGTCATTTCTTTCTCACATAAAACGCCGCGTACAACTAACATCAATCACATTTTTAGAGTTTTAGAGCCAGTGCAGAAAACTGCTGACAGACAGATTGGTATCGTCTCCTGCAGACTAATTAGCGCCGAAGGTTTGGCTCGATAGTAACTATAAAGTTTTTAAAAGAGCTAATGTCTTGCAAACCACATTTCAAAATCTTATTTTCTCGGATATTTCATTTATATTTAGATATCAACGAAAATCTTTTGAGAGTTTTGCGAATATTCTGTCTTTTATTTTATCTATTTTGCACAGTTTAATTTAAATCGACAGATTGTACGGTAAAATTAGTACAACAATAACTATTTCCAGTCATTTGGTTTTCTAGATTATAAATTTATAATTAAAATTCCAAAGCAAGCATTAAAAAATCATTTACTTTTGCTATAACAATATTTTTTTAATCATTTTCATTCTGTTTGTTAAGATTAATCTTTTTTTTTTTTTTTCTGGCATTGAACAAAAAAAATTTCTTATATATGATGTTCAAAATACGAAATTTAAATATTGTTGTAGATATTGTATGTGAAGTAATAAATTAATTTCAAATGCCGTTTATAAACAGAAAATCTATTTATTTTATTAAAGTTTTCTATAAAATAAAATAATTTATTTTGTATAGATTTAAGTAAATACTTTTATAATAAAGTGTGTTCTTTTTTTAAAAGAAAGCACTCTTTTTATTAACACTCATGTACTTCCTTTCTTTTAAAAGGGTTTTTATGTTCTTTTTTAAAGAAAGATTTTAATATGACAGAAAAACCCTTTCCTTTTAAATATTAAAAAAAATATGTTTCTTCATGTTAAAGATATATTTAAAAATTGTTACAAAATGTTTCCTATTCATTGTGTGTGTGTTTTATATTGCTAATTTGGGGTTTTGAAATTCGTTATTTGTAATTACTGGAATAAGACTTTAATTCCCAACTCTTAATTTCTTATTATAACTGAAAAATTTAGCCAAGTCGCATCTTCTTTGTCTACTGATATACATGATATAATGAGCGGGGGTTACTATTTGATATGTAATTTTTCTCCTTAAGGCAATAGATTTTTGAAATTTTAGTTCAAAGTTAACTTTTTATTTTAAGTTATTTTTGAATTTCGGCTCAGGTCATTCGCCAGTAGAACAGGGTTCAATTTTTTCCATACAGAACTATGGACAGGACATAACATGCTTGCCTCTCCATTTTAGGCAAACGCGTCCAAGGGTGCATCTGGAAGTTCACGCTCCCTTTCTTCAGCACAGCCGGAGGTTTTTCCAACTTAAAGATTTATCCCATCTTTTATTTATCAACAACCAGATTTATTTATCCATCCCATCCCATCCCCATCAACTTAAAGATTTTTTATTCAGTTTCATTTGTTGGGTTACGTGCCATGCTTCCCCACTTTGAAAATTTCACACACTGTCCATCAAGGCCTAATTGTAGACTGCTAAAATTATAAAATTTTGAACGAACTTAGATTTTAAAATAATTTTCTAGCTGGCAGATAGAATTTTAAGCTTCCTCCTTATTTTTATTTATTTATTTTTTTTTTTTCAATTCCTTCTATTAGCTCACTTCTATTAGCTTCTATTATATTCATTCAATTGGTTTATATATATCTTGTTCAAATTTTCAATCGTTCATAAAATACTTTTTTTTAACTTGTAGTGGATGACACTGGATGTTAATACAGTTTTTTCAAATATTAATTCAGTAATTAAATTGAATTAATTAATTTTAGTTTTTTTTACATTTAAATTGCATATATCTACCAATAGGCGGCGCCAGATAAACTTTAAAAAAATGAATGAAAATTATTTATAAAGGACTTTCTGCAATAGTGTGAAAAAAAGGTAGGAATTGACTTAAAAAAATTTTTTTTTATATGACTTGTTTTTTTTTTAACTATTCTTATTGACTTATGTAAAAAAATTTCACGAACTATTTTTATTGGTTTATTTAAAATTTTTACACAATATTTATTTAAATTGTGAATCGGTGTAGGTGAAAGGAGTACCTTGGTCGCGAAGCGACCAAACCTCCTAGTTGCAACATAAAAATATTGTCAGTCGGCTCAAGGCCCATAGTAAATGTAAAACACATTGCATAATTTTAAAGTAAAAATAAAAACTTAGAACTTGGAAACTTGGGTTGTTTGAGTTGCTAAGCCATTAATGAAGACCTGCAATTTATCTACCTTGTTATCCGCGTTTCTAATTTGTTGGAGAAGTTCTCCAGAGTTTTTTAATTCCGAGAAAATGGAAAAATTCTTTCTAAGTAGCAAAGCATTTTGGATAAAGGGGGCTTGATCCGCGATGCTCCGTAAGTGAGTCAATTGATTTTGGGAGAAGTCATTGTTGATGGTGGCAGTAGTAGCTGGTTGTTGAGATGGTGGTTGATTTTTCGTTGCCGAAGCATAGGAAAAGTTTGGTGTCACCTGTCTGGCTGATACGTGTTTTGGGTATGTTCCGTACTTGGTGGAGTTAACTTTTATTTTGGGAAACTTGGCGCAACCTCTCCAGGCGGCTGTGTGTCCCGACTGTCCGCAGTTAATGCAAGTTGGAATTTCAAGCTTATCAAATAGTTTACAGTCCTTATGTGAATGTTCCTCACCACACTTCAAACACCGGGCTTTAAAGCCATAGTTGTTTGAACTGTGGTGAAAAAAATTACACTTGAAACACTGAAGTATAACAGGCTTTTTGTTGAATTTCTCAACTACAACAGCTAAATACAGGAGACGATTTATTTTAAAAATTTCTTGATTTTTATTCGATCGTGGCAATGCGATTTGAAAAATAGGGAGAGGCTGCTTATCCCTAGTCCTGGTCAGCTGTACTACTTTCTCGACATTAAAATCTTTATCAGCCAGAGCGGCTTTAATCTCATTCGGAGCTGTGTCCCGATGCAAACCCTTGATGACCGCCTTTATTGGACGGAGAAATTTAGGAGTAATTACAAAATACTCTATATCATTAGAATTTAGAAAGCGAGTGATCTCTCGATGTTGATCCTCGGAATTTGGAAAGATTTTTATCATTTCTCCAGCTAGCTTTATATGTACATCGCCATCAAATTTAGTATCAATCAGTTTTAACATGTCGTTTAAATTGGCTTTTTGGCTTAACCATGATTGGCGGTAATTTCGAATCACGGTGACGTTTTCATCTTCAGCTGCTGCGTCAGTACTCAAGGCAAGAAACTGATTATTTGTGACAATAGCATCACTTACTTTGTCTTTACTATAAGTAAAGGTTGCCTTCGCAATCAGTTTTTATGTGGAGTTTGAAACTCCCGGAGTCCTTGGCTCCATCATAGCTAGCGATTTGACTCGCATTACGTTTGCTTTTATTCTTAACAGGTACATCTACTACTTTTACTTTTGAGACTACTTTTATTTACATGACTAGAATTAAGCTTGCCATTATTTACAGAACCTACATTAACCTTACTATTATTTTTACAACATTACTATTATTACTTTTAGGATTATGCAATGTACATTCACTTATAGGACAATGAAACCGACTTTACCCATTCCACCAGGTATTGTCGTTTCTTTAGCAAGTTCTCATTCATTTGAATGTAGTCTTGAGGCAAATCGGATCGTTGCGCGTGCGCAACAATAGTGTCAATAACGTCCATTTCTTTAAATGCCGTTGAAATTTGTCGACACATCCCTTCTGGGCTGACTTTTTCACTTTCCTTAGAATTTGTTGTTGTAGCATCCATATCCTGTGGCGAGAGTACTTGCGGCGGGTCCTGAGAAGGTCCGTTCCCCTCGGTGTTAGTATCCATCTGATTCATCGTTCGGCAGTAGAAACTATGATCATGATCAATGTTCATGTTCAATGTTCTCAACTGATCGTACAGGAAAAGTCTAAATAGACTGTAAAACTCAACTCCTTTATTTAAAAAACCAAATGCCAATCAATTTCGCTGTTACTGCACAGTTTAAAAATCCACTACAAACTCATCCAAAACAAAACAAATCATATCTACACAGCTATTTCAAAAGACTACTCTGACGAGCTGTGTTTATACACAATATTTATTTAAATTTCTTTCACAAGCTAATAATTATATAATAAAATAATTTCAAATTGTTTTAAAAGTTCGTCTGGTGAAAGCAAAGACAATTTTATTTCAAAATGAAAATGAGTTTTTTCAAGAAAAAAAAAATCGTTTGGAATTCTATGGATTTTTATTTTGTAAGATTGCTGTTATGAATTTTGTTCCTATATTAAATTCTAAATTTTATAGCTAAACTGTATATAAGCCTAGTTAGTTATTATTTAAATTTTGTTTAAAATATAGAAAGATTTACGACAGAAATGCAAAATTTCTTTGCTCATTTTTTTCATTATCTATTATTGATTATTTCATTTGATTATCTTGCCGACCTTTTTGGAGTTTATGAAAAAAAATCCGAATAACTCGAATCAGGCACCCTGATTAAAGATGTAACACACTTTACATAATTATCAAAACCATTATAATGCCTCGTCATTTTTTGATTGCAACGAACATTATCAGCTTATTCGAACCTGGGCTGCCCTGCAGCATGCTAGTATTGGGCCATGAATCCAGCAATATTGTCCATAGATTGCAGTCACTATTTTTAAAAACAAGAAGATTGTAACGTGTGTGTAAAGCAAGGAGAATGTAGCTTGATGGCAATGTGTAGGCGACTCGCGTCGACAATAAGGTTGTCTGAAAGTGTGTGTATGTCTCTGAATCATGAAAATAGAATTCACTATCATTAAATTTTAATGTGGTTCCCAGATTATCCATCAAAAAATATATACCAAAAATTGGAAAAAGAGAAAAAATTGAAAATGAATTAATTCCGAAGTGTTCATAGGACCTGAAAATTACTCAGCATATACAAATATCTTAAGATATACGGAAAAAACTGAAGAGTCTGTTGAAAATATTACATACTACTGTGTCCAAAAAGTAAAACCAATTTTCAATTTAAACTTCCCGGGCTTATGGTATTTCAATTTTTTTTTCTAGGTTGCTGGCACTGTCTTTGACATCTATGTGAAATTTGGCGTCAAATTATTCATTAGTGTTTGAGTTACGCTTGGCTTTCTGAGACGCTAAAAGTGATTCCGGCGATTTTTGAAATGTCTGAATTAGTTGAGCAAAGAACTTGCATTACATTTTGTTTGCTGAATGAATATTCGTGTGCGGAAATGTATAGAATGCTGCAGAAGGCATTCGGTGAGCAAACTATATCGGAAAGAAATGTTTACAAGTGGTATAAATAGTTGTCTAGAACTCTTTTGAAACTTTCACCATTTTTGTTACTCTTTGAACTCTCAGCTCTTGTACTGTGACCTTACTTCGTCTAAGAACTTTCTCCCGGCTCTTCATTGGTAGTCATAGACGCGGGTTATGCGTATGAATTTTCAATATTATATTATGCATCTATATATCTTCCTTTGTAATGTGTCCAAATAAAAAACTAGGAAAAGTATTGAGGAAATATTTGAATTGACTGACGACATCCTGACCTTTCGGATACCTCCTCTACAATTCGTTGGGCAGAAAGGTAAGAGAAATTTTATACGAAATTTTCTAATTTAGTGTATTGTTTGGTGAGGTAAAAGAGACAGAATAAAAAGGAACTGTACATACAGTGGTGTTACTATACCATCTGAGATCCGTGGCAAATTTTTCGAATGGGGGCCCTTTAATGTAAAGTTCCATCATTATATTTTCTTTTTAATAAAATACTGCTTAAAATACATGTTATTTTTGATTGACACTTTGAATTTTTAATTTAAAGGAGTGTTGAATTAAAATTACCGAGTGTTTTATTTTAGTAAAAATTTTATTTGGTAAAATTTCTTTTTTCGGGCTTTCTGATCTCCAAAAGTGTTAATAACAGCAAACAGGTTCAAGTTTAGGGTCATGGAATGTTCGGTGGATAGAATAGCCAAATTGAGTAATCTATCTTGTCCCACAGAATTTCTTAAATAAGTTTTTTTTATCAATTTTGGTTTCAAGAATGATCTCTCGGCACTGGCCGTAATCACAGGAATTGTTATAAATAACATAAATGCAGTTTACACTTCAGGAAAATTTGAAGACATAAAATGATTCCTTATGATTAATAAATCACCCAGTTCCCTTATGGAAAAAAAACTTTTTATTTTATGTATAAAAATGGAGCACATGAGTGGCAGTGAGAATTCCTACTTTTTATGTTTGAAGCACCTATTCACGAACCAAAAATCGGGGAAGTCTCTAGCATTGGGATTACCTGTGCGTAACTACTTCTATTTATATTATTATTACTACCAGACGCGATATATCTTTCATACAAATGAATTCGTACAAAATCTTGATACACATTTTTTTTTTAATTTATCGCTTTAGTAACTTAAATTTAGTAAATACAAAAATAATAAGTTTTTTCCTTATTTTGTAATAATAAATGTTAGGTTTTTCCTGTACTATAGCCTCTTGTAACGTCTCGGCCTATACTAGACCTATAACGGAGTCAAGAAGAGAGCCACTTTCAGGTTCATGGGAATACTTTAATTTCTAGTTTCAAGCACTATATTCAGAACTCCGAGTTATTACAAATTATTATTTACAAAAAAATTTAAAATAAAGAATTAAATTTGATTCACAAGGGCAATTCACTCCAAGGACGGAAATTTTGAAATTTCTCAACGCTAGAACGAATCTAATCACCTTATCTGCGGTAGACTTTAATTATCATACGGCATGATAACGAAACCACAAGGGTTTGTAAACAGGCAGATTCTCCGGCCTGTTCTGTCACTTTCAGAAAGAGAAAAACAACACTTCTTGTCGACTTTTCTCAGAACTCTCTTTTTCAAAAAACCTCCCTTTAAGAAAATCCGTCAAGGAGGGGATCAGCTTCCCGCACTTTTCCATGGAGTAGACACTTCCTCAGCCCATGGTCTATCACCAATCACAATGCCGCAACTCCTCACGAAAAATCCCATCTGTAATTATTTTGACCTGTGAAGGTCGAACAGAAAATCGCTAATTTCATGATGTCTCATTGTCCATGACACTGATTATCTGCTGTCAGATTTGAGTGGCCGGTTGTTCTCATTAGAACAAAACACTAATTGCATGTAATATAAATATCCATGGTACTGTTTATCTGCTATCAGATTTGAGTGATAGATTCTTATTATGCGCTTATTAAAGACTATACATTCTTTTTCTCTCGGAACAGAAATATTATATTTCTTCTTGTGGGAAAAATAGTGCACACTACACGCGCCGGAATACATAGCAATTTGCCTGCCTTGACATCCTATTGTTACGCCACTGTAAACATATATACAAAAATAGGCGATTAACAAGTCGTCCAGGAAATTAGTATTAAACCATAATGATTTTATCAACGATATTTCTTTATATATATATATATATAGAGAGAGAGAGAGAGATTGATAGATATCTTTCAGTATATTTATATTAACAGTCTTATTCAATTATTAAAAAAAGATATGAAAACGACATGGCTGCCCATAACATGACAGATCCACCTCCATGCTTGACAGTTTATAGGAGACATTCATGTTCATAACGCTTGCGCAGGTGTCTTCTAAGCGTGCATCCATTCTGTTGTGTGGAAAAGTATGAAAGATGATTCATCTCACCTTATAACTGTATTTCACTTATAAATAACTGTCTTCCACTTCCACTTATCAATCACAAATCAATTTTTTTCCATAATTTTATGATTACCATCTTTTCAGAAATAAGTTTAACAAAAAGTTATTTATATTTAAGTATGACACAATTCTGCATTCAAAACCATATTAAACTCATATATATTATACTCATTTTTAAAGATTTTCTATAATCTTTTTATAATTATAAATAAATCCTTTATTTTATTTAATAATTAAACATATTTATTGTGATTCAAAATTTTTAAAAACATATATATATATATAATGTGTGTGTATATGTTTTTATGTATATTTTATGTTTTAAGAAAAGAAACTAAATGAAATTGCACTAATTTAATTTTAATCGAATACATTTAATTAAAAAATTTAATTTTATGCAGATGAAAAAAAATTAGTGTAATTATTAGATAAAGGAAATATAACACAATAATATAACATTTCTCTTGGTAAGTCTTCCAGCAATATGTATTCTACACTGAAGTGACAAAAGTCATGGGATAGCAATATGCAAATTTTCAGATGGCAGTAGCATCGCGTAGAACAGGTATAAATGCGCAATGCTTTCGCAGAGCTTTCATTTCTGTTCAAGTTATTCATGTGAAGAGGTTTTGACGTGATGATGACCGCACGACGGGAATTAACAGACTTTGAACGCGCAATGTTAGTTGGAGCTAGACGCATGGGTCATGCCATTTCGGAAATCGTTAGGGAATTCAACATTCCCAGATCCACTGTGTCAAGAGTGTGCCGAGAGTATGAAATTTCAGGCATAACATCCCACCATGGACAGCGCAGTGGTCGATCGCCTGCACTTAACGACCGAGACCGGTGACGTCTGCAAAGAGTTGTAAATTCTAACAGACAAGCAACACTGCGACAAATAACCGCAGAAATCAATGTGGGACGTACAAGGGACTTGTCTGTTAGAACTGTGCGGAGAAATTTGGCTTTCTTGGGCTATTCCAGCAGAAGACCGACTCGAGTGCCTTTACTAACAGAACGACATCGCTTGCAGCGACTCTCGTGGGCACGTGAGCATATCGGTTGGTCCCTAGATGAATGGAAAACCGTGGCCTGGTCCGATGAGTCACGATTTCAGTTGGTAAGAGCTGATGGTAGGGTTCGAGTGTGGCGCAGACCCCACGAAGCCATGGACCCAAACTGTCAGCAAGGCACTGTTCAAGCTGGTGGTGGCTCCGTAATGGTGTGGGCTGTTTTTTCATGGCATGGACTTGGTCCTCTGGTGCGACTGGACCGAACATTGACTGGAAATGCTTATGTTCAGCTATTTGGAGATCACTTGCAGCCATTCATGGACTTCATGTACCCAAACAACGATGGGATTTTTATGGATGACAATGCGCCATGTCACCGGGCCACAACTGTTCGCGATTGGTTTGAAGAACATTCTGGACAATTCCAACGAAGGATTTGGCCACCTAGATCGCCCGACATGAATCCCATCGAGCATTTATGGGACATCATCGAGAGGTCTGTTCGTGCCCAAAATCCTGCACCATCAACGCTTTCACAATTATGGACGTCTATCGAGACAGCATGGCTCAATATTCCTGCAGAAGACTTCCAACGACTTGTTGAGTCTATGCCACATCGAGTTGCTGCACTTCGCCGGGCGAAAGGAGGGCCGACACGATATTAAGAGGTATTCCATGACTTTTGTCACTTCAGTGTATGTTACAATTCAAATTAATGCGGTCGGTTGTCTCGTATTCATGTACAATACTTAACCACACATTAAAAAATTAATGGTTATTAAATTTAACAGTTAAAATTAATTTTTAATTTATATTAACGTTAACGGTTAGAACCCGTAATAAAAATTAACCTTATCTCTAAAACAAAAACTTTACTTTCAGCCTGCTGAAAACTAATTTTAAAGTTGTTATTGTTGTTTTCGGATGCCATTCAGCTTGATGGTGAGATCATTCGCTACCAGAATGACACTTTCAACTTTACCCAGGGTATCAATAAAAGAAGAAGAGGTATTATCAGTATTTGGGTCTGTTAACTGAATCATAATTTGACTATAAAATTTAGAATGAAAATTCAACTGGTAACATTTATCAGGTTTGCATCCTCCGCCGCCTCCTCTTCTTCGTGGCCTGATGGCCAACTGGCTTGCGCTCTGGCCTTTGGTACCACAGGCTTCAAGTTCGTATCTTGGCGGTATCATGCATTTTTTTAACTGGTTCGGAATCCACGTTAAACTGTAGGTCCCGGTTTAATTATTCCAAAGTGTGCAAAAAATTATTGTGTAGCGACAAACCAAACCAAAACTCTTCTGGGCCTGAATGGCCGAGTGTCTAGAACTCTGGCGATCGATGCCACAGATTTCGGGTTCGAGTCCCGACAGTGTCATGGATGTTTATAGTGTTTGGAATCCACTTTAAGCCGTAGGTCCTGTAGTCTCATAGACTGTAAGAACGTCACGGAGCCAAATCAAACTTCTACCTGCGAGTGCTCCATCAGAACAAAAGCTGCCCCCTTTCCCTTCATCCTTGAGTAGATTACTCATGGAATGTCCGTCCTGCACTGCAGGACACTGAGGATTAGACACACAAACCTCTTCTTTTCAAGAACGATTTTACGGCTTATGGATTTATCGTGCCTTTCTCTGCAGTGACATTAACATTTTCTTTTCAACTTCGCGTATCAAATTTCAAATCAAGTTCCTTCAATTCAGATAATGACCTGATGGACAATTGACTAGCGCTCTGGCCTTTGGTACCACAGGCTTCAGTTCGAATCCTGGCAGTAGCATGAATGTTTGATAGCGGTTCGGAATCCCCATTAAACTGCAGGTCCCGGTCTAATTAGCCTAACGTGTGCAAAAAATGACCGTACAGCGATTAACCAAACTAATAAATTCGGATATCCAACATATATTTATTAAGCCTCTCACAAAACTACTAGTTTATTAATGCAAATAGAGGAAATAATATCAAAAGATGCAAAATGTTTCATTATAATTTTTATTATCAAGGAGATGATGGTATTAAAGTTTGAAAAAATTAGAATTACTAAGAAAACTCTACTATAAAGCGTGCCATTAATTAATCAATCTGTGTTCGCTTAAATCCAAACCTTCCAAAATTTCCTCAGCCAGGCAGAAAAGGAAACATAAACCCTCGAAGCCATTTACAAGTTAGTTGTCGAATTCTCGGCTTCGGGTGCATATTTGCACACTTCAGGTGTTTGCTGCGGTGCTACATATTTCTCGAAGGTTTTTCCACCACAAAAAAAGCCCCATCAAAACGTAATCAGCCTCTAGTTAATGCCTCCGTTGTGATTCCGTTTCGACAGGTGCCACCATAAAATGCGAGTTTGGAACCAGACTGTTTTTTGTAATGACTACATTAAGGGCATTAATTATCAAGAATTCCGCTCTACACGTCGCCATAAAACGGACCAAGATGCAACTAGCATAGGGACAAAAAGAAAAACAGTTGTTGATTCAGGTTGACCAGCATCTAAATGACACAGTAAATCGTGTTTATTAGAGTCCCAGCCAGGCACTAAAATGCGTAACAAAATGCGCATAATGAGATTCTTGCGTACGTTAATACTAATTTGCATATTGAATTGGTCTGCAAACATGGCCATAAACGTTATCTCCTAGTTAAGTTTCTTTATAACTCTCGGTTAATGAGACTTAATGATCAAATTCACCGTATGATATATTGTTTTTAAGCGATGGTGTTCAACGTGGTTTTCTTAAAGGCAACGGCAGATTTCTGTGAAATTTATGGAAAAAAAATTAGAAAATATTTTAAGGCAATGTGATAAAAAAAAATTATTTCTTAAATAGTGGATTTCAATTATAAAAAAAAAAAAAGAAAATAGAAAGTATTTTATCATAATATGATCAAAAAAATTATTTCTTAAATGGTGGCTTTCAGTTATGAAAAAAAATTACATTAATTTATACCTCAGACATTACAGAACTATCATATTTAATTTAATCTGTAGTAAAAAGTAAATAAAAATATTTTTAGCATCGGAAAACTAAACAAAAAAATTTAACGCCAAATACAATATTGAGAGATTATTTCCAAAAGCTTTCATTTAATATATTATATCATCATCGCAACAGCTCCATGGTGTGCCAAGGCCGTCTGCCTGCTGGCAGATTTTGTGACAGGATATATTTTTTCTTTTTATGGGGTTTGCCCAATGCTCTACAGTCATATTAAACCGGGGCCTGATGTCCGAGTGGCTGGCGTTCGATACCACAGGTTTCGGGTTCGAATTCCGGCGGTGCCATGGATGTTTATAGTGATTCCGAATCCACTTTAAGCCACATGTCCCTGTCTCATATGACCGTAGTGCATCACAGGACCAAATCAGACATCTCCCCACCCACATTATTCCCAAACTGTAAAGGGGCAACACAGCTCTAGGCACAGTGATGTGATGTTAAGTGGTGTAGTAGTAGTAGTCATATTAGACAGGAACCTACGGTAAAAAGTGGATTCCGAACCACTACAAATATCCATGGCACCTCCGGGACTCGAACCCGAAACCTGTGACACCGAGCACAAATCACTCAGCCATCAGGCTCCAATATATTATATAACAAATAAAAATATTTTGTTTGTAAAACAATCGTAATCATGAATGTATTTAGAGGAAAATTTAGATCTGTTTCTGTATCGCTTACAAAAATTTTGATTTTAAAAAGAAAATATTGTACAAAATTCTAAAAAAAAACACGAAGAAAATTTTACGTGTTAACCTACGCAAAACGACTGCAGAATTTAACATAGAACTGTGTAAAGGTTTTTATTTTAGCAAAATTAAATGAAAATGTTTTCATTAAATTTAGAAAATTTATGAAAAAAAACATCCTCATAATAAAAACCCGAAAATAGTTTAGTGCAATATAGAAACTATTTTAAATAATTAAAGGTCTAGAACAAGCCCTATCATCATTGCAAAAAAGGGATAAAAAAGATAATCTTTTAAAAAAGGTTCATCACAGCTATTATTAAATGTCTATAATTAAAATATTGTAACTATTTTAAAGTAAGTGAAGTATACCCAATTGCCATTGCAAAAAGAGTTTTAGAGATATAATAAAAAAGGTAATCATTCATTTAAAAAAAATTCAGCATAGCTATTATTGAAAATAAAATTATAGCGAATAAAAATATTGTCACTATTTTAAAGTAATTCATTTGTAAGTAGTTCATTTTTTTTAAGTAATTTGAAATATTATTTATAATTTTAAAGTAGTTATTTATTATTTTATAGTAATTAATTTTAATTTTAAAGTAATTAGAGAATAAAAAGGATAATCATTCATTTAAAAAAATTCATCACAGCTATTACTGAATGCCTATAATTAAAATAAAATATTCTTAAAGTAAAGCGTTATATAAATAATATTAGATAGCTTCAGAGATAAAGAAAAATCTTTTGTGCAGAGAAAAATAACGTTTATATAGATAAAATAAATAACAGTATAACTTTCATATAGTAACTCTATATAAGTTTTATATAGATAAAATATATACAGAGATTGATAGAGAGGATTAAAGCAAATTGTAAGAAGCAAAGTTTGCAAACCAAATATTTATGTGTAAACCAAAGCATCCAGATGATGTTTTTTTTCTACCCATAAAATATATGGGTTATTGTTTCGGATCCTTGACTTTTTAACCACTAGCAATTTTTTTAAATTTCTTTCGCAATCTTTTTTTTTTTAACATAATATTTATTTACAAAATAATTGAGTAATAATTAAATAATTTAGTAAATAAGAATCAATTTAGGAGAAAAATGAATGTAAAATTGTTTTAAAAGATCGTCTGGTGAAAGCAAAAACAATTTTATTTCAAAATGAAGGTGACATTTTTCAAGAAAAGAAAATCTTTTTGAATTCAATTCTAAAGTTTTTTTTTTTTAAAGATTGCCTGTTATGCGTTTTGTTCTTACATTAAATTTTGAATTTTATGGATAATCTGCGTATCGTCCCATTAAATTATTATTATTTTGAATAATTGAAACAGTTATCAACGACCTGATCTAGACTTTTCTAACTTCTTGTACGGAAGTTTTCAATGCATAACAGTCCCTCAAAATAGTCATTGAAACCCAAAAATCTTGGTAGCCATCAGACTGATCTACCGCAATCGCATGCACCTATATAAAACTGAATGAAATTATTTTATGAGCTTTACAAATCCGTAAAATTTATTATATCGACTCTGAATTATTCGTATTGAAAATAGCCTTATTATTATGTGATTTATATGTGCTAAATCTATTTTAAAGAGAATTTTTTTTTTTCACGCGAATTGAATATCGAAAGAAAAGATTGCTTTTCAATACTTTTTTATTTACCGCTAATTTATCAACACAAAATCTTTGGAGAGAAAAAATTTATAAGTCCAGGAAATTTTGAGAATTTTGTAGAATCGCTTTCTAGTTTCAAATGACGGTCTGTCTAAATTAATGAAATATTATTTTTTCAATTAACGATAACAAATTAATTCTAAATATTAATTTCATTTTTAATGTATCTCATAACTTCAATTACTTTCAGAAAGTCGTTTTAAAGAGAATAATGCATAATTCATGACTCCGCAGATGATAGCGTTTGTAAAGATGGATTTTTACTGACAACTGTAGACTCGAGGGACGAAGGAAAATAACAGATTTCTTCGCCTATTCTGTTTAAACTTCATCTAGATTTGAAATATTTTGTTGGACGATTATCTGCCTCCGGGAGTTGCAGTTAGAATTCAAAAAATAAGCTCCATTATCTTCACTTATAAACAAAACTCCAGTTGTCTTTCTGAAAGTCATAAATCCTTTGATGCGTAACCCAAAAACGACACTAACCCGAGCGAAATTCTCGTCCAGTGTTCTGAGGGAGTCTGACATCGGTAGGTTAGATGATATTCAAGTTGGAAGCGATATGGAACAAGAGAATAGGCTTTAAGATTAAAGGACGGAGACCCAAATTAATAGCACATGTTAAAATTTGTCCTACTGTTGGGCCTGAATTGATCTATGATGTTCGCTTGGCAACGATTGTTAGGCCTGGTGTTTTATTTTATCGGATTTTCAACCATATGAATGTAAATGAAGAGCAATTGCCCCTGAAAGTCCTCCAAGAAACTACTATTTCCCCAAAATCTGCCAATGAACTGTTCGAAGCATACATTAGTGGAATACAATGCATAAAAATAATAAATACATGACTGGATCAATTATAAGAAAGTAAAGTACTTCAAATGTTAATTAAAAATATTTAACAAAATAATTTGTAATATAGCATGTTGATAGATAGGTCATGTGTAAACAACTAACTATAAGCTTGTATGAAATTCTCAAAGGATTAATGTTATAAAATTACACAATAACTGTTTTCAACATTTTTTTTTGTTTTAAAAATGGTTAAAATTACAAATAATGTAAGAATTTTGAGCTAGTTAATAACACAAATCTGAAAATATAAAAAAAAATTTCTCATTTTATTCTTCTTTAGAGTATTGATATTGTATTAATAAAATAAAAAAAAATCAGCAAAGAAAAAGGAGGGTTAATTAAGTAAACTATTTTGGACAATTAATTTTAATGCAAATACGATAAATAGTAACTATTATCTTTTTATGTATCAATAATATGCTTTAAATGGTAATAAAATTTATTATAAGATTAAGATATTTTTATCTGAAAGCACACACAGTGTGACATCAATCAAATAAATGTGGGGGAAAAAAATGATTTTTTTTTTTTTTTTTTTAGATTGTATGGCCTTCCCAAAATATTCTTGAGCCACATTTCACAGTTCTTAATTATTTAATTTATACTCATCAGTATTAATACCTACACAAGCCCACAGTAATTAATTATTAAAAATTATATTGTACAAACCATATTTGATACTTTAAATCCATATAAGAACTGTTTGATATGAAAAAAGTGTGAAAATGGAAAAATAACTAAATGATCATTACAGAAAATAAAAATTGAACTTTTTCATCATTATAATTGGAATTATTATACAAGAAAAGTTATTAAAAAAATTATTTTTCATAGAAAAAAAAGGAAAGGCTTCATTGCTTGGAATACAATTTACTGTAATTATTAAAAAAATGAATCAATGGACTTGAACTAAAATAATTATATTTCCTTATGCATATCATTGGATTTAATGTGTCTGAAACTTGAAACATTAAATTTCATTCAAATTGTATAATTTACTATACATTATGTTTGTATTTATCTATAAATATAGTAAAAAAGGTAATGTTAGCAATATAAAAATATATATATATAATTTTTATAAACATTTTCTTTTCAATAAGTAAGAAGAGATTGTTTAATATTATTAAAATATTTATGAATTTCTCTCCATATATAAATGTAAACAACTCGTATAAATAGTTGCAAAACCTAATATATTTTTAAAAATGCATGGTAAAAACTCAAAAATAGTTTTAAAGAATTGTAAAATAACCAATATGCATTTTTTTTTTTTTTTTCTATGATATTTGGTTCAATAGAAAGAAAAAAATATTTATTTCAAAGAAAAAAAAATATTTTTAAGTTATCAGAAATAAACACAATAAATATTCGAAATGTATTGCTTTATAATTTATAGTGATAGAGATAAGTGTGAGGTTAAAATGATATAAAATACTAATAAAATTAACATTATATGAGAAATATTTTTGTTTGAAGTCTACATTAATTTTTTTATATATATTGAATATCACCTTTCTCTTCTTAAACACTTCTGATAAATTTCATTTTGTTATATTTAAGCAGAAAAAAATATTAATATTCATTGGAATCATTGACATTTTAAAAAAATGGAAAATCTGGCCATAAAATAAAGGATTTTCTGCCAAATCTTAAACTTAGTATCTATGACATTTTGTTTTATCTTAATTATATCAATGTATTTTTAAAAATAAATTAAGAAGATGTATACATACTGCATATAAGTGAAATATCTTACCACAGGGAATTTTTTTATTTATTCACTCAATACAATCAGAACATTTTTATATACAATATAATTAATGCACAAGTTTCACAAAAAATGAATAGGAATGCACATGGGAAAATGCAATTTTTCACACTGTTTGAATACATACAAAATTGAAAAGGAAATGATTAAGATACAAATATCAAATACTTCCATATCATATTAAAAGTTAATTATACATCAACTATCACACTGGGTTATCAAGTACGGTAAAACAAACAAAAATTAAATCACTCATCAAATTTTCCATACCTAAAATATATCACATTTTTTTTAGGTATTAGCATGAAAAAAATCAAACTATTCTTATGAAAAATTTGAACTACTATTGTCTTGTATTTTTCACGAATAAAAATGAAATTTATTTAATTATCCATTGCATCAGGTTATTCTATGTATTATTTTCCCAATCAAAATCACAGATAAAAATAAAAAGCTGTCTATTTAAATACTCATTTAAGATGATACACACATTAAATCATTTCATTTTTTTACGAATCAATAAATCTATAAAAACAATTCCTTTTAACCAATGGTATTTGCTGATAAATAATTTTAAAATAAATATATCTTTGACTTTTTCAACTAAAATATTAATTTTCAATATAAAAATAAAATTTATGAATAGAATAGTTTGAAATAATGATATTAGAATTGATTTTAAAAAATATAATAAACATAATATACTACATAAGCTATACAATGGGTATAGTGGATGAGCAAATATTAAAAAATAAACAGTCCATCATATTGTCCAACAACAAAAATATCTTATATCATATTTTAAACAACAAAAATTAAATAGTTCATCATATTTTCCATACATTAAAAGTATCATATTATTATTTTTTTTTTTGGATGTGAGCATTAAAAAATAAATATGACACTTTTAAAATATATGTTTATAAATGTGTAAATAAAGAGTGTATTTATAGAGTTCTGACTAAGAAAAAAAATTATATGAATAAAATTTCAATTTCAAAACATATATTTGTCACTTTCCAACTAGAATTTCCAGCTACGAAATTGATAATAAAATATGACTATAAATGATATCACTAGATAAAGCACAATTAATAAAAATTGTAGTAAATTACACAAAATGTTAAGTATGTTGTACATAAATATCAATAATTAACTTGAAATTAACATAAGGTATTTTACAATGAGCCACATTTTTATGGGGTAAAAATCTGTCACTAAATACTACATAAACAACAAAAACTTGTAACACATTATGATAAATATTAAGTATGACAAAAAAAAATTTACCCAAAAGTAAAAAATAAGTCTTTCAACCAAAGCATTTTTGAATAGCTGAGAAAAACATAAGAAAGTAGCATTTTTATGAAATGAAACTTTTTAAAATTAAAAGTTTTATAGAAATGAAAAATATTTTGTTAAAATATGTTTAAAAGAAAAGGAGATGGATAAAAATATTTAAAATTACTTCCTTTGTAATGTAAAAATGCATGTCAATAAAGGAAAGACAAATGAATTTTAAAAAATTGAAGAGAATATGGACTAACAGTCACCAATGTTTGTAAAGAATTCATCCTTTCTCAGATTCATAGAAAATAAAAAAGCAAATTAGAAATACACAGATTTGTAATTAAATTCCTAATTTTCATTACATACGAGCTCAGTGACCAACATCCGGTATAATCAGAGGAAGAGGATGAATTCTTCATGAAAAATTTATATTTAAGAGAAAAAGTATTAACTTTCAGAAATGCACATTTTTCAGTAAAATTCAAAATATACACAATATGCAGTATCATATGTTAAATAAACATTATCAATAAATATTTGTACTACAACATAATCATCCTATAACAAAAAATAATTCACACTTACAACAAAATGAATAACAATTAAAAACAAATGAAATATTTACAAATTTCATGATTGAAATGAAATCATTTTATTTTATACGATTAATTATTTAGAAAAATGAAAAGTCTGAAATTAACACGTTTAGCCAGAAAAAAACTTTTCAATGTTTCTGAATGGGACCACAAACTTAAAGTCTCGAAAGGACTCTCTAAGGAATCGTCTTCAAACACAAATTGGCAAAGTTGTGGCTTGATTTCCATTTCACTGTAGGGTCCTTTTACTAAGAAGTATTGCACATTATGTCGCCTAAAAAGTACAATTATTAAATATTAAGAAAATATAAAAATTAAGAAAAAAAAATTTATGCTTTACACATAACAAAACAAATTATAAAAACTTTTAAATTATTTCTTCCAAATTTTATTCAGATGAAATTTGCATTTGTTTTTAGAAATAATTATTAAGTAAGAGATTATTAGTTAATACATAAATTAATTTCAGAAAACAAATCTTTAACAAAACCTTAAATTTCATAGCCCTAAGTAAATAAATATATGCCTATTTTTTTTTTAAATTGAAGTCTTTTTATAAATGTAAACTAAACATTTACAAATAAATTGTCACTTGTTTTGACGAGCAAAACTAATTAAGATATCTTTTTTTTAAATTCCGATATATTTTTTTAATTAATCCTATAACTGATGAAGAATAATGATGATTAACTAGTTTGATGGAAAAGATAAGAAACAATAGAATAAATATTAACAACAATACAAATAAAATAAATGAAATTCAGAGCAATTACTATTTTACTTACTTGTCTGTTTTGCTCTTTAAAATGAGTTGAAAATGCAGTTCTGACCTTGTTTCTTTAAAGTAACCGCGGATCAACCATAAATTATCAAAAGCAGAAAACTTTGATGTTTCGTAAATTATTTTTTCTTCCTCTGTGTCACAACTTTCAGAATGTTTAAATTGTAAATCTGAAGAAAATTCATAAAAAGATCACTGAAGCATTATATTGATGAACAATATATGAATATGTAGCAAAAACTAATAATAAAATCAAAAATAAAATAATTTGTCAAAATATATTTTCTCATTTTCAGCTATGTACATATTAGTCAGCAATAAAAAAAGAAAATATTTAATTATGAAAAATTAAATAACAAACTAATAAATAATCATATTAAAAAATACATACACAATTTCGTTTTAAATTGTCTGTCATAAATACTATTTTATAAATTGTATTTCATTTTAAAATTTCTGAAAGAGGTTGCTAAACATTCTTTTCTAATCAAATATAAGTAAATGAAATAACAATAGTAATGAATAACATTATGAAAATGCAATGCTGAACACTTGCAGAATAAGTTGTTTATAAAATTTAAATAATATGTTTGCTTAACTACATGGATATTTAAAAATTTATCAAAAAATTATTTTGGTGACAAATAAACCTTAAAATAACTTTAATATAAAATGAGCATAAACAAAAAACTATTTCATTTAAATTTGCTTCTTTTAAATATTTTTTAAATTATTTAGTATTTCGTAAGAAAAATCAATAGTTTTGATTATTACTTTTTAAAAAATAAAAGTTGGAAACTTCTTGAATAATACATAAAATTTTAAAATAAATTAATCATTCCTTCTTCTTTTTTTTTTTTTTTTTTTTTTCCTAATAAAATGTTTGATGGTTTTTCAAATTAACATTGTTTCATTAAAATTTTTAAAAAATAAATAAATAAAAATCGCTAACTTCAAAAAACTTGAGCATTTTGATTTCAAATTATTTGCTGCCTTTTTCACTAAATCATGATTTGGCTCTCTATTCTTGTTAATATAATTTTTAATTCTGATAATAATTATTTAATAATAATACTCTTAAAAATTAATAAAATCTTATAATTTATAAGATAATAAATAATTACCAGAATTATATAAATATATAAGTACAGATTTCAAATCATAATTTGGTTAAAGAGCCACATAACTTGAAATCAAAATGCTCAAGTCTTTTAAAGTTGGCTGGCCTATTTATTTTTTTTTTTAATTATATAAGTATCAGAATTATAAATAATTTTAAATGCAGTAGAGAATCAAATAATTTTTTTTATAATTTTAGCATTCCTACTCAATAATAATAGAGCAAAAAATGAGTAAAAGAGATATAAAATTTATATATTTTTAGTAATAAAATTTATCAATCAATGATACCCTATATTAAATAAAATAAGAAGACACATAATTAGCAAAACATATTAAGAAATTTTATCTGAACTGGAACCATTTATTCCACTGCATTCAAGTTAAATTAATCATGTTAAATCAAGTAAAAATTATTAATAAATAAAGATAAATAATGATAATATAAAATGAGTAAAGAGATAGAAAATTTATAGTAAAATTTATTTATAAATACAATTTTTAATTTTCACAGCCAACAAAAAAAAAAAAAAAATACACATACACAAAAATTGATAAATATATTTATATAAAAAAATCAGTTAAGAGATCTAAAAGTTTAAAATTTTTAGGAATAAATATTATTTTAAAAAAGAAATTTTTACTTTTTATGATTAGTATAGTAAAATATAAAAAATTAATGATATGAATGAAGAATATATTTTGTTATTTACAGAAGTATAATCTAAAAAATTCAATGCATATCTAATCTTTCTCAAAAGTTTCAGAAATATTTTTGAAAAGGATTTATTTTATATCACACTATATTTATTAAAACAATAAATTCTTCTGTTTTGCATTGCATGTCTAATTAATAACTATATGCATTTTTGTTATAATCTTTTCTAGATCTAAATGATTTCAGAACTTTCATCAAACTTTTAAACTAGACTGCAAGTAATGTGAAATAAAAAATTATGCAACTTATTTTTATTTATTTTAATACGTATGAGTTTCTATAAAATGATCCTTAAGAAAATATTTTTATAAAAATAAAAGCTGGAAATGAGTTTGATGATCATAAAAATTATTTTTTTAAAAAATAGCAATGAAAAATTATTAACAGTTCTAAAATAAATTCTATCAACTATGAAATAAATTTATATATTTTTTTTAAAAAATACATAAATTCTATGTTAAAATTATAAATCACTGCTCTTTTTTTACCAATTTAAAGAAGTAGATTGCATTATAATTCTATTTTAAGATAATGAAATTTTAATATTAATAAATATACCATGAAACTAAATTTACTTTATGAAAAAGTTTCCTACATTATTTGTAAAACTAGAAATTTAGCTTATATATATATATATATATATATATATATATATATATATATATATATATATATATAAACATCACTTACCATGGTAAGAAAATTTTTCAACTGAAAGTAAATCAAATATTTTTCCATACAGATCTGTTTCTCTTTGTGCTATGTCATCCATACGATTCAGAGATTGTAGTATGTCAAAACCATTAGCTAAAGGTTGTTTGCATTCAACTAAATGGTTGTGTTTTTCACAGAAAGGTCCTTCCCATGAACAACCAATACGATTGTTGCTACAAACAGATGGCCTGTAAAAAAATTAAATGATAATTACATATACCTAAAACATAATTATTCAAAATGTAGTTATTTTCTGATTTATCGATATTTTGATTTTGTTTAAATGTTAATGTAATAAGGATATCAATTTTAATTTATATTAATAATAACTTCAAATTTTTACTTTTCAATGCAATATACATTTTTACTTTTCAATACATATATTTTTACTTTTCAATTAAAGCTGATTTTGAGATAATATCTTTGATTAGTTTCTAGACATGATTAGAATTTTGACATCTAAATTTAGTTCTAAAATTTTTATTATATGTTTACTATTTCTACTTCAGAAAAAACATAGTTAATTAAAGCTTTTGTAAAACACTTATAAATTAATTGAATTATTGCTAAGCACTCTGTTTTTAAGATAAAATTAAAAGGAAACTCAAATAATTTTATATATATTCAATTTTTCTTATATTTTTGGTATTATTAATTTAATTTCCTTTTGATAAAAAATTCATCAAATAATTGATTTTATTAAGAAATTGTTTGATCTAAAAGCTTAATAATTGTATTCAAATGCATTTAAAGTATTCATAACACAGATATTAAAAAAAAATAATTAAATTTGTATAAAATTAAACATAAAATTGATATGCATCAACATAAAAAAAAAAACCATATACACAAATGTAGCATAAATTTCAAGATATTAAAAACATTTTTTTAAATAAAAATTTTGTGTTCTAAATTTTAAGCATTACAATTTTATGTACAAGTCATCAAATATATATATTCATGATTTCAGAGCAAAAAAAAATTAATAATTTTGACAAAAAATAAAATAATCAAATTTCTAACATTATTTACCATTAAACATTATTAATTGTACAATTCAACAAGAATTGCTTTTGCTAAAGGAGGATGTCCAAATGACTATAACTGCCTATGTATTAGTTATTCTTTTCTTAATTTTTTTTTCTTAGGGATATGTCAAAAATATTTGAAATTATCATAAACTCAAAGAAATTAATGCTACACCTAGGCTGTAACTTGCAACATAATTCAGTGAACCCGATGCTATCACATGGATGTGCAGCAAGAGATGGTTTATATAAAAACAACTTAACTACTTCTTAAAATAAAATCATTCATTTCAATTATAGTTTATTTTTTTAGTCTTGAAATCACTGATACTTTAAAATCAATGACCATGAGTTGTTATGTGACTATTTTAAATATATTTTGATCAGCAGGGTTCTAAAGAAAATTTACCTTAATATGTCAAGGATTTTTATTCTTTACTATGAATTGCAAACATCATGACTCACTTTTTTCTATTTGAATTTTATTATATTGTGGTTCAAATTTTTTGCATATTAACTGAGGGAGATTTTACATTTGTAAAATGAGAAAAATGTTGATTCAAAAAGCTTCAATGCAGAAACATTATTAAAGAGAAAAACTGTTTGAAGTATAACCATATAAAATTAAACTTTATTTCTAATGTAACTCTTAAATGGCACTGCCACCTAAGAAATTAACAAAGATTGTGTTTAAATATGTTTAATGTTAAATATTTTCAATTTCCTGCCTATTGATTAAATTTATCATCTCATTAAAGAATTTTTTTTAATGCAATAAAGTATTATAAATCTAAAAACATGACTTATAAACTTCTATAATTATCCATATATAAATATAACTATGATAATATAGTAACATTCACATTTTTTTCTCGTTTTTATATTTATGATAATCACATATTACTTTTTATAACAATACGAGAAAAATTTCAATAAAAAAAAAATGGAACATACCTTTTTATACAAATGCACTTTTTGTGATTTTTTATATTTTCTGGCAAAATAGTACACGAACAATAAGGGCATGTCATTGGTAGTTCAGATATGGTTTTTTCTACTGCTATATTACGAGAACACAATTCTTTGCTAATAGTAGTTTGACAAACTGGACATGATGCAATTTCGTTTAGCAATCGACTTTCAGAGAGAATATCACCAAAGCAACCAGCACAAATGAGATGACCATATTTACACTAAAATGAATATTTAAGAATATATAGTATATTTCATTACATAAAAAAATTAAAATGTAGTAAATTCATACCCTTGATACAAATTTAAGAAGATTCCAATTAAAGAAATAACTAATTGTTCACTGAATTTATGCATTAAAGAAATTCTAAAATCTGAGAAAAAAAATGTGCATCTGAAGACAAAGTTTGTTTACAGTTGCACAAAGTGACAGATTTGGAAATATAATAATTTAAAAGCACACGAAAGCAATGGGATAAATTTCATTTTAACCTAAATAGTTAATTAAAATTTCAGAAAAAATTAAAAGTAATGTGTATATATTAACAAAATCCATTAAAAGCATCATATTTTATAGCAAATAAAAGAGTTTTAAATTATTTATATTTAAAAGAATTCAAATTATTTCATTACAGTTATTTTTTAGAATAATTTTAGCTTTAATTAAAAACAATTTTAAGAAACCACAATTTAAAAGCATATTACTTGATAAACAGCAGTTCTACGAATTTCAGAACAAACAGCGCAACAAAGAATTGGTCGTAGTTTATTTAAAAGAGGTGTTTTTATCTTTTTCTTAGACATTTTATGGGATGAAGTATGTTCTTTCTTTGGTGATACATTTTCATCGTCGATATTCATGCACGACTGAATAAATTGTTCATCAGAGTGACCACTTTCGCTCATGGTTTCGTTTTATTTTAAAAACAAGTCCACTTTGTTGATTTGGCTTTAAATATTGAACTTCTCTCCAGCGTGAAGTTTTATCTTAAATTGAAAAAATTAAGAAGATTTCAATGAAAGAAATAATTATTTGTTCAATTAAATTATGCATTAAAATGATTCTAAAATCCGAGAAAAAAATTTCTCCTCTGAAAACAAAAGTTTGTTTACAGCTGTACAAAGTGACGGATTACAGTTACATCATGAAATGAAAGCACAAAAATAGATGATGCAACAGTGGTTTGTCAATAGTCTGGCTAAATGTAAGCTGATAAAAATATTCTTATTCAGCATAATCGTTTCATGTAAAGAAAAAACAAATTTTGACAACAAATTTCCTTCTAACAAAGAAAATTTAAAATAGAGATAACTATCATATCAATACACGCTTTTTTTAAGAACGTAAAATTCTTATATATTCTTTCTGTTTAAAACTATTCTCTATTTCTCATTGTTGAATAAAGATGTCGAGTGCCTGAATGCGAAGCGTTCATCTACTCAATGGTATGTGAAGGCAGTAGGAAAGAAAAGTCATGATAAATAGACAATAGTAATCGTATGATTTGAGAGAAAAAAAGAAGAAAGTAAGCAAAATGTAAATCATCGGTGATGGAAACGTAACAAGAGATTTATGATCAGTAAATATGCGTTGAAGTAAAATAACTAAAAAGCGATAATTTCTCTATTTCTACTTCTATTTATTAAAAAACAAAAATTTTTTAATCCAAGTCTGTGCTTTTTAAATACTATAGTTTTGAAATTGAGATATTTCATCAGAATACTTTCATTTATTTTAACCTAGGGTATAATCAAGTATAACGAGATATTTTTTAATACAGTAAATTTTATAAACTATTTTTACTTACTTAAAAAAAACATTTTTGATAGCAGTATGCTTTTAAATTATTAACTCATAAAATTCCATGTTTTAAATAAATATTATTTTAAGTTCCGATGTTGGCGGAAATGAATTTTAAATTATGATTCAGTTAGATTAGTATTTTCCACCATTCAAAAAAATTTAAACAAAAAAATATGTATAAAAACAGCAAAAGAGCTGAGTTCTTATTTATAAGAGAAAGCTCGAAGTACCGTGTAATCGCGAAGGTATGCAGACACAACAGTTTATTTCGAAAATAGTTGAAAGAATTGAAAACATTCATCACTAGTGTTTGCATTGTAGTTTATATTTTAATTATGAAGGAATAGATATGTTGTTGAATTTTGGCGTTTTGTGCTTGAAATTTCCTTACTCTTATAATTTTTCTATGAAATCAATCAAATACATAGTCATCAATGCAATAAGCAGCCTATTTTTAAATTCTTTATAAAAAAAAAGGTAATGTATTACTAGAAAGGCTTATATAAGTGTTTAAGAATTACTTATGACTAACCTATAGTTGAACAAAATTGAAAAATTCGCCTTTGTATTAATATAATGTAATGAAAGAAAGAAGGACTTTTTGATACTTTTAGATTTAATAAATTAATTAATCTTATACTAATCAGGGAGTATTTTAATAAAATAATTTCTTGTCATTAAAAGTAGCAGCATATAACCCCCACTCAAAATTCTCAACTGGAAAAATTAAATGTAAATAAATTTCTGCAACTGTGCATAATCCACTATCGTTTCGTGCCTGCCCACTTTCCTTGATGAAACCATATAACAATAAAGTTCAGTTTTTCATATGAAGTAAAACTAATATAAGGTTTTGTAATTTAAAGAATATTTCTGATGTCATGTATAATATACAAAAAGCAATAACATTAAAATTATGAAAATCTTAAAGAGATATCCATATAAGAGTTGTAATATAAGCATAAACAGAAGTAATTAGGATAGATTGATCGATGAAAATTACACGAATGAATAAAAACTTCACTAGAGAATGCAACATTTATGAGATGAAAAGTATTAAAAAATATCAGAAAATTTAAAATTTTAAATGGATAAAACATAAAATGGAATTTTAAAAAATTTAAATTTTTTATCTTTATATTTACATGACAGATGACATTTTTTAGCCTTGTGTGACAGATCATTACATTTTCCAAAGGCCAGATTACGAAAACTCTGACCTTTGAAAAATGTAGTACTTAACAGAAACGTCATCCTAGGCTTTTTTACATTTTGTACTTGTATACGTTGGCGTATAATACAAGTCATACTTTGATTTCTTTCATTAGACTACAGTTGCCTTCCATCATCCGGTACTCTCATAAATTTCATTCCATACATTTAAAATACTTGTTTATTTCTCTATCAACCTAAAATTTTGTTTATTTTCAGAAAAATAATTTGACTTCCATTTCTTACATTAATACGCTTTTATTAGTTTCACCTGTATGTATGTATGTATGTATGTATGTTTATATGTATGTAACTGACTTTAGGGCTCGATTTTGCCCTACTTTAAGCGATCCGATTTAATTGAAACGTTGTAGATTTATCAAAGACACTAAAATAGTTTGATTGAGTTTATTATCTCAATATGATTAGGATCGCCAGGATGAGTGATTTCATTTTAACTTATGAAGAGCAATTGAACCCATGTAGAATGACATTCAAACCTACGTGGGACATTGGCACAACGGATAACGCGCCTGACTAGGAGATTCCCTGTTCGAATTCTCACTGGCTCCACCTATTCGCATTCAGCCTTTGTTTTACTCACAATTCAATTATTGTAAGAACTATAGTTCCAGTCCTCCGTACCGGAACCTCATCTAAATATTATAGTTTGAAAGCACTAAAAAACATGTTTTTAGAGTTAATCAAACAAAAAAGTAAAAAATAAATTATAGTTTAAAAAAACTAAAAAACACGCTTTTAGAGTGAATCAAACCAAAAAGTAAAAAATAATTGTTAGCATAAGAATAAAATGACTGTTCTAAAAGCGTGGGGTGCTTTGTATGGCATTTTTAAACTAACTCTGCATTTCGGAATGAAACTAGTGAAAAAATATAACAAGGGATATCAAGCACCCCACGCTTTTAGAACAGTCATTTTATTCTTATGTTAACAATTATTTTTTACTTTTTGGTTTGATTCACTCTAAAAGCGTGTTTTTTAGTTTTTTTAAACTATAATTTATTTTTTTAGAATTTATTTAAAGTTTATCTTCAGAGGAAAAAGATCACAGATTGTACACAGCGGCCTATAATCCATTGAAAGAAAGAAAAGGGCTATTGTTCTTAACACATAATTCTTAGATCATAAGTAGGAAATTATGATATTAGTAGTTTTGAAATTAACGGTAATTTTGTATTCATGCCTTTGTTGCCGTTCTTTAACGTTCATGCCTTTATTCTTAAACATTTTTCATGTTATTGTTATTAATTTTTTTAATTACCTAAGAAATAAAATCCTGATGCCTCTCAATATAGTGAATTTTGAGTGCTTATGGATCTTCTAATCATACTCTATATGTAACATTCCTTTTATATGATTCCGCCAGATTTTCTTGTCCATATGGCGTGGAGCAACACCATACCATTATTTAGAACAAAAAGCTTTCAATTCAAACCACCATAAAAGTAAAAATATCAACACTTCTTTTAAAAATATGGAAAAGTTTAATGTATATGCATATATAATTAATGGTAAAAAATTTATATATATATTATGATGCTTTCAGACTAAACTTAATCAATAAATGACATTATACTGAGATTTAGAAACGAAAAGAAAACTGTGATTCAAAAAGAAAAGAAAAAAAAAATCGTTCATTTACTTTTCGATATCCTCTCCACAAGAATAGAGGAAAACATTTCTATTAGTTAATAACAACAACATTTCTATTATTAATTATCTTAGGCTAGTGGAGACGAACCTTTTTGAGTATGGTGTGTAAACAATCAAAACAGAATTTAACTCAGGATCACATCTAGAAATATCCATAATGTTATGATATTTGCAGCTCTGATAATAAAAACAATTAAATTTTTGATACATTTATTTATTTAAAATCAAAAACAAATAATTTTTGCATTAATGACTTTTTATTGTTGAATTGCATTTCTTATATTAATTGAAGATTGCACTACAAGCTGTTCATAAATAAAGCTTCTCAAAAACCCATAGAGGGGAAAATTGTTATTGATGCCACAGTTAGATTTTGTGAATGTTAAAAGTTCTCAAGAAGTTGTTTCAAGTGCTCATGATTCCCTGCTTAGTGGGGCTTTTTATTTTTTTTAATTTTGCAAATGATTTCTTTTCATGTTCTCACTCTATATTCACTTGAGCCCAGAGGCTGTCTTAAAATTCAACAGGTAATTCAAAATCAATAATTTACACCTATAGGAAAACGTTTAATTTCAAAATATTGTACTTCACTACATCCGGATGTTTAATTAATTGTTTTTTTCCAGGTTTACATATTTATCAAACCTTTTGCCGAGCTAGTCAAATAGCGAATTCACAACGGATACTCTAAATGCTTGAGCTAAATTTCATTTTTTTCTGTTATACAGGCATTCTCGAAATGTTTTTTTTACTTACTTATATTTATTTGTACATCTCGCTCAAAAATTATAAATTTATTTTCAAAAGCTTTTATGCATCAAATCATAACGTCATAAATCTTTGCCTCGGGAAATGTACTTTCCACAAATAGCTCTTGTAATTTCCTTAGTTTCAATTACCTCACGTTATAGAATATAAGCAGTCCACTATAGGTGTAATCAACTTCTTGCTGTAAAAGTGCAAAACATTCGGCTTATGAAGATGCAGCTATTAACTTCATTATTTTTGTAACGAATGATGTTAAATCATTTAATTTTGTGAATTCCGCCTTACCACACAAAGCAGCTTCTGATGGATAAGACAATGAAAAAACACTGGACGTCTAGTAACTTCCATAAATAGTTTCCAAATCTCAAATGTTATCCGCTAAATTGGATGCTTATCTGTCGTCACTGACACAACTTCAGATTTATCAATGTTTAAGTCACGGAATGTTTTTCAAGTGTTCCTTAGTGGCGCCATCTATAATTACATATTACGTTACCTAACGTATTTATTCACATTGATTGTAATTTTCTCAACTTTCCTATATTTTTAATACCATCAAAAAATATAATAATGGCCAATCGAGTATTAAATATAACGTCAGTAATTTTTTCAAGAGAAATCAAACAACATTTATTTAATTATATGCTTAAATAATAACAGCATTATTTAAATAATGTTTGTTTGTTTGTGTTGAGTCGCATTACTCTGATATATGATGATGCTTCTACTAAATTTTGACTCAAACGTTTACTGGTAACATTTTTTTTTTTTTTTATCGTGAAATAGAACTGATGTACATTTTAGACGAGTTTCTTTGATACTTGTGAGGGCTGTTCGTGTTGAGCAACGAAGAAACTTATTGATGTATAGACCTCATACAAATTTGAGGAAGGAATTTCCTTAGTTCTTAAAGAAGTAAAGCTGCCTAGAAATGCATTAAAATTAAATAAAAAAGTGTAATATTATAAACGCAAGCTTAATTTTCTTTTTTAAATCTAAAACCCAAACAAAATATTTACTTATGTATGAAGTATTAAATAATTTTGTTAAAAACAAAATGCGTTATGTGAAACCCCAACTTTTAGATTTCTTTGTGTAATTTATTAAATAATATCGCTTTATATATATATATATATATATATATATATATATATATATATATATATATATATATAATGGCTTTTTTAAGAACGTGATGGATATACATTTAAAATAGTGACAATTTAACATATATATACGAAAACAGCTTGATACAGTAAATATTAATAAAAAAATTACTTATTGGGTAAGATTATTCCACTGACAGAAAATCAAGCAAAAAATAGAATAAAAGGTTCCTTTTAATGAAGCAAAAATTAATTAAAAGTACTGAAAAATAATGCATTTTGAATTATCTGATTCTAAATGAAAACAATTAAACAGAAAAAAAAATCATTCAACTATTATTACCTTTGCATTTTGTTAGAGAGGAAATTCCGGATTAGTATGGCAGTCAATTAATCAGTTCAATGTTATCTTCGAAAAAATAGCAGGAAATCGTAAAATTCCAAATGAGGTCCTGCCTCAACAAATTCCATTTCCAATCTGATGTATTTCCCAATCAGATAAGGAAAATATGCGCTATAGTTTCCCTCTTGCAGGGATTTACAAATACCCGTGGTCAATTATATATTTAACAGCAATTATAAAACAGTGAATCGGGAGAAACAGTAAAATAAGCCTATATTATTGTTCGATTCCTTTGCTGCATATAAACAGGGAGAAAAAAAAACTTTTTTACTGCCATGTGACTAAAATTATTTTATTACAACTTTAGGGAGTAACATCATTATATGGTGTATTGAGATTGCTAACAAAAATATATATTTGCATCCCAAATGCTATTTTTAAATTGAAAAAACTCCAGTAATTGTTTACTCTAGTAACTCTAGTCTTTGTTTCATGATAACAGTGAATACTGAGTTTTATAGTATGTGTTGCGTCGAAACCCAGGTCCCCGTGCATAGGGGAAGTCAACGCCCTATGTCCAGTAAACATCCTGTCTGTGGGGGTGTCTGGCAGGGGGTGAGATGACGAGAGAGAAAGAATGTAAGAAAGGGGACTTGAACAACCGTGACCAAAGAGAAAGGTCGTGTGCCAGTCCATCCTCGAGTGAGATGGCTGCCTAAATAAAGGAGATTAATTAATACAGTCCACTTCGTGTTATTCGTGTGTGTGTCGAATATTATTTGAGTTTATTTGTGTGTGATCGAGTTGTCGAATAATATGTACCTTCAATTTTAGATGTTATAAATACCATTATCTTATAAATTAGGCATAGAGGGATGAGTTTAGCCATGAAACACGAAAACTCAGAATGGTTTGGTTTGATTTTTCGCTCTACGATCATCTTGTTGCACACGAGGGCTAAAGAGACCTTAAAAATAGTGTATATTATCGAAGATTAGCATAATATACGGGAGAGGCGCTCATATGTTTGCTTTCTCATATGTTCATTGTATTTGTGTATCAATTGGAAATTCAAGCAGTTATTATACTAAACATGAGTAAAATGGGAAGATAATGATGTAAAACACTTATATGTATAATTAAAAAATCCCTAATTTAAAGTATTACAAAAAGTGTGATCTAGAAACATTAACTATACTGCCTAATATTTTTAAGCATAGAGAATGGATATTAATTGATAGGCATACTTGTTTTCTTATATAAACTATGAAAGGATATGAAATAAAAATATTGCGACATCAAATATTAAATTTTTTTTATTATTATTATTCAATGAAGTTTTACATAGAACAGAAAGTCAACAGTTTTGCAGTGAGTATTTAATAGAAAAGAATTTGAAAAGTGTACAAAGAATCTTTTTATCAAAGGAAAGTAAAAAAAATTACAAATAAGTGAGCTTTGTAAAAGTAAGCAATATTAAAAATAACAAAATTAAGTTACGACTAAAAAAAAAAGGTTTTAATAAATAAAACTAACATGCTAAAAATGTGTCTAAAATAATTTAAGTTAAATAATTATCAAATAATGAAATAGAAAAATGTTAAATCTCATTACAAGTTCCACTCAAACAAGAAAAATATATTTTTTTTTTTTTTTTTTTCACAATGGAAATTTATTTTTCTATACAACTCTTACAAAGCTCTTATTATAATCTGAGATTTCTAACATCAGATTTAAAATGCATATTAGTAATCATGCTGTCACAAAAATATGGCAAAACAGACTAATACTTATGGTAAAGTTTTAAAAATTGTATTTTGCAATTTGTTTTTTGTTCACAGAAGGCAATTTACAAAGAATTCTGCAAAGCTGAAAAACTTTTCCATAAATATTTATAAAATGTACATAAAAGCAACAGTATCAACTATTTACACATTTACAGGTCAGTTTTATAAAAAATATAAAACTGAATGACTGAAATAATAACATCACATTAATTGGCTTTTACAGTGGACAATATATTGAAAAAAATTAATACAATTTTCATTAAACAAATTTATTATAATAAATGGTAATACTATTAAAAAATTTTTTAATTATGAACATTTTTTTAATCGATATATAAAATTTTTTAATCAATTGATTACAACTTTTTTATTTAATCAATCAAGATACAAAAAGCAATTCAATCAAATGCAACAAAAATTTCAGTGATATAAAAGCCTTGTTGAAGAAGAAATTAATTATATAAATTTGGCATTTGGTATGTTAAAGTGAAAAACCACTCATCAATATTATTATTTCAAGAAAAAATATACAATAAATTTGAGTCAATGGATTTTATTTACAAATCAATCAAAATTTAAAATATTTTTTATAAAAAAATTGAGCTAAAAAATAATGTAAAATTTTGAAATACATTTATATAAGGAATAATTACACTGGCAATTTTTTAAAAAAAAATTTTATAACTATTTTTTTTCCTTCTAATTTTTATAACTGTAAAAATTAAGAAAGAAAAAAAATAGGATTTATTATTATTATTATTATTATTATTTGTGCTCTAAAATTTTTTTTTATTTAGTGCTAAAATTTGAAAATATAATTGTATTCAATTAAAAATAATTATACATTATACCTTAAATAATTTTAAAATACCATGGTGCTTATAGTATAGATATATTGATATCTTGAGTTGTCAGATTAGTTAAAATAGTTTTCATTTAGTTAAGTTTTAGAAATGGGTAATATTAAAACAAAATGTTGAAATATTTAAAAATTTTAAATCAAACTATCAATAAAAGAAATTTCTTAAAAAGGAAATTTTACTTAGTTTAATGACTAATATAACATTAATTAAAAGAATTTACAATTTTCTAAAATTATTCATAAAGAAAAAATTATTTTATTAATAAAATAAATTCTTCTTATTATAAAATAATCTGCTATGCAACTTTTAAATGCATGCATGATAACACATAGAAAATCATTTTTACAACATACAGTAAAGCCTCACTTACACATCACCTCTTTCATGAATCTGTTTTAAATATGCATTTTGAAATTTTAATTAAATAAATTACAAAATAGTACTTAATTTATTTATTTTTGCATCTCTGTTTCAAAAACGTTTTCGATTGCATGCCAATGAAATTCTCACCATTCCGAAATTCTGTTCCTTTTAATTCGTATTTCAGAATAGTCTCCAAGACTATAACTTGTGCAAGGGCAACAGGTATTTCGGAATGTGTGCATAATTATGTACAACATAATGATCCATCAGAATCAAACATATTAGTATTTCAATGAGCATAATTCAATTTGATCATAATTTTGATCAAATAATGAGCATAATTTTCAATGGCAAATAAAATCAAAGACAATCATCAGTGTAATTCTATTTGAAATGCATATAAATACATATGTAAATATTTTTATATAATTATTTTACGTTTACAGCCTCTGTCAAAATTAAAATAATAAATTAAACCAAATCAATAAATCCTTAGTAAAATCATTAACTAAAATGAGCTTAATGTTATATTTTTTTTTATTGTGCTTTAAAAACTGATTTAGAATTAAAATAATATCAATTGGTGGTAATGCAAGCCTCTCAAATTACAAATCAATTTTGGTCATGTTAATGCATAAGTGAGAAATAACTGTATCTTTAAAAAAACATACAATGAATTAAAAGACTACATACATACTCAAGCAATAAGTTGCACATAAAAATAACACAAAGCTTAGAGCAAGGGCTTCAAATGCTATATCACACATTATTCAATGTATCAATTCACTTACTGTTCGCCCACCAATAAGAGAAACAATTCTGTAAGCTAACATTCACCATTTTGCCTCACTCACAAGAAAGATAGGTTTTCAAAAATGACACACATCTCTCTGTGTTTCTCATCTGATATAAGTTCTCCATACTGTGCAAAAATAATGTTCAATCTCCTAGATGCATTCCTATTAATTGAAGTTCTGACTTAAGTGGGCGTACAATAGCTAGGCAAGTGTTTTCAGTGAAGTGAATAGAAATATCCACATTAGTGAAAAAAAATTAAATCCATCATGTGCTTATGACTGTGACTGTGAAGACGATGATGAAAATGATAGGAATCTTTTTAAAAAGTTCCACACACAAAAAAAATAAATAATTTACGTTCTATGAAGTGTGCCACTGATGCTAAATTACAGCGCCGGTTGCCTTGTCTTTCATATGATTAGAAAGTTTTCTAAACGTATTGTTTTTCTCGCAGTCTTTTTCACTAGATATGGTTGAATTGACACAAGCTTCTGGTAGTTTGGACTTGTAGATTTTGGTTGGTATGTCTGCCTTGTCAGGATCGAAGTCTATCATCTCTGATGATCCACTAGGCACAAAGGAGCACTGCTGATCTCTCGGTGGAACGGACTGCAGAGGATTGTGGTAACGGCAAAGATTGTTTTCTGTTAGATTGTTGGTTTTTTCGTCTTTTTCCAGCTGCTCCAACTTGCAGCTGTAGGTTCTTGGTAAGGAATTGCAATGTGCTTCTCTACCTCTGTTGGTCTTCTTGCGGCGATGATGCCAGTAATACCAAAAGACACCACCAGCAACTATTAGTAAGATCAACAAGGATAGCAACAGCACAAGAAGAGGTACATAATTCTTTTTATCTGAGAAGAAAGAAAAAAAATTAATGATAATCTAAAAGTTAAGCATAATAAAAAAGTGATACATATTGTAGTCATTACGTTGTCATAGACAAATACAATCTTTGAAAAGTTTGCTAAACACATTATGGTAATTAATTGCTTATAATCTGTGAATTATACATTAAAAAACCTGAGAATTTTGTGATGCAGATTATACATTACTGCATATAAATTGTCGAAAGTTTCATAAAAATCAATTCTGTAGGTCGCCACTTAGACATACCGAGAAAAAACTAAACCATTTCTTAATTATATATAAAAAAAAAGAAATTTAACAGTTGTGGACGATAAAAAGACGACGGACTTTTACAAAAGTAGACAAAGTGCGACGTGCATTCTACATCGGTGTATGTTAGTAACGATTGGAATGAAATTAAGATATGAATAAAAAACTATTTTACAGAAGACCGAATTATCAGGAACTGTGATACTAATCAAAATTTCTAGTTCTCTAGCAAATATAAAAATGACATATCATTAGAAAAATATCATATAATCTTGTTTTCAGTATAGTTCTTAAGAGCAGATCTTCTTTATGATATAAAACAGAACTTAATTCATATATGGTATTCAGGCACGAATCAACAGAGGAATATACGCCTCATCGGATTATACGAGATCTTTTATTTTTGGAGAACGTAATTACGCTTGTGGATTAAAAGCAAGCTTAACTTAACAAAAACATAAAAATATATTAAAAATTGTGTTTTTTTTTATCCCACTTAGTCGATGAACCCGTGGTTATGATGAAGGATAAAAAATGCAGCTTCTTTTTGTCCTTGACTTTGCGGCAAAAAGACATGGGGCACTTAAACAGAAAAATCAGACTTTACCCCACCCTGTTATACCTTCGGGTACTGGATACCCATTTTAGTCGCCTTTCAAGACATGAATGATCTAGAATGGGGCTATTCGAAGCCTGATCCACAGTGTAATTAAAAATTGTAATTACACGAAATTATAAAAATGTATAAAAGTATTATTTTTTAAAAAAAATTAACAATTAAAATAAATAAGTACTTTAAAGTCAATTCATTCTTAACTCAATTATAGAAAATACAGAAAAATAGAAATAAATAAAGTTTCTAGTTTTTACAACTTAAATCAAATTTTGAAGAACAAAATTTATTTATTTACTTATGACTTACGGCATTTATGATAAAGAAAATTGACATGGTGCTGATTTATGAATTAATGAAAGTAAAAAAAATATATATATTTATTTTAATTACCTTTATAATCTGCATTGACCATCGATGTTTCCACTTTTACTTCTATGACTCCGGTAAGAATTGTTGTGTTATGATGTTTCCGGCTAATTAGATCTGCTATCTTCTTTGTTATGTTACTCACTGTGTGAAATGTTTCGATCGTTGGCTTTCCAGTTGTTGACTGAAAATAGGTAAAAAAAAAAAATTAATATTGCAACTGTATTACTGAAATATTTGACTTGCTTCAGATAAACAATATAATTACTTCTTGATTTCTCATGATCAGAAAGGTTGCGATTTGGAATTTAATGAAATTGCAGATTCTTTGGTGAAGAATGCCAGAAGTCTGGATCAGATTGCTATTCCTACTTTCCTTGCAAAATCTAAACTTATTATTCTTTTTAAGATCAAAACTAAATACCAAATTACAGAACTAGAAAAACAACTACTACTCTCACAAGATTAAGGAGGAAACACCCCAAAAATATTAAGATCTCTGTTGAGGGCGTTAAAAAAATACCAAAAAATGTTGCAATTGCCCCGATGCCGAGCTTATTCCTCATCATGTCTTTGATTGTCCAGTCGCAGTTTTGCAATCGCCGTGCATTGTCTGGACCGTCTCTCGGAAGAGTATTTATACTTCGAGGTGGCAATCAGCATACTTAATATTATTCGGGAGCACCACGATATTTGATTCCTTTGTACTATTCAGGGATTAGGACAACAACAACATAGAATTACTACAAATTTAGATGTGGTGGACAAAATAGCCAAATTAAATGTTGTTATCTTCATCCTTTTAAATGCCACTTAGATTGTAAGTCTTACATGTCACTGGACAGATCCCAACTTGAAGCAATTTTCAAATAACAGTCTCAAAGAAATTAGTATTTCAGGTAAAAGCCTACTGTATAACTAATATACTAATAATGCCATTGAATTTTAAAAAACTTCCCCAGGAGAGAAAATTAATTACTACTTACTATTGTAACTTCTATACTATCTTCTTCATTGGCTTTAACACCACAGAGGACAATAACCATGTCTTTGCTTCTGTTGTTGAGCAGCATGTGCGTCAAAGGGAGTTTACGAACTTGACTGCATATTTCTTCTACAAGAATACCCTGAAAATTAAAATATTCGATAAACGAACTTAAATAATACTACAGGATTCTTTTAAGTAATTTAACAATGCCAATACAATGCAAACTTACATAATTCATTTTACTCTTGTCGAAGAAAGAGTTATCTTTGCACAGTTATTGCTGAGGACTGCATTGTTAGGTACACATTCCTCATCTGGAACAAGCTCTTGAGATAAGGCCTCCGAGCTGTTGTCACTTAAAATACACTTTCCATAAGGCTGGCAAGGAGGGGTGAAGCAGGTGTCAGAAGATGCAGCAACACAGGCTTGACCAGCGGGACATAATCTTCTTGTAGAATTTGGATCCAAATCACAAATACGAGCACCACACCACATCTATAAAAATTCAGATCATTTTTATTATAAGCTGATTATTATTTTTAATAAAATGGAGGAACAAAATACATTACAACATTTAATTAAATAAATGTAGAGAAAAAGGGTGACATATATTATACAAATAAAACAAAAAAGAAGAACTTAACAAATCAAAAAAAAAAAAAATAATTTTATGAAAAACAGCATTTAAATCTGAATAATGGATTACTTATTACCAATTCAAAATACTTCTCTGAACAGAAGAAAATAAATTATTGACTATCTCACAATATTGACTTATTATCTTCTGTCCCGAATAGCATTATTAAATGAATTTCTATGAAAACAGTTGTATAACAGCAAATAACATTTTTTTAATTTTTTATTATTTTTCAACTTAATTTCCACACATTACATGGTTATTTGCTTATGATAACATTTATTTAGTTTTTTTTTTTTTATAAATAAGGAATGTGAAGGAAAACAACTAAAATTCCAATTTTAAAATTGCTATTAGTGTGTAAATGTCGTGTTTATCTATGATGTTACTGAAGTTCAGTCATTTAATATTTTTCAAAAATTAATTCAATAATAATGAAAGAAAATGAAATATAAATCATTTATATTATCAGTTGGTGAATGCTAAAAAAAATCCATTTTTTTAAACCAATTGTTGAACAAAAATTAATTTACCTGAGTGCATTGTACTCTTCCCTTATTACAAATGCAAACATTGCAATCGTCATTCCAAATACTATTTTCTGGATGAACTTGTCCTTTCCATATGCAATAATCACTGCTATCGGCAGGTAACAAAGCTGAAAAAAATTAAATAAAATTTAAACTGGCTTAAATAAAAAATATAATAAAGTAAGGACATCAAAAAAATGTGAAGTTCAGGATGGTATTTATGTTGTAAACATTGCAATTGTTTTAAAAAATATAATACAGAAATAAAATATATATATTTTTTTTAATTTAAAAATAGGAAGTGAGAATAAATTTTAGGGTGAAATATTCATTGCAAACTCTTGCCACTAAATTAATTTAAAAATTATGTTAAGATAATATAATATCAGAGGCAATGAGAATAAGACTTACAAATGTTGCAATGCTGTCCTGTAAGGTAATTTGGGCACACACATCGATAAGTTCCAATCTCATCAACACAGGTACTTCCATGAGCACAAGGAGATGAAGCACATTCATTTATGTTGATGCGGCAATCAGGTCCAATAAAGCCATCAGAACATTTGCACATAAACCAGTTCACTCCGTCAATGCATGTTCCATTATTATGGCATGGGTTTGGGTTGCAGTCGTCAGAATCTTTTATAAATAAATAAAAAATATTATCAATATATGATAACAATAATTATATTGTTAAATCAACAAATAGAAATTATTATGTTACTCTTGTAGTCTTTGCTGTTAAAAATATGCTTGTCATGATGAAAAAAAAATCAACGGGAACGTTTTCATACAGAACAAAGTGAAATTAAAATGATAGCCATGTTACAATTTTAAGGCCCTAATATATGACTATTTGAAAAATATTAAAATATTTTGAGAGATAAAAAATTTTCCATTAAAACAATAAAAATTAACTATTTTGAATTGAATTTTCAAATAAGTTATTATGCTCGGTTTGTTTTCGACTATTATTAATATATTCTTCTTCATTGGTGCAACAGCCCCATTGTGGTTTAAAAACGTCTGTCTACTGGCAGATTTCGTGACAGGAGATGGTTTCTTTTCACAGAGTAAGATTATTAATCCTATGCCCAACAGTCATATTAGACCGGGACTTACAGGTTTCAAAGTAGATTCCGAACCACTACAAACATCGAGACTACCGCCAGGAGTTGAACCGAAACCCGTGGCACAGAGCGCTAATTTACTCTGCCGTCACGCTGCTATTAAGATGTTAAATGCTTTTCAATCTTTGACCAAACTATTTTTTTAATTTATAAAAACTATGAATATCTTTGTTAACATAATTATGCTCCAATATCTTAACGTTTTAAGAATCTTTGATAATACATTGAAACTATTATCAATAAAAAATATCTAAGAAAAATAAATGCACAATTTTAATAAAATGGAGAAACTGTTTAATACTTTTGAAGTATGTTGCTACCCAAACAGTTCAAAGAATATTTCTCACCATATTGGCACAAAGGTCCTTCGTATCCTTCTCGACATATGCACAGGAAGCTAGTTCCGATATTAACACATGTGCCGCCATTCAGACATGGGTTGGAGTGACAGCTCGGATTTTTAGCTAGAAAAAACAAAAATGCTACTTTAAAAAGGCTCAAAAACAATATTTTATTATTATTCTACTTGTTCATGATATTATCCTTTCATGACATTTTAACTATTAAACACATTTTAATTTTTATTTAAAAAATTTATTTGGCTGTTAATCATATTTACAGAAGTACCGAAAAAACAGAAAAAGGAATTAATTAAATTGAAAAATAATAAAATTTCAATATAGTAGTATGGAATAAGTTACCTATTTGACAAGTGTGACCTTCCCATCCGGATTTGCAGTGGCACCTGAATGTCTCACCCATGTCAATGCAAGTTCCACCATTCTGACACGTACTCAGATCGCAATGAAAGTGCCCTGAAAATGACAACAAATTAATTTATTATGTAAGAATTTTTTTATTATTACAACATAGAATATAAAACATTGCATAAATAAATGATGAAATACTTTGAAAAATAATGAATGGATTATTAAAGTTACCGTAATTATCCTGCCTATATGTCCTCAATTCATAGGTGTAATATTTGGCTCGAAAAAAATAAAAGATTTCGTATATTCTGAGGGATACTCACGCGTGTTCTTTGAGATGGTTTAATGCCAATCAAGTTCTGTTTTTATATTCATGGCATAAAATTGACAAAACTTTTTTCAGTTTTAAAGAATGTTACTTCATGCCACAGTTATGTAGAGAAATTTATTTTTGATATATGTAATATAATAGAAATTGGAAATCATCATAGCTCTTAAATGCATATCGTCAATATGCATTTCAGAGCTATGATTGCTGAATATACCGGTTCTCGTTAGATCACCGAAGTCAAGCATCAATAATGGGGAGCGGTCAAATGACTTGGGTGGGTGACCACCTGGGAACAATTTTTGCCGTTGGCAAATTTGGGACCTGAATGGCCGAGTGTCTTAAATTTGTGGCGCTCGGTGCCAATTATTTCGGGTTCGATATCCCGGCTGCCATGGATGTTTGTAATGGTTCGGAATCCACTTTAAGCCGTAGGTCCCGGTCTTCTATGACTGTAAGAGCGTCACGGAGCAAAAGTCAGGCTTCTACCTACGGGTGCTCCATCACAACAGAAGCTGCTTCCTTCCCCTTCAATCATGAGTCCATATGGGCTTGGCCAGCCAAATGGGATAAGAAACAACAACAACAACAACAGAGCTATGATTGAAATAAAAAAAAGCGGGGTTTTTTTAGCATATAAAACGCGGGTTAATGAGGCAAGAAATCAGATAAAAATTTCTAAAAATTCAGTGACAAAATGAAAACGGCAAAATTATGAGTTTTAACGTTATAACGTTTGTTTTTCTTGCCCCTTCAAATAATAATTTATATATTCACCAATTGAATAAATTCTACCATAAATTATTTCATGACATATTACTACTATACGATTTTATATAATGACTTTCGAATCTCATATTTTAAAAAATAATCTGTCACCAAGAATTTTAATAGCAATATTAGATGCTATTTTCATTGAATATAAACCATGCATGTATATCATCATCAACATCATCATCGGCGCAACAGCCCCATTGTGTGCCAAGGAGTCTGCGTACTGGCAGATTACAAGATGAGAAATGTTTATATTTTTACGAGTTATCCCTTAGATAATAATAACACTAGTTAAAAGTATAAAATGGAAGTTAATGCAATATCCTTACTTGAGTTGCAAGTTTTTCCTTTCCATTTGTCTTTGCAATTGCAAATATAATCTGCAATAGCGTCGATGCAACTTCCATTATTCTTGCAAGGATTTGGATCACAGTCATTTTTATCTAGAAAAAAAAATTATGCATTGACTAAAAGAATTTCTCCATTTAGTATTGTATCGTAATATTATATGTTGCACAACATCTATAAAATTGTATTAAATTAAATATTAATTAAATTTATGCAATAAGGAAGAAAATTTACTAAATTATAAATATTATATTACGAAATAAATATTATATATATTATATTATATTTACGAAATTTAAAAATATTTCGTAAGAAACGATAACTAATAAAATTTTAATTTAACTTAAAATAAAAGAATAAAGTGAAACAATAATTAATGAAAATTAGCGTGGCAAAGATGTTGATTTTGTAATATTCAATAGCCACTAGAAAACTTTTAATGAATCACTAATAACTAGCAATCAAAATAAATTTAGATGAACAACTGTAAGTAACAATGGTACGAGATTATTAATAGTATAGGTATAAATCTGATTTTACTTTTCATAATAAAAAAAGTTTCTGAAGACGTAATTAGAATATTTCATACATATGTATGAAACTTCTATTGATGGTATTAGCACTACTTTTTTATTAGCACAGCTCTTCATTTAATGGGTATAAGAGTAAATTTAATTGGTTCGAAATATGTATTATCAACATTTTAAATAGATTATAAAATATATTTTAGAAAGAACTATTAAAAAGATTTATTCACTGACAAAAAGATTCTGCTAATTTTCAAAAATAATTCGTACTTATTTGACAGAAACGACCTTCCCATCCCTCTTGGCAAAAGCATTGAAACGAGTTCAAACCATCAACACAAGTGCCGGCATTTTTGCAAGGAGAAGACAAACAATCATTTATATCTGAAAAAATAAATAAATTAATTAAATTAAAAATAAAAACATTATTAAGTTATAAAAATATGTTCAAAATAAAAACAACTATGGAAATTATGGAAGAAAATTTATGAAAAGTTATCTCACACGTGCTTTCTCGTAAAGTGTTTTTTCCCCCATTAATACTCTTGGTAAGTATGTGAAGTCAACCAAAAAATTGCTGATTATTGAGTCGGATATTTTATACCGACTCCCGACTCTTTGCTGGAATTTTATGTACTATGATCTTTACTAATAGATCAAGAAAAAATATGCGTTAAATAAATTCAATGACTTTTTATTGAATTTGTATATCTATAAGAACACTTTTTACTTAACAAAGTATTTTTTAGGGTTTTAAAGGTGTAATACTTGTACTACTTAAAATACAAACAGAAGACAATTGTACATTTTAATCACACACAGAGATGCTATATTTGTAAGACATTAAAAGTTTTTTGTTCTTAATAATAACAGAATTATAAGATCGATTCTGAAAGATTTTCTTTCATAGCTGATACAAAATAATTTCTTAAAAGCCTCAGTGCTGAGAAAAATCTCTCAGCACTTATTTGATTTGCTGCTAAAGCAGTAACTGTCTTTGCTATTGAAGGATACAATTGAATTACACCCCAAACATTTAACTTTCAACATAAATTCCTAGAATTTTGAAAAAAAAAAATTATTTTTATAAAAGAACCAAGAATCGGATTTTTTAAACCGATTCCTGACTCCAACTCCTTGCATCTGGTTCTGACTTCCCTCTTTTGGTTTTAGGAAATGAAATTTAATTTTTCAATGCAACATTGAATTTAATTTGTATAACAGTTCACTAGTTTCAACCTTCAAGAATATCAAAGTAAAATGATAATTATAATGAACAAATGATATTTAAAATAAAAAAAAAATGAATATTGCAAAAAAAAAAGTATTGAAAATCAACTTATTTTGAAATAAAAATATTTACATTCGATCGACTTAAGAGAAACAACTTACTTTCGTGACAATATTTCCCAGTGTATCCAGGATCACAGACACAAGAGAATCCACCCATGTGATCATTCACACATTTTCCATGATCACCACACAAGCTGGACGACATATGTCTCATACCAAGAGATGAGTTGGGAACCACTGTTGCGCATCGGTCAGTTGGGACTGTAATTAAAACATAGGATAAGAGAAAAATATTGCAGATAAAACAAATATAAAATTCAAATTTATGATTGTAAACATAATATATATACCATGCAACAGTACAAAATATGATTAGTTTTTATAGGTAATTTTAAAATAAAATTATTTTCAGAAAGAATGATTCATTGCTTTAAAATTTCAGTAAGTGTCCTACAAATTAAAAATACAATTGATTCAATAATTTATTCTACTATAAATTCAATCATATAATAAATCTTATTAGCATCGTATTTTTCAAATTATGAAATTATGTAATATATTTATAGTGACCAGTACAATAATTAATAAAACATTACCTTCACAAGGAGGATTTGACATGGAATTTTGGAATCGAACAGTTCTTTCCCTGGAATCCTTTTGGACATATGCAAGTGTAATCAAATTGTCGATTCAGACAAGGATGCTCCATTGTGACAAGGGTTTGGATGGCACAAATCATCATCAATCTAAAAAAAATAATAAAATAAAATAAGCATTTTCAATTATTTAAGTTTATCAAATTAAGATGCAATATTAAAGAAAGGACTTACACTCCATTTCACTGAATAATTTTTTTCAAACCAAGAAACAAATGAAATATATTTTCTGAAATTTTGAATCAAAAAAGACCTTCAGGAGTAAATCATTTAATGTCATTTATGTATCTTAAGAAGTTAATCATAATTTCAAAACAAGCAAATTATATATCCATAAAATATATTAGAATTGGTTTAACAATTTAATTGCCAGACTAATTATTATTCGCAGACAAAAAATGCAATTCATTAATTAATATCAATTCGATTCAATTATTTATTTTTCTATGAACAAAGTTAATAAAAATAAATTAATTTAAGTAATACAATTATCCAAGCATTAAAATTATAATGCTACATATAACTATAGTTAACTGTTAATAAATAATTAAAATTAATTAATCTTCAAGTAATAGATTTTTCAAATATTCTTTTTTTTGTGTGTGAGCACAGTTTTAATCTTCTTCATAGCAATATCATTTCTCAGACATAATGTTCATTTATCAAATGCCAACATTCATGCACTATATTCTAAACATATCATGTTTGAACTTAACTAGATCAAAATGAACTTACTTCACAGCGATATCCTTTAAATCCAACAGGACATATACAACGATAATCAGCTATCAAGTCCACACATTCTCCACCATTCAGGCACGGATTGCTGGCACATTCATTGATGTTGGTTTGGCATTCTCGCCCGGTAAATCCAGGAAGACAAGCGCAGTGGTAGTCGTTGACCAGATCTATGCAAGTGGCACCATTAAGGCACTGGCCAAGACAGTCGTTGAGGTTCTGGTCACAATTCTTGCCACTCCAACCAGCCAAGCAAGTACATTGGTAATCGCCAACTAAATTGCGACAACCTTTGGCGTTAACACAAGGGTTGGTGCTACATTCATCAGCATCTGCGAAAAAGAAAATTAGTAAGCTATTTGAACTTATATGTTTACATAATATTCTGTTATTAAATAATTTGTAAATTTAATAAACAATTTAAGGATTTATTAAATATGCACATGCATTAAATGAATTAGTGTAATTGTTTTTAGTGAATAATAAAGTGTACAAAATGAGTTATATAAAAAAAGTAAATATTATTATTTGTTAATATATATATATCTATATATATATATATAGAGAGAGAGAGAGGGGGGTGCATTAGTTTATGTCAACTAGATAGCACTTGAATCTCTCCCTAGAGGAACTGTGAACTCCGAGCTGCAAAGAGGAAGGAGAAAAAACTGAGATGATGAGATGAGTAAGCTGTAATCATGATGGTAACTCTGAAGAGCATTCGAAGAAATCATTTAAGATGAGATGATTTCACAGCACTCATCGTCTCATCATCTTAAATGATTTCTTCGAATGCTCTTCAGAATTGCGATGATTGTTGTGAAATTACTTAAGATGATGAGTATTGTGTTATTAAATAATGTTAAAAAAAACCTAGACCATTGAATATTGAAAAACCAAGATCTCTTTATATATATTTAATAGAACTTAAATTTGTAACTCTTTGACTAGTAAGTATCAAAATTAATACAAGTGAATTAGCTTCGTTAAGTCTTTGGGAAATTAGAGCTTTATAAAATGACAGAATGATTGCAATACTAAATCCCACAAGTTAATACATTAGAGAATGAACAAGACTGCATTTATTAATCCTCATAAAACTTGAATTTCTATTAAGAAACTTAGGAATGAAATTATGATAATTTAAAAGTAGGTAAGTAGTAATAATTCTTTTATATGCACAATAAATTCTTCTTCAATGGCGCCACAGCCCCATGGTGGGTCAAGGCCTTTTACCTACTGGTATCATCAGAAACATGAGATGTTGTCGTTTTATGGGATAGGGTTGTCAGCCCTACAACCAAATCTCTAGTCATATTAGACCGGAACCTATGGTTTAAGGTGGATTCTGATCCACTAAAAACATGCATGGCACAGTTGGGGCTCGGGCCCGAAACCTGTGGTACCGAGCGCTAGTCACTCGGCCATCATTCCCCCATGAAATAAATTATCTTTCGTAAATTGATGAAGTGAATCTTGCTTAGTCTACAAAACAACATTTTGCTAATTTTACATCACATTTAATCGAAATTTTGAAATGGAACAATAACAACAACCGTAACTTTGCATATTCTACAATCAACAGACTGCAAATCCAGTTGTTCTCTTTAATCAACTGTCAACTTACCAAACTGGCATTGGTTTCCTTCCCAACCCGGATCACACAAGCAACGGTATCCATTCACAAGGTCCAGACAAGTTCCACCGTTTATGCAAGGGTCGGATTCACATTCATTGATATCTGCAAAAGAACGCCATGATCAGGACAAAATATCATAGAATAAGTTTTAAACCTGAGTAAAAATCTATTTTGATTCTGAACATAGACTGAATGCTGTTACAGTAACTAATGGCCAACCACTAAGAAGAATTTTCAGATAATATACAGTATACAGTGTTGACGATAATATTTTTAATAAAATTATACAATTGAATTATTAATGTCATAGAAATATTTAGTAAAATTTTATTTTGTTGATTTACTGAGTAAACCTAATGACTTCTTCATTGGCACAACAGCCCCTTGGTGGGTCAAAACCGTCTGCCTGGCAGATTTCGAAACATGAGATGTTTTTCTTTTTATGGAGTAGCCTTGTCAGTCCCACACCCAACAGTCATATTAGACTGGGATCTACGGTTTAAAGTGGATTCCGAACCACTACAAATGTCTATGCCACAGCTGGGACTTGAATCCGAAATCTGTGGCACCGAGCGCTAGTCACTCGGCCATCAGGCCCCAAACCTAATGACTGCTTTAAATAAATTAATTCCTATAAATCAATTTAAATTATCTGAAATTACAGGTATCAATTTTATTTAATTGTTGGATGTTATATATTTCATCATACATGCAACTACTTAACAATATTTGTTAATTATCAATCAATAAAGCTATTAAAATAGCTTAGGCAATAGAAATAGGCAATAGAAAGAAATAGACAAAAAATATTGTAGCCAAATGATTTTAATAGATTTATAGCAAATAATAATAACTTAGTATATTTTAATTGATAAAATTATTTTCTAATAGCCTACTTGTCTGACAACGGTTTCCTGTCCATCCTGGAAGACATGTGCAAATGGATGTGTTGTTGATCTCAGAGCATGTGCCTTGGTTCAGGCAAGGGGAGGAGGCACAAGGATTATCAACTAGAAATGTGAGAAAAATTAATTAATAATAGCGCTTTATAGAAATCAAATGTTTGTTGAAATATATACAATAAAATCCTTTAAATTTCTAGTGAAGATAAATTTTAAATTCATACCTATATCACAGTTAGTTCCCGAAAATCCTTCAGCACATCTGCAAGTGTAATTATCCGGAGCAGCATTCACACATGTTCCGCCATTTTGACAAGGCTCATGGGTACCACAGAAATTCAAATCTGTAATGGAAGGAGAAAGGGATGCAACAGACATGACTTATAATTAAATTATGATCAAAATTGAAAAAAGAATTAATGTAATTCGAATTTTACAATTTTTTTAAATTCAAGTATCTTAAATACCAGTTGGATTTTAATATACACTGTTTTACAACTACCTATTTTACCACAATTAACATAGATGTATAAAGAAAAAATATATATAACATTTGATGTAATGAAAAAAAAAAACATACTGAAATAGTTACAATTTGTTTCAGAACATAAATATTATAACTAATTACTTTTTGATGAAAATTTGCAGTAATTTTTAATTTCTCCATCAAGCAATTTTATAAATTCTAGGAAACTTAAAATATTAAATAAGAAAAATACATCTTACAGTTCAAAAGATGCTCAATAGATGGCAGCACGAAAACTTATTAGTATTATTTTTCATCATCTATCTTAACCACATATGACTTTATTTTCGTTCGAGAAGATGAAATTTAATCTTTATTACAGTATTCTGTAAATAATTCTCACATGATTTTTACCTTACTAAAATCTCCAATATTTTAATACGAACAAATGAATATGAGATAACCTTTTAACTGCTTATTAAAACATTAAAATTTATACATAAAAAGTGATATTTTTAAATTAAATATAAATTTCCAAAAATCTTCATAAATGTAATATTCTATACAAAATATAGAAAATAAATTAAATAATATAAGTAAGGGATATTATGTACTAGAAAATATAAAAGACTAATTATAAGAATATATTTATACCTCCATCACACAGAATTCCACCCCAGTTAATATCACAAATGCATTGCCATGGAGAACCATTGCAGTAGCCATGTTTGCAGCCAGGATAAGGCATACACTGATCACACAATTCTGATTTCCAACCTGGTCGACACCTAAGTTAGAATATATCATAAATTAAACTAATATACATCTAATTTTTTAATGTATATATACTTCAGATATATAAAAATTATTTTTAAAAAAATTGTGAACGAAAATTTATGTTGGTACTTTTATTTTTACTAGTCAATCATACAGAAACTATATGCTTACTTATACATATGTTAGTTATAAACCATCAATATAAATATGTTCTTTTAAGTTTGAATCGATATTCTTTAAATGTATATAAACATAAATTATGTGCTCATACTAACTTAAATAAGATCTTTAAAACCTCTTGTATACAATTGCATTTTCAAAACTTTCCCAGTAAATGTTTTTTTTATGTTTATTTTCCTCGAAAATATGAGACATCGTATTTTTAACATCAAATTAATATGTAATGGTACTTTTTTTTTTGTAGTATTCCCTAATCTCAAGAACGGTTCATATCTTAATAGCATCAAATTCAAACAAATATATATACATATATATTTCAAACAAAACAAATTCAAACAAATCAAATATATATACATATCAAACAAATATATATGCAATTATATTCAAAAAAATACATATTTCTTATCTTTATTCTTTTTTTTTTTTAAATATCTGCTTTGTTACTTTTGTAAATAATATATAACAGAAAATATTACAATATACATGTGTTTTTTTTTTTAATTTATATATACTTCAGATATATAAGAAAAAATTTTTTAACATGAACGTAAATTTATAATGGTATCAACTATTTTTGTCAATCTAGTTTGAATCGATATTCTTTAGATGTATCAAAACAATGCTCCAGAAAACTTTTATGGGCTATAAAACTTAATTTCTTATTTTATCAGCTTTCCTACTATTGATAACTTTCTGCTGAATATTCAACAATACTTATAAAACAGCTTTTACTGCATAATAAATCTTAATGTGATAATGATGTTGTTCTGTTAAATTATAAGTAGAATGAACAAGTAGTTTTATAAACAAAATATTAAATAAACTTCCTGCAAGTTAAAAGAAAATATAAATGATTAAAAAATATACAAGAGTTTAAATCATTAAAATATGGTATTCTTACCTCTCTAAAATAAACTGGCTTTTAATCTGTATAGTTACTTTACCTTTATTTTAATACTACAACAATGAATTTTTTTGTTTTTGAAATGAATATTAACTATGAAACTGAATCATTGTTAAAATAAGTTAATAATGGCATTGAATAAACAAAAGCCCATAAAAGTTTTATATTGTTGAAATTATTAAACCGACCATTAATTAACAACTATTTTCCCTTTAACGGCATTATTTCTTGGAAAGCATTCAGCAAAAAAAAAAAAAAAATTATCCAAAGATGGGATTGTAACGCTATGATTATAATAATCTACATGTTAATCCTAAGTCATAAAATAGTAACTACTGCTGTTTATCAATACCATGATGTCAAGAACGTACCAAGGACAAAAGAGCTAAGAAATAATGGTCGTAATCTTGTGGAAAACAACAGACTGCATTTGGGGAACTACAGGACAGCAAATCAGAGATTACTACAAGGTACGACCAAATTACAAGTTCCATACAAGGTAAATAATATTTTGTCCTTACGTAAAAGTAACATTAATAATAGAAGCTTTGCGAAAAAACTAGTGGATTACAGACAGCATGCTCCTGTACAGAAATTAACCAGGCTGAATTCCTACATTAATAATAGAAGAAATACCGTACCTCAACCACTTCAGCGAAACAAAAAAGTTAGTTTAACAGCAGTCCAATCAATGAACACGAAAACAGTAAGAAAACCAAACAATAAACCAATCAATGTAGCGGCAAATAAACTGATCGAAAAAGCGACGTTTTTGAGAAGAAATTTACAACCACCAAATTATATAAAAATTTCACCTAGGACAGATAATCATCAACTGAACGTTACTCAAAATAATAAAACCAAACGATATTATGCAGGAAATCAAAAAAACGGAAAACAAACCCATAGGCAGAAACCAGAACCCTTTTTACAAAAATTCGCAGGTAAGACCTTATATACTATAGAAATATTTTTCATTTTAGTACCTGTAGCAAGTTTACTAGCTGCCATCCTTGGCCTAACAAATTACTGCTATGCACGTAAGAACAGTAAAAGCGATCACCAGGGCTCAAATCCATCTATAAAAGACCACTCAGAATCGACAATTGGCTCTGCATTGCTGGGATCCAATTCGCATGGGAATCCCAACCCACATTTTACTAAATCAGAGACTGATATATGGAGAAGCCTAATTGCCAATGAATTTGATGGAGAAGGAGATCAAGTAGGCAAAAGAATGAAACTTGAGAGATGGATGTACCAGAAGTGCAACTGCTGTCCGGATGAAATTGAACAGAAAAGAAAAGTAGACCGCTACATCCAAGAGATGAAGGCGTTGAAAGACAAAAGATTAGCAGACGTTAACAGAGATAAAGAGTCAACGGAACATAATAATCCAAATAGAATGCTACCTTCGAATGGCGTTCCATCTAATAATTCTCCTTACTCAAGTGGTACCCGGCGATCAGGGTCGATTGGAGATCTGCCGTACAAAACAGATCAAAATAACAGCATGCGTACTTTTGATTCCCACAATACATTCGGTAAGAAAGAAAATAAAGATAGGAACAATCGGAAATCAAGAAGTAAAAAGAAACGTGACAAATATCTCAAAGATTCTGTGAATAAAATTTCTTCAGAACCTTTCCAGCTTCCTCGTACGCATGCACAAATATGAAGTCAAAGAAAACTTACGAATATCGATGGTGAAAACAATAACAAAGTACTGGATACAAAAACAATAATTGTAAAAACACTAAGACATTTAAATGAAAATAGTTATATATTATTTCGTTGCTTCAGCAATCAATGAATATGTTTTTTTAATTATTTGTAATAAAAAGCTCCTAACATTTGTGCATTCATTAAACAAGTTGTTATATTCAAGATAAAGATAAAAGATTAAGAATAAGAATTAGTATTCTCATAAGTATAAGAATATTAATATGAATTCTTGGAAGAAGATAAGATATAAGAATTCTTTATTCATAAGATCTAAAGAATCTTTTTTTAATATGACTTTAAGTATTGAATATGTAATTCCTCCTTTTTAACAGCTAATAGTGAATCATGCAGTTTTGCTAGAATATAGTGCGTTTCTTTTGACAAATATTAAAATTTTCTTTGTGATTTACATTATTTTACTCATTTACCAAAATCATTTGCACTAAAATTATAATGATAAATAGTGAAGTAAACTTCCATAAATGTACAACCTTACGAAATCATGAACCGAAATATCTGTACATTGAAATTTATTTTATTATTCATCCCGTTAGTTAACTAATAATGTAATTAAAATGTAGATATGAAATATCTATTATTCCATACACCTCACAAATGGATTTTTAATATTCTATTCTAACCAAATAACCAATAAATATCTGAATTGTCAACACGAACAAAACGGAATGATAATAACAATTTGTCATCCAAAAAAAAAAGCAACAAAAGGAATTCCGATACAAAGGCCACTTGTCTGCCATCCGTCTTGGTCAAATAACGAGAAATAAAAATGGCTAAGTGAAGGGACAAAGACGTCTAGTGGAGCAGAAAAACTAGCAAGTTGGAAATCCTGAAAGAGACGCAAACCACTCGTATCACCGGCTTGTCACAGAGCTTCGACCATCTGTGGCGAGGTGGTCATCCCAACCTTGCCACCTCTAGGGTCACGAACTTTTTCTTATGAATTTCCCACGGGAACAAATTCCTCCGCTGCCTCAAGAAGACTGGACACGCAACAGTGGCCATGCGGGTGGAAGCTTCATTATTGGGATTCTGGGTCATTTCTCCGTTCTTGGCTCTTTTAAAATCTCTCGCTACCGGTTTAAGTTTATTAAAATTAGATTAAAAAAATTTCTCGATACAAATGATGCAGGCACTTCGCATGATTCTTGTATTAGATTTACATAGTTTTTGACTAAATTTACTACATTTTAATAATGTGTGATTCTTAAGGTAAAATTTAGTTAAATGTTAATATCTCATTGACTACCTATGTGTGCTTCACATGTATTATATTTCATCACGATGTTATAACATGGCGCTGCATGTGTTATTTAATCACGGGTCAATAGATAGCAATCGCATCATATGTGTTATAATATTATGAAAGACACCTTAACTTGATGCAATGCCTATGTAACTTTAAAATAATTATGCAATAGCTATTTGTTGAAACATAATTATGGTAATAAGGCTTTCTGTTGTCACATCTGCACACGAATGCTAATTGGAAGGTCAGTAAAATTGGGCAAAATATATATGTGTGTATATACTCATAATTTGAGGCCATTATAAATTTTATTGACGAAATTTATAAGCATGCGGAAGAAACTTCAATTTGTGATGAAAATGTTGGCTAATTCTCAATACATTGCAATTTGTTTAACAAAAAGCAGATTTCGATATAAAGAACACGTTATTTCATTTTATACGTTTCTCTGTCCTGAACAATTTAAAAAGCTGCAAAGCTGCTAATCATCAGTATAAAAGTTAAGAATGCTGCGATATATTTACTCCATGTCCATATCACAAAATATATATATAAAAAAAAAATTACAAGTGAGTGCAAGAGACTAGACTTTCAACCAAATTATCTGCATCATTTAATTTTTAAAACTTATTGCTATATGTGTATATAATTTGGAATAAATGTATATAATATATGTAAATAATTATTATCATGAGAATTCGTTACATAAAATCTGAGTGTATTAATTTTATTCACAAAAAAAAATACAAGTTGTATCAGCAAACCAAGATATTTCTTAAAAGATTCTAGCCTTTTTTTTCTTGTGTGACCTCAGCTTTTCATTATTCCTCACAATCGACACCGAAATGTCCGTTGATAAACCAACAATATCGCGCATCGCAGGACGCCGTGACATTGAGATAAGGAGAGATGCGTATAATTTCCTTTTCGGTTGCACTCTATCACAACACGGCATCATCACTTGGCATGCAACAACACGGCTCGCCACTTTCGTTTCGGTCACGCAGATCAACCCCAATCCGCATCGACAGCCAGAGGAATAATTATGCCAACTTCCACAACGGCAGGAAGCTGATACCGGTGGATGTCGCGGCCATAAACAGAATTCTTAATCAAGAAATCTGAGTCTTTAGCCCAATTAAGCCACATTTGCATACCTTGGAGACTTTTTTTTTAATAAAAAAGAAATATTGGTGGGAGAGTCAAATGGCATAATAAGAGATGGAAACATTTTTTTTTTATTTTAAATCTCCAATTAAAATAAGATGGTGCTTTGAATGTTAATATGGATATTTTTTTTCCCTTGTCCAAGGAAAATTTAAAAATTCGAATCATAAAAAAGTAGCCAGTAGCGCTAATGTGGTATTTAAATAAATTATCACGATAAAATATTTTCGTATCTTCAAAAGTTTTCTATTTAAATACCAGAGATAAGTAAGTTTTTAATCTTTATATTCGTTTGCATTCATTTTAGTTCAACATATATGTCAGTATAATATTTCTGAAATATAAAGCAGCTACTTTTTTTTTTTAATTCTTACTCAGCAGAATAACTCAAATCAAATTTTTAAAATTTTTAAGATGAAAAATTAAATTCTGGCTGAGTATGGCAAATTTAGATTAGCAAATCTATTACATCTATCGTGATGAGGAGATTAAAATTATGCAGGTTGTCCGTGAAAGATATTTAATATTATAAAAAATAATAATGCAAAAGACGAATGTCTTGATGAAATATATTATGCGGTAAAAAAATAAAAAGAGCATGAAGTTTTCATGTGGGCTCCTTTAGTAATAGAAAAAAAGTTCAATTTTTAATTGATTTCTTGCCAGATGATTAATAGAACTGAAAGAAAATGGGGATAGTAACTTTGTTTTCGATACATCAACTTTAAATAATGTTTCAATACGTCATTTCATTTTTATCTTATTAATTTATTTTAAAAATTAAGATCTTCTTCTTCGACATTCTGTATAATAAAAGATAATGCTGAAAAGTTAAAGGAATAAACGTTTTATTAATTATTTCCGAATCCCCCCCCCCCCCCCAAAAAAAAACAAAACTTCTTTTTTAATTTTCTTGAGATAACAAAACCTCAAATTTACTAATTTTCAAACCAGTTTAAAACAGTGATGGTATAGTAACACTTTGTTACAAATCTGCAGTAAAATTTTACATTTCACAAAATATATGTCATAACAAAACAACGTAAAAGTCCAGTACATGGAACTTTTAATAATTAGTTCATCTATTTTAATAACATAAAAATTGAATACTCACTGGCATTCACCTGGTTTGGTACAGAAACCATGTTCTGGATGGCAACCCAATTTGCAAACAGCTAGGGAAAAAAAGAAGGAAAAAAACATATAAATTGTTATTTAAAAGGCTAAGATAAATCTTTAAAAATAATAATTTACATATATTTGACAGGAAAGGATATTTTCTTAAAAGTACTACCGATTTGATGATCGGAGTGGTCTGGTGGATAGCTCCCTTTTTTCGGATTTTGAACGCAAATTCACGAGTTGCCCAACTCCAGAAGCTGGATTCAAAACTCGAAAAAAGAAACTTACCGAAAGTGTCTATGTCGGGGATGGCCATAATAAGTTCGCATACCAGAATACCCTTCTGTTGTCTGTTGGATTTGAAGAGGGGAGGTATATAAATGGAAATGCTCAAGATATCATTCCGAGATGTTTGTACAAAATTGTGAGTAATAGGCACACCTTGATAAATTTTGAGTATGCTAAATTTGCTACATATGTTCCGTTCTAGTAGCAAAGTGCCCGACATTCGAAAGCAACTCTATTTACTAACTCTCAACATATCAGAATGAGAATTTGAGGCTTTAATATTCAGAACAATACAGATCAATTCGCAGGATCTCACATACAAGTTCTGGTAAATGAGATCCTAGATGTGTTAAATAGTACCTACAATAAGAAAACCTAGATTAGCTGGGGATTGGCAAACTCGACATCGAAACTAAACGAGTTCTACTCGACGTGCAAGTAAACTAAACAGAATGTTAACATTGTGAATGAGTCCCTCAGATAAATTGCAGAAAAAAAACTTCTACTTTGTTCAAAGATGGGAAATTAAATCCCTCAAATACAGATCATAAGGTGTTCGTAACGCTCTGAATTGTGTTTAAGGACCAATATTGTTACATTAAATGTTGTCCATCTCTAATGAGATCAATAAGCTTTATTAAAGTTCAAATTCATGAGCTGAACAAATAGAAGTATAAATCCTTGCATAGAAAAGAAATACAATAAAATCCTCAAATTATATTCAATGACAATTTTAATTAATTTTTTTAAAATCACCAACCTGTTTCGCAGTTCGGACCTTGCCATCCTTCCAGACACACCTTGTCCCCTTGCTCATCGCACTTGTAGTGTCCAAACCTATCGTTTCTGGGCCTGCAGAACTTGGCACATGTGTAATCGTAGTAATGCGGAGAGCACAGCACCCTGTACCGGTAACTTATCCTGGCGGCACGACCTCTGTGACTTTTTATCTTCCATTCCATGCCTGGAATCTGCACGCCGGAAAAGACGTGCCTCTCGATCACTCGTTCCAGGTGCGCTGCAAATGAATCGATCACAACAGTTAATGGGGTATCTGTAGACGGTGTTGCTTTTGTTTGTTGCTGGGAAATTCATTAGTGATTCATTACGTGTGCTAAAGGAGTAGGTTAATGAATCATATGATTAAAAAAAAGAACAGCTCTTCTTCCCAGCTGAATTGTTGAAGCGACAGCTGAAGAACATGCAGCTTCTTGACGAGGTTCAATCATTTTATTAAAAACAAATATAGAGGAATCATTTAGGGTTAAATAAATATATGAAGTTCAAAGGGATTAATTGTGAATATAAAATTCGCATCGAGTAAATTTTGTCAGAATATAAATCCTAAGGATTTTTTTTAATACATAAGCAGACTTGGTGATAATAAGAATCTTTAAACAACACCGAACATGTGTGTCGTATGACAGAAAAATAAAAAAAACTCCAACTAATAAACCTGATTGTCTGTTTGAGATATTTTTCTAACGCTGTCATATTCTCCATACATGTGATGGTAATCAACGCTACAATGAATTAAAGCATGTGGCATATCATAAGGCATGGCGCGTAAGAATACGACTTGAAGGCTACACAGCCTGTATTAAGTATATCTAAAAATATTTTTATACAGAATAATTTTCACTACTATCATTTTATGTATCAGGCACTATTTCTGTGTTTATTAATTTCTTTATCAATGCTGAATATGTTAAGGCTAAAAAAATAAACTCTCACTAAGCAACCTGACTATCAGTTCAAAATGCTTTTCTAACGCTGTCACATTCTCCATGCATGTGATAGTAATTAACGTTGTCACATTCTCCATACGTGTGATTGTAATTAACGCTGTCACATTCTCCATAGATGTGATTGTAATTAACGTTGCAATGAATTAAAGCATGTTGCATACCATAATACATGGTGCGTAGGAATACGACTTGCAGGTTACGCAATCTGCATTAAATATAGCTGAAAATATTTACGTACAGAATAAACATCTTCAACATTATCGTTTTATGTATTAGGCACAATTTTTGTGTCCACTAATTTATTTATCAATACTGAATATTTTAAGGTTAAATAATGAATTCCATGACAAACACAAAGAGAATGATGACTCAGCAGGTGCAACCATCTTGTTTTTCAGCAATAATTTAGAAACATTTAAACAAACTTTCCAACCATCAAGGATGATGTACGAACACCAAACACTGACAAAACTGTTTCTCTTCGCCGATAACTATTTATCATGTTGCACCTAATAAAATCCCTTTAAAGTCCAAATTGCTTTCTCTAACAGCGCAAACAGAACGAATTTAGAACCAGACTCACAACGAAGGGGGGGTTACTCTCGTTCCTGGAATTTCACGCCATTTATTCCGAGAGGCTTAACCACGCTTGACAGTTGTGCTGCCATGTTGCATAGCTCAGCGAACTTTCCATTAAAAAAAAAAGAACACTTCAGAATGCCTTCACATTCTAAATTATGGAGGATCACAACAGGAAATGTCACGAGGATCATTCAGCTCACGTTTGTTGTCATCCACTTTTTAAATCTCTTTTGTGGAGAAAAAGGTTCCCAGAAAATATATTAAGCATACCGCTAACATGAGGATTAGATAAACTTGTACATAAAGCTTTGTACAAATGTCGCAAAAACGAGTATCAGTACGTGGATGACACAGGTTATAATTTTCCAACTTGCAGAACATTTCCAACACCTGAATTGCTTGAAGGCACAAAAAAACAGCACATTTTTGGTAAAACTTGATGCATTTAATGTGTGGTATCTCACTCTGTAAGGAGATAAATCGTCACATTTGTCTTTTTCTATCAAAATTGAGCGTGGCAACCAGCGAAGAAGCAAAGAAAAAAAAAAGAACGACATAAATACCATTAACAGATAACAGTCGCTTCGGTAAAAAAATATATATATATATATAAATTAATTGAGGAGTTATCATCTAATTGTTTTGCACTTGCTCGGATATTTATACCAAGCACGTATGATGTAATATTTATTTTCACTATATATTTGTAATTTTGCGAAAAGAGATATATATAAGATATTAATAAAAACGGTCATTCTTCCATATCGTATTTGCATATTAAAGAATTAAAACAATATATATATATATATATAACGACAAGCGTAGGTTAGTTTAAAGCAAAGAAAAAAAATCATCAGCATTAGCTCAACAGCCTACTGGTAGATTTCGAGACAGGAGATGCTTTCTCTTTACGGGGCAGGGTTGTCAACATTAAGCTCACGTTAGATTTAATACCTAAGATTAAAACGGCACCTAAGATTTAAAAGTGGATTCCGAATCACAACAGACATCTTATAACTAGTGACTAAATGTACGAATTAAAATGTTTTATAAAGAATAAAAATTATCAAATCATTAAATTTGCAATAATAATTTTTAAAAGTGTTTTTAAGAGAACTTGTATAGGCAGCTATTTCAAAAACATGCTTATTACTAGAAGTTTAGTAATGTAATTATTATATTAGCAATAAAAGTTATCAAAGCAAAATGTATAATTATATTAAAAAAATATTTTAACAGGAACTTCAAAAAGATTATAATTAAAACCAATGAAAATCATTGAGGCTTATAATATTTTATTAGAAATTATCAACATAATTAATTAAAAAGCAAATGGGATACCTTAATAATAGTTTATATGCATATGAGATGGCAATAAGCATATTAAAAAATCATTCACTTTATAAAAGCAATTTTTAATCTTTCCTAAAAATACAAATAGAGTTTTACTGAGGATACGAAGAAAAACAATTATCAAAACTTCCTTAAAAAAGATTGAGATTTTAGATATATTTCATCAAAGAATAAGAAGTTATTAAGAACGGAAAGGAATAAAGAAAATGTTTATAAAAAGATGGATTTCATTAGTACATAAAAAATATATCCTATAATGTGTCTTATTCATAAAATAATCACATATGGAACACATGCAAGAAACATGTTTTTCAAATAGCTGATTTGTTATGTCGTAAAAAAATTCTCTTCCAAGGAACAGTCAAAGGAGTTAATAAATATTACAACATTCTAAAAACTGAATCTATAGAAAATCCCACATGTCAGCAGGAATGCTTGAAATAAACATATCAACTGTATCATCAATTTTGTATCTTAAAGAAACAAATCTAAAATCGTAAAACTTGGTTTTGGGACAGATATGAAAAGAGCCTTCTTTGCCTTCTGTGAAGGGACGTTTAGTGAGATATAAATATTATTAATACTCACATTCATTTAAGAAAACAAATATAGGATGAATAAAGATTGTTAATATTCATCTCTTTTCAACAATAAGGCTGATTTATGTTCACTTGTTCACTATTTTTTTAAATACTGGTATGAAGTAGATTTCAAAAAAAAAGTTGATTAAAGAATTTAAACATTGAAAAAAAAAGAAGAAACTAATTACAAGACTATTGCGAAAAGAGGTTGTGTCAATTAAAAAAAATTTCTAGCCAACGGCCGTACCATGCTGAATATACCGGTTCTCGTTAGATCACCGAAGTTAAGCATCATTGGGCGCGGTCAGTACTTGGGTGGGTGACCACCTGGGAACACTGCGTGCCGTTGGCAAATTTGGGACCTGAATGGCCGAGTGTCTAGCGCTCTGGCGCTCGGTGCCACAGGTTTCGGGTTCGAATCCCGGCGGTGCCATGGATGTTTGTAGTGGTTCGGAATCCACTTTAAGCCATAGGTCCCGGTCTTCTATGACTGTAAGAGCGTCACGGAGCAAAAGTCAGGCTTCTACCTACGGGTGCTCCATCGCAACAGAAGCTGCTTCCTTCCCCTTCAATCATGAGTTCATATGGGCTCGTGGGCTTGGCCAGCCAAGTGGGATAAGAAACAACAACAACAAAAAAAAAATTTCTTTTTAATTCATGGGTTCCCACCCCCCTACAAAGTAAGCCTAGTTATTTAATCAAGATGTAAATTTTCACTTTAAAGATGCTATGGTGGATATTACATTACATTCTTTAAAGATTTTATCTCATTTAACGAATGTTTATTTTTTCACCCTGTAATTTGTATAATTGTTCAGTCTGCTTTTGTCGTTATTGCTAATCGACTTTCAAGCATTGATTTCTTTCTCTTTTTTTTTTTTTTCTTCTGATTTTCGTGTCTCCGTATTTTAATAGACTGATATATAACTAATTCCCTGCCATTACAATTCATGTTGGACCATGATCGTTCACCTATTGGCATATTCCGAAACAGATGCTTTCCTTCTACAGTGTAGGGTTTGTCAGCCCTATGTCAAACGCCCTATAGTCATATGAGACCGGGACCTACGATTTCAAGTGGATTCCGAACCACTACAAACACCATGGCACTTGAACCCGAAACCTTTACCCCGAGCGCCAGTCGCTCGGCCATCAGGCCCCAGGTTGACAGATATACATGGAGTTATTGTATAATAAATATTATTTTATAACATTTTTTTTTTTTTTTTTGTCGTGAATGACAGTTTAAGTCTCAGATATAAATTATTCGAAGAAGTCCTCCTCCCTCGTGTACTCCATTGGCAATGGTTCAGTAATTGTTATTTTACTCCCATTTTCTAAATAACACTTCTTTAAAACCGAATGGTGAACTTCCGAACACTTCAGATGTTCAACAAAATTATAAGAATAAAAATAAAATAATTGTATGAATAAACAACTGAATTAAAGAGTATTACTTTTAAACTGCACTGAAGGATATTAATTACGTTGTTCAAACACAGAATAGCGAAAGACAAAAAAAACGAAGTTGACATGTTGAGTATCAAACATTTTGATATTTGTGTAGAATCTCTATCTCAATTCAATTGTCCAATTGAAAAAAAAAAAAAAAGTTTCAGCCGCTTTACTATTTTACCTTGACACAGAACTTACTTTATACTTTTAAAATTCTGAACATCTCTATTTTGGATTTGTGCAAAAGAAATAAAATTTTTTCGCCAGTCCAATACGCAGGTGGAGTGCTAAGAGACCCCTTTTGAAAAAAAGGAAAATACCGTCTTGTATCCATCACACGAGATATTAACGTTAGAAATTTTATACTTTTAAATGAAACTTTAAAATTCTAAACGTTTCTATAATGGATTTGTTAAAACCAAAAAAAAAAATCTTTCGCCAGTCCAATACGTAGGCGGAGTACTAAGAGACTACTTTTGAAAAAAGCCAAATACCAACTTTTATCGAACACACGATATATCAACGTCTGAAACTTCATTTTTCTGATCATCTACTTTTAAATGAAACTTTAAAATTCTGAACGTCTCTATTTTGGATTTGTTCAAAAACGAAAAAAATTCTTTCACCAGTCCAATACGTAGGCGGAGTATACTGAGAGACCCCTTTTGAAAAAAGGCAAATGAGAGACCCCTTTTGAAAAAGGCAAATACCATCTTGTATCGATCACAGGATATATCAACGCCTGAAACTTTATTTCTGATCGTCTCTATTTGGTCTCTGATGTCTCGACGTTTCTGATCATCTACTTTTAAATGAAACTTTAAAATTCTGAACGTCTCTATTTTGGATTTGTTCAAAAACGAAAAAAATTCTTCCACCAGTCCAATACGTAGGCGGCGTACTAAGAGACCTCTTTTGAAAAAAGGCAAATACCGTCTTGTATCGATCACAGGATATATCAACGTCTGAAACTTTATTTCTGATCGTCTCTATTTGGTCTCTGATGTCTCGACGTTTCTGATCGTCTACTTTTAAATGAAACTTTAAAATTCTGAATGTCTCTATTTTGGATTTGTTCAAAAACGAAAAAATTCTTCCACCAGTCCAATACGTAGGCGGAGTACTAAGAGACCCCTTTTGAAAAAAGGCAAATACCATCTTGTATCGATCACAGGATATATCAACGCCTGAAACTTTATTTCTGATCGTCTCTATTTGGTCTCTAATGTCTCGACGTTTCTGATCGTCTACTTTCAAATGAAACTTTAAAATTCTGAACGTCTCTATTTTGGATTTGTTCAAAAACGAAAAAAATTCTTTCACCAGTCCAATACGTAGGCGGAGTACTAAGAGACCCCTTTTGAAAAAAGGCAAATACCATCTTGTATCGATCACAGGGTATATCAACGCCTGAAACTTTATTTCTGATCGTCTCTATTTGGTCTCTAATGTCTCGACGTTTCTGATCGTCTACTTTCAAATGAAACTTTAAAATTCTGAACGTCTCTATTTTGGATTTGTTCAAAAACGAAAAAATTCTTTCACCAGTCCAATACGTAGGCGGAGTACTAAGAGACCTCTTTTGAAAAAAAGGCAAATACCATCTTGTATCGATCACAGGATATATCAACGCCTGAAACTTTATTTCTGATCGTCTCTATTTGGTCTCTGATGTCTCGACGTTTCTGATCGTCTACTTTTAAATGAAACTTTAAAATTCTGAACGTCTCTATTTTGGATTTGTTCAAAAACGAAAAAATTCTTCCACCAGTCCAATACGTAGGCGGAGTATACTAAGAGACCCCTTTTGAAAAAAGGCAAATACCGTCTTGTATCGATCACACGATATATCAACGTCTGAAGCCAAGCATCCCAGCCCTTACTCAAACGCAAACCCACTTCACGCGTGCACCTGCAAAAGCTAATAAACCATGGAGGCCGAGAGTACACCTCATTCAAGGACCATGCCGCTCGGCTACTAGATTCCTTCATTTCTCTTACCCATCTCCCCCCTTTGAACTCGCCCTCCTCCCCTTTAAGTGCCTAAGGGCCTTTGGCACCTGAGTGTTTCGTAGGCGTTTTTTTTTTAACTTGTTTGAGATCACTCTCTTTTATTTATTTATCTCGGGACAGTGACTAAAATTGGAAAGGAAAGAAAGGAGAACAAATGGAACAAAAAAAATAATAAGGGGGAATTCCAGAGTATATTACTGTCGTGAACCAACATCCAGAACTGCTTTTAAAAACACTGCGACTTGAAAAAACAATAATGTTTTCATATAATTTCGTTCTGAAAACATCCAAATAATTTATAAGCATTCTTGCACTTTTTTTTTACCATGTCAAGACGTGAAAATGTGCACCAAGTAATTATTTATTTATTTTTACAAACCCACAAAAGTATGTTATTATCCAGCTCTGAATACAATTTTATATGCAGAAATGAAATAGCCAACTTCGTACTCTATAAAAAGAAATTATTACTTGAATGTAATAAGAAAAATGAAGTCTAATTCATAATATATAAAGAAACATATAATGAAAATATTATTTTGAACTATTAAATACTTCGTTTATTTATTTGTTAAATATCTTTAAAATTTTTATATTCAACTATTTCTGTGTAAACGCCTGATCTTGTAAAATTCTTCATCTAAGTAATAACCCCGTAACGAATTATTTATAAATAAAAAAAATAAATAAATAAAAAAAATAAATAAATAAAAAAATTTTTAAAAAAAAAACATATTTTCAAAACATTTACAAAAATTAAAAAATTTGCATTGTTAGAATTAGGGTCAATCCGTTTTTAGATTTTTTATTATAAAAATTAAAATATAAATTTAACCTTTCGGACTGAAATCGAATTCGTATTAAAATACTATAATCTTCTGATTACAGAACTATAACTTTCTGATTCATCACCAGAGCTTGTTGTTGAGATAAAATTAAAACAGGAGAAATTTTTTTTAATTATGGGACCACAGACTTCAGGTTCGAATCCTCGTTAAACTGTATATCCTTGTCTAATTAGCCTAAAATGTGCAAAAAATTACGTAGAGCGAAATTAATCTTGTTTTTGAAAATAATGACTGCAATCTATGGACAAGATTGTTGAATTCCTGTCCGAGTGTTAACATGCTACGAGACAGTCCACTTCGTTGCAGTTAAAAAACAACGACGAGACTCGATAATAGTTTTTGATAACTATGTAAAGAGTGTTGCATCTTTAATCAGGCTGCCTGATCGGCTTTTTTTTCCCCCATAGACACCAAAACTTAAAAAAAAAAACGTACACTTTAAACTGTAGGTCCCGACCTAATTAGCCTAAAATGAGAGACAGAGTAACAAAACAAACCTTCCGTAAAGACATTCAAGACACACACACACACACACATTATATATATATATATATATATATATATATAAGACATTCAAGACACACACACACACATATATATATATAGATAGATAGATAGATAGATATGAGCACAATACATCAACGAAAAAATAAAATAACCAAATGAGAATTGCAATGGAAGGAACTAAAAACACGATCATTTTGCACAATAACAGTCATAACAGTATTCGTTGCATGTAAGTTATATCATAAACCCTCATAGCAGTCGCGTTACAAAAACTCTGAAGTACCTCACATTCCGACCCGGTAAAAAAATTAAAAAAAAAAAAAAAGGTAGGAAGAAATTATTGATAGAATTGTGTTGTATATATATTTATATATATATATATATATATATATATATGTATGTATAATGAATAGTCTCATTTAATTATACCTTACATCATTATTTGCAAATGAAAATTAAGCAATTTGACATAAAGCAACCTAATGGAAATCGCAAAGATCGCCTCTGCATATCAACAGTGTCTTTTGGCATGCGATTAACATCAACAGCGCCCCATGGCAAACGGCGTGATGGTTAATCAGTAGGGCTGTCTAACGTATTCCTGAAACAGGGATACGGGAGGAGCATGCTGGGGTCAAAGCACCGATGGGGAAGTTTCAGAAAGTGAGGGTTGTCGGTAGCTAGCAACAGGCCCCGGGGCCAGGCGGGTCGAGGGGGTCACCGTCCATTGAGGGTGCACGGTGATGAACTCGGGGAAGGGAGTGGCTCGACATGGGCGAGGATACTCACGGGTTGGCACGAGTGTGCATCAGGTAGTTTGGGTAATAGGTCCACTGTGCAGCCTATGCGCGAAACAGCAATTCACGTACGGAATAATTACAGGCAGAAAACAAAAATAAATATATCGCTGCCTTATAATGTCCTGCTATTTTATTTCGTGTGTGTGTAGGTATTACTTTTATAGAATTCTTTTTTTTATCACTTGCAGAGAATTGCCAAAGGCAAAGTTATTGTTTTAATATTTTGTATCATTTTCTTTTAAAGTTGTTGTTAAAAAAAAAACCTTAATTACACGAAGAAAAATTTTCTTTCATACGCTATACAGTTGCTAATATGAATATAATTATTGTCATAAATGTTTTCAAAATTAATTCCGGTTGTAATTAATATAAAAAAAAAGTAAATGTTATACTTTTATTTTTGGAATTTCAGCAATATGTATAAAGCAATAATAATCAGTTATTTTTCTACTTGAATAGCTCAAATTTTTAACTAAAATTTGTTACTAATAAAAAGTCAATTGAAAATTCATAAAAGTGAATTATGGAGAATATATTTCAATAACTTTTATGTTTATTATAATCAAGGATTATCTGTTTTTGTTAGAATTCATTTCATTGCCTAATTAGATTCCATTAACCCAAAAGCACACATATTGGAAATAAAAAACTATCCTACATGTTTTTTTTTATATTTATATTTATTTAAAACATAAAAATATTTCTCAAAATATAATGGAGATTTCAGTAAATTTTAAAGTAAAATTTATCAATTTGAGTAACGCAAAAAATATAGATATTTAAATGCAGAATCTCGAACAAACAAATGCATTTTAGAATGTAATGAAAAACAAATAAAATATTTGTCTGTATAAAATGATAAAGCAGCGTATATAGGAGTTTAAATTTATCCAGAGAGAATCAATAAGGCACACGTGTGCTTGAATATTAAGAACTATACCAGTGGTAATCAAAAGTTTTTGAGAACTTCCTGCGTAGCGGTATATTTTTATTATTTATTTTTATTTATTTATGAAGATTCATAAATTTAACGTAACTACAATAAACACGTAAGCTACTGATCAAAGAACAAATTTGACAAACAATTATTTATTCAGAAAATGGCAAATCTTATTAAATTTAAATTCAATGGTGTCTATCAAATATTTGCCTGAAACAGTTCTTCATTGTTTGGGGCGGCCTGATGACCAATTGGCTAGCGCTCTAGCGTTTAGTGTTGCTTCAGATTCGAATCCTAACAGTGGCATTAGATGTTTAATGGTTCGGAATCCACGTTAAGCTGTAGGTCCCGGTTTAATTAGCCTAAAATGTGCATAAAATGATCGTAGAGGACAAACCAAATCAAATCTATGTTTGGCTTTATTTATTTATTTTTTGTTAAATGTAATTTGTTTCGGGATTATTTTTTATGACAAGTAGTGCAAATAATCAATTAAAAATTTAACTAGGCCTATTAGATCCTTTAGAAACAAAAACGTCACCAAGAAAAATAAGGGGGAAAACACGAAGTGGGAACAATTGCGAATAGCCAAAATTTTCATTTAAGTGATTCCTTTGTGGTCACCTAGAGAATCGAAGGCACCAGTTTAAAAACCACAGAGCTGTACGAAGTTTTCGTTTTGAGTATGTGCTTTGAATTTATTTTAGGCAATAGCATTTATAATAAATGTGTTTATATTCACTAATCTTCCCCTGGTATATTTTTAAAAGAGTTAAACCACTGAGAGATTATGGGTTGGTTTTTCTTAGTTTGGATTTAAAAAAAAGAAGAAATTGCCGCCAAATGTACCGTCGTCGTGGCGATAAATCCAGCTCGATAGCTTTTTATCCGCCATCAATTCCATGTTCCGAGATAAAGATAAGGCGTTCCTTACCGCCATTTATCGTCTACCAGTCAAGACAATCGTTTAAGCGCCTTTTCTAGTTTAAAGGAACATTTTGCACCCCACCCGACGCAAGCCGTCGCTGCATTTATTATTATTTTTTTAATGCATTTCAGCAACTACCTGTGATGAGAAAATGAGAAGGCAAGGTAAATTTATCGTTAGGTGGCAATTTCGAGTGCAGTCGACTGTGTCCACGCTGCTTATTACGCTGAGGGCAGAGAATAAAATATCATGCAATCATAAAAATCCTAAGAAATGGAGGGTTACCGCCTGCACGGGTTAATTGAGTGCATGTCTTCTTCCTAATATTTATTCGGCATTCCAGACGGTGGATGTTTTTCTTCTTTAAAAGAAAAAAAAATGTCCAAGGGGGACACAAAAAAGAGTACTGTGTGCCTTGGATAAGATGATCTAATTTATTATTTTTTTTTTTAAAGAGGGGTTTTTGGATTTGAAATTAAATTTTTCATCTCTTATTATATGGTAGGGTTATGATTTTTCTTTTTATACAGAACAGATGCATAAGGCACTAGAAACTGACATTCATTTTTTTGCAAAAATCTGCAATTTAAAATGCAATTACAAGACGGTGAAGACTATTTTCAAGTTTTAAAATGTCTGAAAGAATTTCATCATTAAATTCTGAACAAATTTCAAATTTACAGATATTTGTTCAGAATTTAAAGATGATTTATTATTATTCTTTTAAGATTTCAGTTTGAATGCTTTTATGATAATCAAATGATAAAATATAAGAAATAACTTTACTTGTTTTAAATTTCAAATCCGTATCATTGACGATGGTAAAATATTTATGTTTATAAAACTTACACCAGTTAAGGAATTTCAACTTACTTTGCTAAAACGATTTAAATAATATAAAAATGTCCAAGGGGGACAAAAAAAGAGTACTGAAGGCTGTGTGCCTTGGATAAGATAATCTAATTTATTTTTTTTTAAAAAAGAGGGGGTTTTGGAATTGAAATTAAATTTTTCATCTCTTATTATGTGGTAGGGTTATAATTTTTCTTTTTATACAGAACAGATGCATAAAGCACTAGAATCTGACATTAATTTTTTTTTTTTTTTTTTTTTTTTTTGCAAAATCTGCAATTTAAAATGCAATTACAAGACGGTGGAGACTATTTTCAAGTTTCAAGATGTCTGAAAGATTTTCATCTTTAAATTCTGAAAAAAATTCTGTAAATTCTAATTTTTATTTATTATTATTCTTTAAAATTTTTGATTTTTATTTCTTATTATTCTTAAAATTTCAATTTGAATGTTTTTATGATAATCAAATAATACGATATCAGAAATAACTTCACTTGTTTTAAATTTTAAATCCATATCAATGACGATGGTAAAACATTTATGTTTATAAAGCTCATAACAAACTTATATCATTTATAAAACTCATACCAAACTTATATCATTTATAAAACTCATACCAAACTTATATCATTTATAAAACTCATACCAAACTTATATCATTTATAAAACTCATACTAATAAACTTACTTTGTTATGGCAATTTAAACAATATAAAAGTACTAACTTATTCCCTTATATTATGGAAAACCAAATTAGCGGGAATATTATTTTAATCAAAATAAAATTATTATTAATGCTAAAAAACATTCGTCTGAAAATAAACTTAATCAGGTCAGTTTAAATTTTCCAAATATTTAATCGCACACTGGTACAGAAATTGATTGTTTCCGAACTAGTAAAGAAAAGATTGTAGAAATATTTTATAAAACATTTCCTTCTACCAATAAATGAAATAATAGCCAAGAAATTTATAATTTATGTCAAGGTAAGCATGAATAACATTTATTTTCTGACTTGAATCTAAAACAAAAAGCCATGATAGAATTAAATGCCTCGTTCACAGATGTGTAAGATCTTAATCTTTGTGTACCCTAATTATTTTAGTAACAAAGGTAATAAGAGAGATTGAGGTTTACAACAATTTTCATCTACTTTGTAAAAAGTAGAACTTGCTGTCTTTTTGATACTCCTAATTTTAAAATATAAATTATATACTTATTTTGAATAGCTTTGGGTAATAAATAAATAAATATTTATTAATAAAAATCTTAGCCTTTAAGAAATGTTCTTAAATTATAATGCCAAATGATGAATAGTTGAGTAGTATTATTTTCTAACTGAAACTGAACTGATCCTATTTTTCTCATCTAATTCTTATGGAAAACAAAGAAATAGAAATATTTACTATTTGTGATTATGTTTTACACAATTTACACATAACTGATTATTTATGAAAATATCTATTCAATAAATTGTATAAAGATTTAAATAACGTTTTTAATTTATAACATCGAATGATGAAATATTGAGTAGCATTATTTTTTTAACTGAATGCTGATCCTATTTTTTCTCATCTAATTCTTATGGAAAACAATGAAATAGAAATATTTACTATTTCTGATAATGTTTTACACAATTTACATATAACTGATTATTTATGAAATTATACATTCAACAAATTTTATAAAGATTTAAGTAACGTTTTTAATTTATAACACCGAATAATGAAATATTGAGTAGCATTATTTCCTAACTGAATATGCTGCTCCTATTTTTCCTCATCCAATTCTTATGAAAAACAAATAGAAATATTTACCATATGTGATTATTCTTTATACAATTTACATATAACTGATAATTTATGGAAATATACATTTTATAAAGAATGATGTTTACAAAAAATAGTGTTAAACATTTTTATTACTACTCCATCATAAATACAATGGTTAAATTATAATCAAATTATTACTATTCCATCACAGTTATAATGGTTATATTAAGAAACTGTGAAACAAAACTTGATATATTTGCAAGTGGTTATAATATAACAGACAAAATTCAGTAACTATAAACAATATTTATTTATGAGTTGATCTCATTGGCAGAAAACAAAGAACAGATAAAAAAAAAATTAAAAATAAGTAACTATTTTCAATAATAGACTTAATTCTCTAAACTTGAAACCTGCTCTACGAGAATTGGACAAAACCGCTCCTGGTTGAAGGCAGAGGTCTAAGTTTGCGTAGCATTTTCACCTCTGTGACTTCAACATGCTCTCAATATGTCATATTTTGATGGTGTGTTAAATTAATGTTTTCGCCAAGCACGAAAAGGAAATAATAACTTCTTGGAGAGCTTTCCGGACGACATTTTTCCTCCCAACCCCGCCCTGTCACGACTCTGACCTGTTCGTGCACATTGAAAAAGCTAAGTAAGGTAAATAACTCTTTCCGAGGTGAGATAATGCAAATCTTTAAATTGCCACTGCAAGAAAAATCATGCAAATGCACGGTTGAACGGAATTAGAATACATGGGAAAAGAGATATTTGGCATCGTTTCTGACCTTGTATGGATTCATTAATAGCCAACAGGTGTTTCATCTGGTGCAATTGTTGTTAAACAAGACCAGTTGGAGGCAATATTCTCCTTTTACAATAGTTATACTATGTATCAATATCTACTTCTACAAATTGTAAAATAAGCTGGATCCGATGAGAAATTGCTTTTTGAATGCTTTCTGAAATCAAATCACTAAGTTTGAAGTGGGGCAATGGAGTAGCAAACTTGTTCCCAGTAAATTAGAGTTGTTGAGTATGTACTACATCCAGAATAAATGTCAGAAATTTATTTTGATTGTTGGATTGCATGTAAAATTAATATTTTAAAATTGCTTACTGAAAACACAATGGCTGTATTTGAAAACTAAACAAAAAAGTGAGTTAAAATGAACTTACTTCCATTCAGAACAAAGCTTTGGTCTTGATGAATGGCATCCAGTAGTAATGTAAATGTTTTCTAAAAATAAATAAATTAAATAACATTAGATTTATTTAATCAATTAAAATTTTTTTAAATTCAATTAAAATTATTTTTCAAAAGAATTAAATTGATACATAAAAAAATTGATTTCTTACAATTCCTAGAAATGAAATATTGTTGTTTTACCATATAATTAATAGAAATAGTTGAAAATATTTCAAAGAAATTCTTTCTTCGTCATAACAAATGTTTGCATTGAACAAATATTAAGAGAGAATAACATCATTTGCGTTCGTTTTGTTTTTAGGGATCTTAAAACAAAGGATTTTAAGATTTGATAATCTCGAGATCCATAATCAAAATAATGAGAAGATTTCTGTCAAGGTCTTTGATTTTTAAGAGCATCCTTTGACATACGTAACATATATTTATGTAACTTTATCGTATATTATGATTTTTATTAGTACAACTTTATTTTTTATTCAAAATTTAGGAAATTTGTAAAATCAATATTATAAAATACGATAAACTCACATAATATCAGCTTAGACAAAACATACGGTATCTATGATCTGTCAAAGACAACATTCAATTTTTAGCTGGTGAGTCAATGTGTCTAGTGCATTATTATTATTATTATTTTTATTTATTTATTATCTTTTACGCTTATTATAATGTGCACAAATCGATTTTAAAACTGTTACTGACAACGAAACTAATAACATTTGAGACGCAATTAAATTTAACATCAAAATGCTATTGAATTGTTAAAAATTGCAAACTTGGCAAGCCCCAGCTGACGCTCCAAAAGGGGATCAAGAGATGGCAGAATCCTTTTCCTGTAATCCAATCATCTGCCTCTAACTGACAGAAGTTACTTAAAAGTAATCGTGTGTCTCCTACAATCAATGTGGCCTGATGGCCTATTGGCTAACGCTCTGTCCTTTGGTACTACAGGCTTCAGATTCAAATCCTGGCGGTCGCATGAATGTTTGATAGTGGTTGCATGAATGTTTGATAGTGGTTCGGAATCCACGTTAAACTGTAGGTCCCAGTCTGATTTAGCTTAAAGTGTGCAAAATTAAACGTAGAACGACAAATCAAATCAAACCTGCTATCAATGCCAAGATAGTTTTAAAGAATAGTTTTATATACTATAGTGCTCCTATGAGCAAAAATTGAAATGTTTAATATTAATTCGTTCTTTTAACCTTTGAAATAAAAATAAAATTATTTAACATTATTTTGGTATAAACTAGCCAGTTTAATACCATTGTTATGATTTATTATTAAAAACAATACCACTTTATTTAGAGAGAAAGAAAATCATTTTTCTATCCATAAACTTACCATTATCATTATCCTCATTAACTCATCATTATCACGTACCCAAGATTTAAAAGTCTTAACACCAATCATTAAATCTTACAACAGCATTCCAATTATAAAATTATCTGATACCTTTCAAACTAACAATTACTCTATCAAAAAAAAAAAAAAAGAAAAGGAAAAAAATATAAATAGTAGCACTCTTACAGCACAGTTAGATTGAAACAAGAGCAATTATCGGAGTCATTATGTTTTTACTGTGGCAAGATAAGTAAACGTACACCTACCGGTTTTCAGGAAGCTGACATTCTCCACAATTCATACCCCCTATTCCCAAGTACCTGTACAAAGTAATTAAGAAACCCACATTGTGCGGTTTTTCCCCCTGAAGGGCTTTGTTTCTTGTTTCATTGAAAACCTCCAAAGTAAACTCAGGTGCAAAGTTTTGAGATAACCTCATCGATATTCGCTCTCGAAAGTTGAAGTTTGCTAACATTAGCTTTTCTTATATCAACTGTGGTCGGGATTACTTCCTCCCTCTTCAAACAAAGGAACCGAGCAGTTGTTTCTCAACTTCTGTTTATAGGTACATTTCAAACTAGAGATGCTCTCCAATATCCATTCGATAAAACGAATAGAAAAATAAATTATCAGAATTTTAAACACTCCTTGTTTTTGTTTTAAATATCTGCAGTTTTAAAGTTAATTGCACAAAAATCTCTTAAGGAAGCTAGAATATAATAATTAATTTAATTAACATGTTTATGCTCGGAATACATTAAGAAGATATGGCTTTCTCACTTTTAAAGTTCATAACGAAATTACAAAAAGGAGATTAGCGGGAATACTTAGTTAAAACCTATTGAATATAAGTATAAATTAAACTAGAATTCATTATAAAATGCACACCTATTTATAAATTTTCATTATTTATTCAATCAAGTTTGGTTTTTTTGCCCGCCAATATCTTAACATAGATATTTACGATCATTTGCTTAAATATAAAACATGGTGGTCGACATAGTTAGCTAGCATGTACTAAAAACAAATTTATGTAATTTACTTTTCTTTAAAAATAACCAATATAAAATAGTACAATATTCACTGTCATATTTTGAATATACTTAAAATGGTTAATGTTAATAATTTTAATTCGTACTGTTATTTTTAAATTGTTTTATTACAGCCAAATGAAATATATATTTATATATATAAAAGAAAAATTACGTGAAATAAAAATAATAATAGTAAGTTACGTTTTGAAATTCAAATATATATCACTTTTATCAGATTGTTTGATTTTTCTTTCAAAATAATACTCAAGAATTTAATGATTAAATTAAAATCCTTTATCACAAATAATATCTAAACATCTGTTTGTAAATTATTATTTATCTAGAATAAAAAAAAGTATTTATGTAGGGTTTTTTTTTTCTTTAATTAAAAAAAAAAATCTGACCAATCATTGATTGGCCAACATACAATCTAAAGACTTTTTAGCTTGTAGTATTAATTTACGTTTGTCCCAGTTAGTCAAATAGATGTGAATATATAAAAGAAGAAAAAAAAACTTTCTCCATTTTAATAATTTCTCTTGCATTTTTAATAATGCCACACCCTAATAAATTCAAAGCAAATTAAATTTTGACTCAAGATTGATATTGCAAGTGATTGTGAAACTTAAGAGGGGAGGGGGAAGCTACCCGAAAACTAATATAAACTTAGTTTATGCATTAATTCTTTCACTAAATTTCTCATTAAATTCAAAAAGAAGTTTCTTTTTTTATATTTTCGTAAAGTACGTCGATCAGTTGTTTCAAGTAAAACAAACTACTAGCAATTTTTGAGAAAAGGAACAAACACGAAGATTGTGTACTAAGATCATAAAATAAATTCTACAGATATTTCTCGGTTATTTAAAAGCAAATTGAACAAACAGGTAACAAAAAAAAAAAAATAATAATAATAAAATAATAAATAAGAAGGTTTAATCCGGTACAGATGGAGTAGGTGGTACAATCAATCGAAAATTGTGTGGAAATATAGGTGTGGAGCGAAATGAATTGATATCAATAGGAATATTTGTGCTTCATTGTAATTCAATGGGCGGATTTTTCATATTGTTATGCTGATGGAAATTTATTACTCATAGTTGTTGAAGTCAGAATTAGAAAAAAAAAAAGAAATTAAACCTGTATTTAGAATATTTAAAAGAAAAAAAAATTATTGCGTGTCACATAAAATTATTATTTTCTGTCCATTAAATAAAGACACATTATTAAGGATATTTTTAAACTAGACTTGTGATCAAAGTAAATAATTTTTCTTTAGTTATAAAAATATTTTTTTAGTACTTTAATGTTTGTTTTCATTCTTTTGTATGCATATTTGTATGATATAAATTTTTCCATAAACAGTTTATCATATTCTACAATTATCAAATAAATCATTCTTAAGATAATGATTAATTAGCACGAGAAATGATGCATGATCGAATTTTTTTTATTCTTTTAATTATATTTTCCAATCAATTTAAACGTAATTATGTTCATTTATTAATAAAAACCAAAGAAGAAATGTGTGTTTTTTTTTTTTTTGTCGCTAGTATCAAAGATTAACAAAATCTAATTATGAATTAAAAGCGAAAGTAAACATTTAATAAAAGAGGTATGTTAAGACGTTTTTACTGATTATAATGGATTTATCTATTAGATTTTTAATCAGTATTAGCTATACTTTATAGTATTTATTAAATATCACACAAGAATTTTATTTTGTGTAAATAATAATTCGTCATGACTTAGGAAAATGTTCCGATAAAAAAAACAATGGTTGCCTGCTAACGAATTTTTATTTAAACGAAATGAATTTTATTTAAACTAAGTAATTTAAACATAATTATGATCTTTTGTAAATAAAGAAAATTGATTTTTTTTTTCCTTAAATTTTGGTTGCTAACATCAAAGATTAACAAAAATCTCAATATGAATTAAAAGCGAAAGAAAACATTTAATAAAAGAGGTATGTTAAGATGTTTTTACTGATTATAATGGATTTATCTATTAGATTTTTAATCAGTATTAGCTATACTTTATAGCATTTATTAAATATCACACAAGAATTTTATTTTGTGTAAATAATAATTTGTCACATGACTTAGGAAAATGTTCTGATAAAAAAAAACAATGGTTGCCTGCTAACGAATTTTTATTTAAACGAAATGAATTTTATTTAAACTAAGTAATTTAAACATAATTATGATCTTTTGTAAATAAAGAAAATGGGGTTTTTTTTTCCCTTAAATTTTGGTTGCTAACATCAAAGATTAACAAAAATCTCAATATGAATTAAAAGCGAAAGAAAACATTTAAAAGAAGAGGCATGCTAAAATTTTTTAATGATTATGATGAATTCATCTATCAGATTTTTAATCTAGCTATACTAGCTATAGCTATACTATAGAGTACTAGCTATATTTTATTTTATTTATTAAATATCATACAAATAATTTTATTTTGCGTTAATAATAAATTATCACATGACTTAAGAAAATGTTCCGATAAAAAAAAAAAAACAATGATTGTCTGCCAACGAATTTTTATCAAAAAATTTATAATGATAATTTAAATGCTAACAACAAACAACAAAAGTATATTTATTTTATCATTACACAATAAAACGTCGTTGAAATTTTTAATTGTTTTTCCATGTGTTTAATCAACGATTTAATCTGCTGTATTTCAAACAGCTTCTATAGTATTAGTGGCAGGAATTTTAAAAGATCAGAAAATCATTTCCTTTATTTTACAGATAAAAAAAAAAAAAAAAGCTACAAAATCCGTCATGTTTGCCTGCCAAGTTGCATGACTGGCGTGCGGTTTTACACTTTGATGAGAAAATTATATTTGCCCGTCAATCAGACTTCTCTGGCGAGTTGGCAGCCGGCAAGTGATAAGGATACAAATGTTCCGGAACTCCGCAATAAAATTGTTTCTGAAAAAAAGTTTTCGTAATATTGTGGATTTCCGCGATTTGTTTCTGAATGTTCGTTTTATAGGTTAGAAAAATTACAGAGACGATATAATTATTGTTTCTACTTTACACACGAGTACTTCAGTTGAGAGCGAAAATTGGCAGCGCAAATAATACGAATATATATATATATATATAAACATATGCCATACGCACAAAATAAAATAAGGATAAAAACAATTAATCTAGAACTTATAATGATAAAAATGGTGTTAAAATAAAAATCAAATCACTTATGATTTTTCACAATAATTTTATAGTTAATGTGGCAAGCCGTGAGTGTGATAAAATAACACACTCACGACCTGTCACATTAACTATAATTACCTACCCCTATAAAGTTCCACAGGCTTCAGATTCGAAGCCTGGCGGTGGCATGGATATTTGTTAGTGGTTAGAAATCCACGTTAAACAATAGGTCCGGTCCAATTAGCCCAAAGTGTGCACAAAACGACCGTAGAGCGACAAACCAAGCCAAACCTACTAACTATGTTAACCAACCCTCCAGCCACATTAACTATCAAATTATCTAAATTATTAATACGATACACACACGGATTTTTTGGCCCATAACCCAGAAATAAGGAAATAGATATAGAATCAACCAGATCAATTATAATAGAAATTTTTTTATGCAAAAAAATAAATAAAACAAAACAATAAAAACACATTTGAGAAGTTTTCTGGTTTTGAAATACACACATGAATGGTTGGCGTAAATTTAAAAACAAAAAAATAGTTTCCATATAATCTTTCAATAGTGAGAACTATTTCATTCCTTATATTTCCTTCTAAAATTAAAACTAAATACCAAATTACAGACAAATCCACTACTTGCGCAGAATGTGTATCCTACAATGGATCCCTACTCTTGTGGATTTGGAATTTGATGATGAAATTTCAGATTCTTTGGCGAAGAATGCCAGAAGTCTGGATCAGACTGCCATTCCTACTTCCCTTGTAGATGCAAATGCCTTGTCAAAATCTAAACTTATGATTCCTTCTAAGATCAAAACTAAATACCAAATTACACAACTAAATGTAGACAGAAAAACAGCTACTACTCTCACAAGATTAAGGATGAAGAACCACAAAAATATGAAAATTTCTGCTGATGGCGCTAAAAAAACCCCCCAAAAGTGGCAACTGTCCTGATGTCGAGATAATTTCTCATCATGTCTTTGATTGAACAGTTGCTGCAACAGCCATGCATTGTCTGGACCATCCCTCGGAAAAAGATTTATATTTCGAGCTGCCAGTCAACATAGCTAATATTATACGGGAGCACTACGATATTTGATTTTCTTGTACTCTTCAGAGGATATGACAACAACAACAACAACAACAACATTACATTCCTTTCCATTTATGGAAGAAAAAAAAAGCATTCAAAAATAATTATATTTTATAAAAAATATTTTAGATCAATTTTTAAATTTCAATTTAGTTAATGTGTTCTTTAAAAACACTTAATGAACACACAGAATTACAAAATTTTATAACAATTAAATGAAATTGTTTTAATTATCGATATTTAAATTAAAAGTAATCAGTGAATAGTGTTGTGTAGAAGATTTAGTTAATTATGCATGAAAATAAATTCCCAGAAACAAGGATATTTTTTTGTAATTAGAACTGCACTATTTATTATTGTAATTAAAAAACAAAGAAAAACATAAGACCATGTCCTCGTCAAGCTATTTAATTGAACAAGTGGGATTCTCCCAGAAGTAAAAGCATGGTTTCATTTTTCTTGACGTAGAATTTCTCGCTATATTTCATTTCATTTATTTTTATTTTTATTTTTTTTTTCTCTCTTTCTAATTTACAAGGATTTTCTTCGCGCCAAAAAGAAAAGTTTTACTTTTGTTTTTAATGTTAAAGAAAAAACACTTAAGTTAAATAAATAAATCATTAATAAAACGTTGTGGATGAATGTCTATTTATTCTGCATTCTCGATTAAAAAAATTATAAAAGAGATGTAAATTTATGATTAATTATAAAAAGCTTATCAAAAAAAGTTCCTAGTCTCTATTTATATTCTCTTTTATTCCAATGATTTAAACAGCAAACTGTTCTAGTATGTAGATATATTTTAAATTAACTTATGCTTCTTTTTGGACAAGTCTGCATTAATTTGATTGATTAAAAATTAACATCTTTAAAAGTTAGTCAATCTAGGAATCATTTATTAAAATTAAATGCAAATTTTCAATTTCCCATATTTTTCCGAGTGATAAATCTAAAATTTTATGTGATTTAAATGATTTAATCTGCTTTCCAACTACCTAGGTAATTTTTCAGTCGGGCCATTCAATATCCCAAATGCACTATTTTTTCAGTGCTCCAAAATTCAACGATAATACACCTCCACAAAAATTCTGGACACTTACAGGCATTTGTCAACAGTAAATTCCTTTTCTTGACATTTCTGTATTAGCTTAAGTATTAATGTTTGGTTCCTATTTGTTTATTGAATTATTTAATAAGTTGAATATATTGTTTATTATCTTTTGTCTTAATCATCATCATCATCATCATCGGCGCAACAACCTCGTGGTGAGCCAAGATCGTCTGACTACTGGCAGATTTTGAGACAGGATATGTTTTCTTTTTACAGTTTAGGGTTGTCAGATCTACCAAAACGCTGTACGATCATATTGCAGCCTGGACGGCCAATTCGCTATTGGTACCACAGGTCTCAGGTTCGAATCCTGGCGGTGGCATGGATGTTTTTTGGAATCCACGTTAAAATGTAGGTTCCGATCTAATTAGCCTAAATTGTTCAAACAATGACTGTAGAGCGCAAACCAAACTCTACAGTCATATTAGACAGGGGCCTACTGTTTAAAGTGGATTCCGAACTACTACAAACATCCATTGTACCGCCGGGACTAGAAGCTGAAATCTATGGCACTGAACGCCAGAGCGATAGTCAGTCGGCCATCAGGCCTCTATCTTTTATATTAAATAAGGCAAATAATATTTATGTTTACATATTATTACACATTTTAATATATATCATTATTTTATTTTAATATATATCATTATTTTAATATATTATTACACATTTTAATATATATATCATTATGATAAATACAAATCTCGAAACCATATTTTTTTAAAAGAAATAAACCATATCAAAGTAATCACAACACTTCAGACCATATCAAAGTAAACACTTCCATTAATATAAACATATGTATGCGTCTCTGAACTATACTTTGCAACAATATTTGATTTGTAGCAGAAGGGTGGAAAGACGTTCGATTAGACACTCACTCACGGGAAAATAGCATTATGAAGAAGTTAAATATCTTGTTCTTTGCTGAACTCTACTCTCCAAAGCATCGTAAAGTGTTTGAATTTACATTAGCCCGAGAGATAGAAACCATTAATAACAAAAGTGACATCTAAATCACCCACATAAATACTCCTTAAGGAAGAAAACACTGCGTGAATCGCAATGGCTAAAACAATTCAACCCAGAAACGAACACCCATTACTTTGACAACACCAACAAGGCTTGAGTTCACAGCTATAACTGTCACCGAAAAGTGAACAGCTTCATCTTAAAGGCCACAACATTATGGCTTAAGGAGAAGTTCAAGACCTTACCACCAACGCATTCGATCTATGGGCATTCGATCGAACATCAGTGAATATCTAACGTGTCAATTACAAAATTTCACTTCTTATGATGATGATCAAGCTTGCAAAACCGGTCGGACTTATCGAACGGTTTCGCATACTATAAAGTAAAAAAAAAAAATTTTTTTTCATCGATGGTTATCGTTTGACCCTGCGTTAAATCATTAAGAAGGCACGACTTCGGTCACGTGACCCTTAACACAGGATCCTGGGCCGCCTAGATGCGACACAAAAGAAGTTTTAAACAATATTAATTTAATGCCCTCTGAAACCACCATGATTTTCTTTTTATCCGGTATTGAAAACTATAAGTAATAATTGTAAATAATTACCGTTTGTTCTGTAAGTAAAAAATAAGAATTCTAAATAAATATTACCTGAAAATTGTAAATAATTATCGTTTGTTCGGTACGTAAAAAATAAGAATTTTAAATAAATACTGCCAGAAAAATTGTAATAATTGTAAATAATTACCGTTTGTTCTGTAAGTAAAAAATAAGAATTCTTAATAAATATTGCAGAAAATTGTAAGAATTTTAAATAAATATTGCCTGAAAGTTGTAAATAATTACCGTTTGTTCTGAAAGTAAAAAGTAAATATTCTAAATAAATATTGCCTGAAAATTGCAAGAATCGTAAATAATTATGGTTTGGTTCTTTAAGTAAAAAGTAAGAATTCTAAATAATAATCGCTTGTTCTTTAAGTAAAAAATAAGAATTCTACTCACTATTATTGCCAGGAAATTGTAAGAATCGTAAATAACTATCATTTGACCAGTAAGAGCTATAAAAATTGCAAATAAGTATCTTCCCAACACTTATTTGTAATTTTTATATTTTTTACAGATTAAATTAATCTTAAGTTTTAAACAATATTTATTTGATGTACTCTGTAACCACCACTATTTTCTTTTTATCCGATATTGAAAACTACAAGAAATGCAAATAGTTATCGTTTGTTCTGAAAGTAAAAAGTAAGAATTCGAAATAAATATTGCCTGAAAATTGTAAAATCATAAATAACTATAACTTGATCAGTAAGAAAGATAAAAATTGTAAATAAATATCATCTTCCTTTGGACTAATTTATTAAGATATCCCAATTTCAATCATATGACTTCTTCACAGGATCCCGGACTACTACCTACACAAAAGGAAATTAAAAACAATATTAATTTAATCTTTTTCTTCTGAGAACATCAATGATTCTTTTTTCTCTCCCCCCCTTTTTGTAAGGGAAGTATTTATAATTATAAATAAGTAAGAACGATGCACACTGTATTGTATAGATAACTTGTCCATTCGCATACATGTTGGAAAAAAATGTTCAAAAATTTTTTGTTGTAACTGCTATAAACGAAAAACGATCAATCATTATTATTTGATAAAACAACAATCAATTGCTTTCGTCTAGCTGATAAAAAAAAATGATATAATTACATACAAGTGAAATGTCGTAAGAATTACAGTTATTATTTTAGCTTGTTTAAAGTTAGTGAAATATATGTTGTAAACGTTTCACTCCTGAGTAAATAATAGAAAATTGGTTACCAATCAAATTAATAATAACTAACTATACTTAAAATGATATTTTAACAACCTTCAAATATTAGCAAAAAAAAAAAAAAGTATTTGTAGCATAAGGTAAATTACTAAATTAATTTAACAAATTTTCTCCCGAACATTTTATTTAAAAAAAAAAAAAAAAAATTTAGGTAGAAAAAATATTCTTTAAAGTATTTTTTACGCATTTGAATAGTTAAAATAAATTTGTTCTTAAAATTTAAATAGTGGAACCAAAAAAAGGCAGTTCTTAATACAGACTTTGATTCATCAAAAGTCAATGCGTTCAAAAATTATTATTTTAGAAAGAAAAAAAAAACTTGATAAATATTTTTAATTATTACTTGAACTTTTATTAAAAGCAGCAGCAGCAGCAAAGTTTATGAATTTTAAATGTATTGCAGCAATTTTAAAGATTACGAAAGTAAGTCTATAGAAATTTGAAATCACCAAGAAACAAAAATTAAGATATTTAAGATGTCTGCAAAATTTTACTATTACATCTTAACAGAAACTATTTTATTTGATGTAATCAAATTTAAAAATAGATGCGTGTGAAATATCAACCCCCTATCATTTTCAAGTACTGAGTCAACCCTAAAAAGTCACAGCCTCCTCAAGCATCAAGGCAATTTCAAAGATTCTGATGACACAAGTCCGTGAGCGTTGTCAAGATGCGCAGAAATAAATTGGTGAACACGTACTGCAGTAATCCATTTCTCCCAAACTTGGTGAAGTTTTTAGAGAATTCCGGCGATGACAATTCTAGCAGTTAGTTGGATTCTCCTCCATCATATCATCTCGTGCCATATGTACCAACACAGAAAATTTTCACACGTTTTGAAGCAAGTTCCGTGGAATGTTTGAGTTGAAAGGCAAAAAATCGTAAAATCTATCATAAGGAACAGATATGGGAGTAAAAGGAAGTAAAACAGAATCTATGAGAGTGGGAATCGCAATGTTTTAAGTTATAAAATATCTATTTATAAGCATTCTGGTATAAAAACTGATATGCTATGTTTCAAGTTTTGATCTTTTGCATTTCTGTTTTAAGAAGTGTTCTAGGTATGCCATTCCTATTAGTAATATTATATTTAAGTATTTCTATTAAAATTTAATTAATGCAGTTTTACTAAAAAAATAGCTCAATATAATAGTTTAATTTAGTTATTTACTTTCTTTCCGTCAAGCGAAACTTCTGATTACTTCAAATGTTTTAAAATATTAAGTTATTTCAAATAAATTTTATTTTTAAAATTCATACTATATATATAATATAATATCTTCTTCAATCGCGCAACAGCTCCATGGTGAACCAAGGCTGTATGCCTACTCGATTTCGATGCCTTGCAGATTTCGAGACAGGAGATGTTAATTTTTTTATGGATTCAGACCAACGTTATAATCTGGCGTAAATTAACGTTACGATTTAAAATGGATTTCGTACCACTACAGGCATTCCTCCGCTGGGACTCGAACCAATCTCCAGAGCGCTATTCACTCGACCACCAGGCCCACCATATATATATATGCAAATAACAAGTTCAATATATGAATAATAAAAAAAGAATATTTTATTGGTATATGGGTAGTCTATAACATATTTAAAATATTGGAAATTACACTAAACGTTTCTTCTTTTTCTTCTTTGTAATTTTCGACAAAAGAAATTATAAATTTTGAAAGCAAAAACATAATACCAAACTATTTACTAATTTCTTAGCTTGGATAGGGAAAAAAATTAGCATTCGAAATATTAATATAAGAATATTTTACTGTAGAAAACAATTCAATTTAAATTGAAAGGAAAAATAATTATTTTCAACTTATGTCAAATAACATATCTCACATTTACTGATTTAGTTAAAAAAAAATTAATTTGTGAAATAGATCAGTGTCTTTTTTTGCGTATGTTTGAAGTCCCCCTCCTACCAAAAAATAAAAATAAAAATAAAAAGTCATTCACTAAATTTTTCGTCGGCAAGTCAGAGCACATCCCCAATTCTATTTTTCTAGATTCTCCCTCTCCCATGCTGAGCGGCTAAATGCTGGAGTGCATGCCACATAAATCAGCCAATGATGGAAAGCCATCGTTTAAGCCCTGTCTAACATACCTCGAACTTGACCTATAAGAGCGGAGAAGCGGGCTATATTTATATATATAATACAGATTTTTCCCTCTTCCCTAATATTCCTTATCGGATCATGACGTCACGTGGATCTGGCCCTAAGAGAGGGGGAAAAAGTCTTATTTAAAATTTGTTACTTGATAACAGGACCAAAAATAAATATTCCACATAAGAGCATCTCTTTTGAAATATGGGGAGAGGAGGAGAAAGTTAGAGAGAGAAAAACTTCATCCAAAAGTTGAAGTTAATTTATTAGATGACGATTTTTCTTTTGACACAGTAAGCTTATGAAAATAGATATAACTTAACTTAAGATGATAAATATTCTTAAGATGATGGGCAAGATTGCATTAATGTTTTACTAGACAAACATATGAGAGAGTTAAATTCAAACTTATTAATTTTTTTCCCCATAAAGTAAGATGGTATTTATTATGAAAACAAACTTTTAAAGAAAACCTCTTAAAACAAATGTATGTATATTTTTCCTTTTTTAAATATCATTGGTTTTCTTTTAAAAAAATTGTGTGCATATATAAATTCCTTATTAAAAACATGACATAAAATTGTAGCAATTTAGCACAAATTAAAGCTATCCTAACTTATTGTTAAAGTGAAATTTCTTAAATATGCACAAATTCGAAAATTTTTGATTAAAAAATCATATATTGTTAAACAAGCTAGAAATTCAAATGTACATGGATTTTTAATTACCTAAATTGATTTTTATGAAAACCTTTTGAGGCCAATATTGATTTTATTAAATTAATTTGAATTAATTTATTTTTAATGTTTTTAGTTTGAATTAAATTAATTTGAATTATTTTATTTTTAATGTTTTTAATTTGAATTAAATTAATTTGAATTAATTTATTTTTAATATTTTTAATTTGAATTAAATTAATTTGAATTAATTTATTTTTAATATTTTTAATTTGAATTAATTTATTTTTAATGTTTTTAATTTGAATTAAATTAATTTGAATTAATTTTATTAAAATTAAATTTATTAATATATTAATTTCAAAAATTAATAAATTAAAGAAATTAAAAGAAACAAGCCAGGAAGCTTGTTAAGAGAAACAAACTATTAAAACAACAGTTTATAATACAAAATTTTAAATATTTAAAAAATTGTACAGCTTACTAATTGTTTATACTAACTGTTTTAGCTTAATTCAAATTCATTCGACTAATGATCATCACTAATGATGATGATTTCACTTATGGAAATGTTTATCCATCTAACGATAGTCATGTCCTGTTCAGAGCTAAAATTAGAAACAAAAAAGAACTACCTAGTTATGAAGATCAAGCGATAATCACATGATGAATTTGCGGTTTGTATAAATAGGCCAATAGTGCCCCCCCAAAAAAAAACTCATGGAAATATATTTATTTCAGCCGTAAAGTCATTTAATCAATGGTTTTTTAATAAAACCGTTTAGTCAATGGACAATTTCTTTGCCATTGACCTCAGAACATTCAAAGTTTATTTAAATGGTTTAAGCGATTATCACATGACGAATTTGTGGTTTGTATAAGTAAACAATAGTGTTTTTCCCTAAAACTCCTGGAATATATGGAAATGCATTTATTTCAACCGTAAAATCATTTAGTCAATGGACAATTTCTTTACCATTGACCTCATAACATTCAAAATTGATTTAATCGGTTTAAATTAAAATTCTCTGAAATTAATCTAATCAAAGAATAAAGAAACAGAAAACACTAAACAAAATCGAAAATACACTAAACAGAAAGAAAGGAAACAGAAAAAACACTAAACAAAAACTGGATTTTTTTGCATTTAAAGCGCAAATAGCTTGCAAGAAAATCATTTTTCCAACACAAATTTTCAAAAAAAAATTTTAAACAGAAATTTTACTTTTTTCTTTTAATTATCAATATCACTACTTCTTTTAAATAAAAGAAGTAATAAGATTATTTGATCCAAAAATTTCAGTATTTTACAATGAATTATTAAACTATTAAAAAAATCAAATGATTAATTATATCAAGAATTTATATCGATAAATTAAACATATTTTTATCAGTCCTTGAAATATTTTAAAAGTCAGATTTATTAACAACCGAAAGCCAGATATTTTAATGTAAAAATATCATTAAAACAACGTAGAATATTATACAACCAGTTTACAGAATGATGGGGTCAAATTCAAAGCTTTCGTGAGAACAACAACAACAATAAATCTAATATTAACTACATCATGCAAAATACATTTTAAATGTTTGTCGTTATTTAAAAATTCTAAATTAACAAAATATCCAAAATTTATGAGAATTCGAAGAGCCATAAATTTTAAAACAGAAAAAATTAGAGGGGGTGAAACTATTTTGTGTATGTGAATGTGTGTGGTTTTTCCTTTTTCATGTCAACAAAACGTGCATTTCAAACCAAGCCGCAAAATCCCAAAACAAAAATGACTCATCAAATCTGCCGCCAAAAGGTATATATATATAATAAAATCTGGATAGATTAAACCCGAAGATAACACCCATCACAATTCCTTTCTCCACGGCCTTTTAACGAAGCCAAAAATACCAACAAAAAAAATCAAAAACACCCAAAGAATTCCTGGGTGCCAAAGGTAAGCCTGGAACACCTGTACAACCCTATCACCATCAGAAGGGGAACGAAACAGAAACGAAAAAAGAATCAAAAAAAGAATTCTGCAGCAGACTCCCCGAACAGCAAAAGGAACAAAATGGGGGGGTGGAAGAGGGATGCCGGCCCTTTATTGGCGGAACCGAGAAGGCATTTCTGGAATACCTGTAGCAGCGTCTTCAATTAGGATTCGTGAGAGTGGCTTCTAAAGATTGAGATCGCGTGCTTCTGGAAGAGGTTACCCGTTACGTGAAAAACCGCGATAATAATTTTTGGCGACAAGAAAATAACGCCAAATTTGGCAGCATTCTGAATAGGGTGGTCGATTCTCACAGCATATGCATTATTTTTATAGATGTCATTTTTTTTAAATAATAACTTATAAGAAAAGAAAAAAAAATGTGTCACTTTTTTTAAAAAAAACTTGAAAAATCAATAAAAATTTTTGCTTCAAATAGTGTGTTTCAATTTAAGTTAAATTGTACATAATTTAATTTTACTTATTCCTGAATTTGAAAATCCTAAGTATATTTATATTTCATATTGTATCTTTTTGGAACAATACGAATTAACTCGTGCTTTAAGTAATTTTTTATTCTGGCTCATAACGAGTATTTTGAGGTACTTTGTTATTCTAAAGCAAACACGAATGAAGTCGTACATTTGGTAGCAGTTATTCTATGGCGATTTTATGTTGTTTTACAGACATTTGACTATGTGTCCTTCAGTAAACAAGATATTGACAAAGAGTTGTATGTTATTTATTGCTTATTACCGCTTGCATTTACTTTACATTGTTTTTCTCAAAATGAGTATAATTGAAGGCACTCTCAGAGGTTATATAGAGACACTTTTAAGTATTTACTTTTATTCTAAAGCAAACACGAATGATGTCGTACATCTGCCAACTGTCACTTAGCGCAATTACATGTTGTTTTACAGACATTTGACTCTATATTCTTCAATAAACAAGATATTGGCAAAGTAGCTGTATGTTATTTATTGCTTATTACTACTTGCATTTACTTTTCATAGTTTTCTCAAAATGTGTATAATTGGAGGCACTTTTTGTGATAATAGCAGCCATAGATCGTATGCTGATCTCGAAAGGAATTCGAATCCGATAGACTAAATTTATACTTTATAGTAACACAAAATACAGAATAAATATTTAATGATCATAATTCTAATAATTAATATTTCCGATTTTAGTAAACTAAAATTGTTCCAAAACAAGACTGTATTCGGGAAGAAAAACACTTCCATTAATTTTTTTTTTTTTTGATTTTTTTTTCTTAGAAACTGTTTTTATTTAAAAAAACAGCCGAATTTTTAATACAGTTACAGTAACAGTTCACGTCATTAAATTAGATAGTCTGGAATGCTCAGTTAAATAAATACATGAAAAGCGGAAAAATAAAATTTAAAATTTAATTTTAGTTACTGTGCATCGATATGCAAAAAATTCTTTAATATATTCTGAGAAATTTCTAAGCAAAATTTCAGCCGGAAACACTTTTTTTTTTTTTTTTTGAGTAATTATTGCAATACATAAAATTCAATGTTGTGTAACATTTGGTTTCTCTACAAATCATTCAGATCTAATTAGTCGCTAAACTCAACGAATTCAGAATGATTTTCCTGTAAATTTAACACCAATCAATGAAGAAAAAGAAAGTGAGAGAATGAATGGAATGCAGTTATCCTCAAACGGACTCGACTTGCTCAACCAAAAATACCTGAAAATATTTTGAAAGAATCATAATACATCACGTTTAAAAACCTTCACTAAACATCCTCACAAAACTATCTGGAGGGGCATAAGTAGAAAGTAAAAAAAAAAAAAAAAAAGGGGGACAGTGGGAAAAAAAGCACCTTAATTCGATAAGATCAAGAACAGACAACTATCTGACCGACCTCTGCAAAACCCCCAAGCGCATCTCACTGATTGAAGAGCTACTGATAGGCTGGTGCAGTTTCGTCAGTGGATGAATTGTTCTAATGCTTCTGGTGGTGGTAGGAAAATGGCATGAGATGGATAAAGGTTCCAGCAGCTCGGATTAAAAACGATGGCATTCTCGTCAGGGTCTGTTATCACTTTTAGGACACTGTTCTCAAATAAATTAGAAGCTCTTATTCCTCAGTCTTTGACATTCTTTGGCTTATCATTCGTGCTGGAAAATTAAAGTGGCATTAAATCTCTTCCTTTAAGTTTCTAAGCATCGCAACGTGAAGTCGTGAAGCTTGTTGAATATTTTATTTATAACGGAATCATTGTGAGACTATGGGAGCACTTTATAATAAAATACGATAAGGTATGAATTATTTAAGGTATAATGAGACCACTTTAGGATGGTCTACGTTGGATAAACTTTAGTGACTGGTAGTAGCCGCAACTGGGCATAACTATATGGTACATTTTTTTTAAAGAATCAAATATAAAATAAATAATGGACGAGTAGCTTTTTTTTAAATATTATAAATATTTTTTTTTCTGTTAAAATCAAATTACTTGGGATCAAATGGAATTAAAAATTATTTGGCTCTACTATTAAATTACTTGTGCTCGATGGGTTAATGGATCCATTGACCTACGAATCCATTGAGCTTATTTGGGAATCTATGCAGTTCGCATCATTCTCAACAAACCAAATGAAGGCCCACTAATTAATTTTAGTGCCTGGTAGTACCGCAATTCGACATAAATATATGGCCCCTTTTTATCAATGGGACCATTGATGTACGGTACCTTTTCCTCTTTGCTTTACTAGCAGAGTTTCAAAATGAGCTCACTGTATATCATAAAATTTACAGCTAGCTAATCATTTAAGCCCAATCAAGTTTTAATAGTTTTGCTAACAAAAACTGGTACTAAATTTAATTAATAAGCAAAAATTATAAACCTATTTACTCAATTACTAAATTAAAAATAGTAATCTTTCCATTGGTTTTCTTAAACAATGTACTTCTGGGAATACATGAAATTTTTATAAATATTGAAATAATAATTATCTGATAGTAACAGAAAATAATTGTCGATTAGTTAAAAAAACATTCTCAGTAAAATTTTAAAAAATTCTATTTTTCCATCATTTATTTTATTATTATTGATTTATTAGAAAAATGTTGGCCATAATTAATTGATTTATTTTAAAATATTCAAACTGTTAAAGACAATAAACGCAGATCAAGAAATATAATACTTTTCCTTCAACAATTTACTTTATGTTATGTTTGAAATTTAAATTAGATATTGCATTTAGTAATTATAATTTGCAATGTACTATAATTTGAATGTTTTTTTAAACATATTTGATTTTTGTAATGCATATTTTTTTTTTTAAATGATTCTTACAAATTGCTAACTTATTTAAATATTATTGGAATTTTTTATATTTTTATTCACTGCTATATTTATTAATCAACGAAAAGCTATTATAATTTGAACTAATACAACAAAATATCTAACATATTTTTTGCCATTAATTGGCTTTTATATTAAAATTAAATTTTTAATATTGGTTGACTTGGCCATCTATACGCCAACACTTGTGATTTTTGGTTACTTAAGTACTTCAACCAGCTGTTCTAATAAATGGAGAAGATATTAATATTAGATGAAATATAAACGTTTCTAATATATATATATGTGTGTGTGTGTGTATCTATATATATTTGCAATGTTTATATTTCATTTAATATACCCAGATAAATAAAAAGTTCAAGCCAGTACCTAAATTTCTATAGTTTAAAACCAAGGCAAATTTTTATTCTGCTTGTTTGGCAGGTGGGAAGTTGTAGCTTTTATTCACATATTTCAATGTAAAATATGTGCGCCGACCACGATTCTGTTTAGTTCTAACAGCCATTATTATATTGGCAATTTCATAATTGAGACACTTCTAAATATCGACGGTTAAAGTTTAAAAAATCTTAGTTTTAGCTTTATATACATATATATAGAGAGAGAGAAAATTTGCAACGTTTAAATTTGACGTAATATTCGCCAGATAATTAAAAAGTTGAAATCAGTTACCTAAATTTCTACAGTATAAACCAAGGGAAATTTTTATGCTGTTTGTTTGGAAGGTGGGAGGTTTCAAGTTAGAAAAAATTGCTGTTTCAGCTTGTAGTAGAAATGTATTTATGAAAAAAATGTAGAAATATTGCTTTCTTTTCCTTCTTTTTAAATAAAAATTGAAATGTTGGTTAATACGAAATACATTATCCATTCAAAGAAATGTATTATTTTACACCATGAAAAGAAAGGAGAAAAAAAAGATGAAACTTTTCTAAAAATTGAGACACTTTCTTTCCACTTAACGAGCAGGACAGGCGTCACTCCACACTTCAAACCCCAGACTTCTTTTAAATCATCCATCCTCTTACTCCGCAAAAATCTTCCGTAAACCGGAAAAGGCATTTGCCGTTTAGAAAGAGACAGGGTCGAGCAGGGAAATGATGCCCGACAAATCTTCCCGACACCGGACACCGTGGGAAAACCCCATCCCCAACCTCTAGAAGATGCTATTTTTAAATTTCAGCAGTCTCCACGGAATTATTAAGCTCTTCTCTCTCTCTCTCTACCTCTGCGTTATATATATGTATGTAGGGGGAAGATATTGTAGTCATCCATCCGACATGCACGTGAATTGTGACATAGTATCAAATACCGTGCGACATTCAACTCTTGCTCTATCAATCATTTGCTGACAAAGTTGTGAAGGGTGTGGTATTTACCGGTGGTTTTTTTGCATGGAGTGATGCGCTGTTTTTTACAGGAAAAAAAATGAAAAAGGAACACAAATGTTTAAAGACTGTGTGACTAACTTTTCCGGATAAGATGTAAGTAAATTGCGGATAATGTTTCTGCGGAAGTATTTCCACTGCACTCATGCTTTAATTCTTTATATGTTAACACAATAATCAATCATTCACTGTCAAAATTATGAAGGGTATGATATTTACCAGCTTTTCTTTTTTTCTGTAGAAAAATTCGTTGTTTTCTAGTAAAATAAATAAATAAATTATTGAAAGATTATTAATTTGCTCTTTGATATATAATTAAACTGCGGAGTTTGCTTCTAAAGAAGCGTTTCTACTAAAACGCATATATATCGCATATTTCCGTGTATAAACCGATTACCTTTAGAACTTTTTAAGCTAAATTGCGGGCATTTTTTTTTTTTTTTTTTGGTGGAAAAAAAATCACTCTCGGTATATTTTCTGAAATATACGGTACTTCAATTAGCGTGCACTTTAATTTATTATTATCAATACAAGCAATTATAAAATATAAATTTCGTCAATATTGTTGAAATAAACATCAAGAAAAAAGGTTTTAAAAAATATCATTTACAAATAGTTAAAAAATATTTTTTAATGTTAAACAATAAACTGGCTATTTAAATAGCAGAAGAGCTTTAATAGCTTTTTACAATAATTGTTTAAGCTTCACGCTAGTTTACTCCTTACACGTAAAATACAAAATTCTGAAACAGATAAAAAAAAACCGAAACACATTGTTTAAATTTAAATGTTTAATAAAAACATCTAACACATAGATCCATCAATTTATCTAAACACGCTTTTATCTCGGCTTTGCTATACGTGCTATATAATTATTAAACTGTTGATGGCAAAGATTGATCCTACGCGTTCCGCAATATCAATAAAAAAAAAAAAGGAATTTTTGCTGCAAAATTTATTGAAACAATACACTTTGGAGATGATAACAAAGCCTTAATAAAGGCGGTGTGAAGGAATAAGAGGGGAAGCTGTTTTTGTATACTGTTTAAGTACTTGCTTGTACAACATCGTGACCTTCATCCATCACTACCTGTTAAAGTGTCAAGAAATGGATAACAGTAATGCATACAATATGTGAAGGAAATAATCTATCAGGAAAATTAAGTTGTATGTAGTATGTACAACAAAAGAAGAAGCTTTTCATTCCAAAAAAAAAAAAAAAAGAAGAAGAAGGATCTTTTCTTGTATCTTTATTTTTTTTTTTTATAATTACCTAAGCAAGTCTTAAATTTATAACATTTCGTACATTTTTAAGTATAAAACATTTTATGTTTTCAAAAATTGCAACTCAATAACAAAATCATGCTAATGAAGTGAAAACTTAAAGAAAAGGAAAGAAAGATTTGGTTTGCCTTGTTAGACGTATAAATAAAGAAGAATGCTGAATGTCTGGCAGCAGCAAATGTTTCATCAAATGTCACTATACCTCGTAGACTACAAGGGGAGTTATATGAGCATGTTACGGAGTTAGCAAAAATGCGGCCTGAAGAGTTTTCCTAACTTGAAATTATATTATACACCAGTTTCAGTGACATGACAACAGTATAATTCAACAGGAACTGAAGAGAACTGGACAAATATCAAATCTAACAGTCGAGCACAAAATGTGATGATGACAGTGTGATGCTGTTATCCAATGACAGTAATGAACTTAGCATAATCTATACACAATCGTTTACAGTAGTGTATAGACTAGAAAGGGAGACATATGAGCATGTTATGGAACTAAAAAAAGATGGCCTGAAGAGGGTTTTTTTTTTTATCAAATTATAGTAAGTATAGTATAGTATAATTATTACCACGCGCTTCTGTTGGCAAACGTTTAGTTTACAATCTCTCATCCGGAAAGGAAAGATATTTAACGTAACTCTGAGTATTTGTTGCCTACAGACTTTCCCGGAGAGGAAGTACCTTTCGCGCACTCTGCGCGTACCTTATTTTTGGTTTGTCAACTTAGAAGTGGAACCCTTCCACGAATCTATAATTATGTCTTTAAATGTGTTAAATATTGTATGTGTTGTGCGTGTGTCAATAAAGCTATAATATTCCCCAACCTATGCCTCAATATCTCAACCCAACCACACCCATTTACAATCTGTTTGCCCAACCTGCATTCTTTAATTAGGTTAAGTTTAACCCTGAAATACATTGTCCTTTTTTAAACGAAACAAAAAATAATGTGGTTTTTACATAATGAGTGCGCAACACACATTAAAAGATTTTTTTATTTCCCCAAATTTTCCTTATTTTTTATTTATTATCATTATCATTTTTTTTTTTCCAGCTGTCCAAATCCTTGTGTCCTCTTTGATGAACGTCAGATACACGATTCGAGTGACGTCAACTTGAAGGGAACATTTCCTCGAATAGGATACGTGACATGAAAATGATCGTTCTCTAATAGCTAACCAATTATCGAGTTTAAAAAAAAAGAAAAACAAGAGGAGAAGAAAGAAGAAGAAGAGAAAGATGAGATGACTTTTCATCAGGGAATTGAATGACAAATTCCTTTATGCTAGACCTCACATAGAGACTTTTTTTTTTAATTTTTTATTCACTCAGATATCAAGTCCGGCTGATGTTCAGACCTACGTAAACATGAATTCATTTTTGACATTTCTATTCATCACGGTAAAACCTATATTTAATTAAAAAGTTATTGGATTAATAGATGAAGAAAGAATACGAATTGGTTGATATTAAAATTATTACAATTTTTATAGTAAAAAATTATCTATTACAAAAAGAAATCCTTGCTTAAATCCTTCCTTTTGCCTTCACTTTTGCGCACGCTTGGCGAGCAATTTAATAATTGAAACCAATCGCCTTCATTTCATCAATTTAGCCAAGGAAATCTCTTACGACGCATGTCTTCAAGTAGTGACAGTTCTTTGTTACAACATTTTAAATCAATGCGTGTGGATCTAGATTATCTTGAATATGCTAAACAAATGTTCGACATTGAGCATTTGAGTTCATCAAATTTTAAAAAAATGAATAAATAATTGATTTTAAAACCAATTTAAAATTGTTTGTAAATGAAAATAATTTTGAGAATAAAGCACTGTTCCCTGACAACTATTTCGGAAGAAATAAAAAATTATTTGTCCTTTGACTATTTGTCCAAAAATTAGCACAAAAATCAAATTTTTAAATAATTATTAATACTGCTATTTATATGAAATACACGAAACTATCGTCGTTAAACTTCGCGATAAAAGTGGTGGATTATCCCTTTTTTCAATTCCTTCTATTAGGTCAAACTCTCCCTATATATATCTTGCTCAAATTTTCAATCGTTAATAAAATACTTTTTATTCATCCACTCAAGTTCAAATACACTTTTTTTTTTTTTTTTTTTTTTTTTGGACTTGTACTGGATGACACTTGGTACTAATACAGTTTTTTCAAATATTAATTCAGTAATTAAATTAAATTAATTAATTTTTTTTAAATTTAAGTTGAATATATCTACCAATAGATGGCACCAGATAAACTTTAAAAAATGAATGACAATTATTTATAAACGACTTTCTGTAATATAGTGAAAAAAAAGTAGGAATTGACTTTAAAAAAATTTTTTTTTTATAGTACTTGTTTTTCTATAAAACATTTATATATATGAAATACATATTGTTATTATATTTTTATTTTATTATATATGTTATTATATTTTATTATAATATACATGTCGTTTAACCCGAGTTATAGCAGTTTAACGAGGACCAATTAAATTTATTTTAATATTACTTTTAGCAGTAAAATGAAAATTTTTGTTAATCCTGCAGTTAACTAATATTATAATTTAAATATTTCGAAATTATAAATAATGAATGGTTAATATTATAATTTAAATATTTCAAAATGATAAATAGTGTCACAAGGTCAAAATGATAATCGTTGCACTTACACAATCCTGCAAGTATAAAATAAATTTTAATTATTCAACGAAATACTATTAAATTTTTATGAGTAAATTACATTTCAGAATATTTTATTACGTAATTATTTAGACTATTACACTCATTTAAATACTTTCTGTGTACAAATTTGTAATTTTTTTTAATTAGTAATTTTATTTCTACTTCTTGAAGTAACAGTTCTACATAATTAAAAAATGATTAATGAGACTTATTTGCTAACGAATTAAAACATATCAGTATAAATAACATATTAAATTATGAAAACTCATAAATTATGTACATTAACATCATTATATTTTATAATATAAGGTATTAATATATTTTGTAATATAGGGTATATCAAGGTATTTTATAATATAATGTTTAATAAAGTTAAAATCATTTATTTCATATTTTAATATTTTAAATATATAATTACATTTTTTAGTCAATTTATATTCTGTTCACAAACTTTAATTTACAATCTCTTATCTTGTATGCTGTTATATAAAACTTAATTACCAACAAGTTGAGTGAAAGTGGATTTTCAATCAAAAAAAAAAAAAAAAAAAAAAAACTTTCATTGTACTTTTTTGCATAATTTCACAATGGCTCATATTTATCCTAGTAAATAACTTGATTTGTAAATACGATCCAATATATTCGCTTCACTTCACTTCTAAACGATTGATAGTGACACACTGCAATAATTTATTTAATGTAAATCAAAATCAAGTTGCATATTTACTATCGGAAAGTGTAGGAGATCAGTTTTTATAAGAGAAAAAATAAAAGAAGACTAGAAAGTAAAATCCTACTGGTAACGCATGTAATGTAACTTCTTACATGCTATGTAAGAACTTGCAAAATACCCCCCTCCCTCTCTCTCTCTTTTTACAAGCTTTTAATAAAACAGATAATTAAAAAAAAAAAAAAAATACTGGATATGCATGTAATGTAAGTTCTTACATGCAATGTAAGAGCTTACAAAATAACCCCCCCTCTCTCTCTTTTACAAGCTTTTAATAAAACAGATAATTAAAAAAAAAAAAAAAAAAACGTAATCGATGAATATTTATGTATTTTAAAATTCCAAGTTGACAGATATGCAAGAGAGGAACGGTTAAAAAGATAATTTGATAATAACTTTAAAATTTTAAATATTGAAAATATTAACTATGACATTAAAAAAAATACATTTTAACACGTATCACAAAAAAAAAAAAAAAAAAAGAAAGAAATGTGTTCCTTCCTGTATTACTCATACTTCTACAAGTTTTTAATTAGCTTGTTTTTTGCAGTTATTTAATAACCTTATTATTACAAAAACAATTATCTGTAATATAAACAGTAGTTTTATTGTGTTACAGATATTAAACTGTTTTTAATGGAATAAGTCTTTCAAAGACAATGAGAATTAGCAATTGTTGTAAATAGGTTAGTGCCTAAATGTAATTGGCATATTTTAGCTTGCAATATAATTGCACCTGAATAATTAATTAATGTGCTCTGCATTATTAACCACATGGTTTGCTTCTCCAAATCAAGGCAATGATAAATAAATTTAATCTTATCTGAAACCATTGTTTAAAAACAATTATTTCTGAAGTCAATTTTAGAAAATATTGTTTAAAAATAATTATTTCTGAAGTCAATTTTGGAAAATATTGTTTATATTAAGGTTAAAATTAAGAAAACTTTTGAGTTCTTACAATCGCGTTTTATACATATATATATATACGGTGTACGGAGTGAAAGTTCAATTTTTTATGAACATTTTCAAATAACTTTCATTATATTAGCTGCACTTGTAAAATTAGCATTAAAAGACGAAGAAAAGAAAACATTTATGTCCATTGCCCAGGTAGAGGTTAATGTACCAGAAATCACTTATTGAGCACAGTGGCAAAACGCTTTTTTATCACCCTTTCAGAAAAATCACAGTACCCAAAATCGCGTGAAACGCAATCTGACACATACCCATGACAACAAGGCTCACTTCATTTAAGCAGTAGCGAGGGATCTTAAGGCTTCCAATAAAACATCGAATAAAAAAACCAGGGGGAAGGAAAAGAAAAAAAGTGTGTCCACATCCAATTCTTTATTGAGAGTAGTAGAGACTTGGGTAATGATGATGGTTCGTGGATTACCTTGTCAAAGCGTTGCTCATCAATGTGCCCAGGGCCCCGGATGTGGGACGACTAGAGGCTACCGTCAGGCGTGGGGTGGAGTGTCCGCATTCCAGAATCGTCTGCAACCCCCCTTGCGCTCCTATCAGCCGCCACCCCCCAGCACGTGTGGTCCTACCAGGGTCAAGACATTCAAGTTTCGGCGTCTCGTGTAGGAGATTTGTTGTGGGTTTGGTTCAGGTAGCACTTTTCCAGTTTTCATGATGGTGCACTTAGTTTGGAAGGGGGGCGGGGGGTGTATCGAGGGAAGTGATTTTTGGGAAGGGATGTACTGATGTCGTTTAACACAGCAACTTTTGTTTTTTTCACCTGACGAAAATTGAGAGGAGGAGAATAAATAGCTTAGTTGTGTTAGAATTGCAGAAGATGAGTCTAGCTTATAAACAAAATTTCCAGTTTCTTATATGTTGCTAGAGTTTCTAATGATTTACTGCTTGAAAATATAATTACCTTGAATTATTTACCGTTGATTAATATTTCTCGTAGACAATATTTGATCAAGGGCCGAACACACACAGGCATCTTACATGTATAGATACATAGATAGGTTTTCGCTAACGATAGATTTTCTTTTTTACATCTCGGCAGGAAAAAAGGCAGCATGATCGACAGTTTTATTAAAATGTTGTTAAATTTTTAAAAATAGAAATTCGAAATTTTAAAATGTAATATGAAATACAGTTTTAACGAATTACATTACAAATATAAAAATTATTCTTACTAGCTGCAAAATTTTTTCTAATTAACGTTACGATGATAAACAAAAATCTTAATGTCCTTTTCGTATAATTTTTTTTTTTTTTTTTTAATTACAAAATATCGGAATACATACACAAGAAACATGGATGGTGTAATAAGAAGTAATGTAAAAATAAATAAATAAATAAAAACAGATAGAAACATTTTTATTTTTTAAACTATCTAATTTAGGTTAATTTAAATTTCAAGGAGATTAAAAAAACATTTCAAATTATTCCAAACTTGTATAATTTAATTTCTTCAATATTGTACATTCTGACATAATATTTTAGTAATTTTATTTTCAAACTGATTTTTATAATTGACATTAACAACTTTTATTAATAATAATAAAAAAAATATAATAAATAAGCATTTATTTATTTTGTTAGATGATTTTCTGTTTGATATTTTTGTATATGAAGATAGAGAATATGAAATACCACAAGGAATTGCTTTATAAGAAAATTTTTATAATTTTGATTTGTTCCACACATAAAACGGACGAAAAACAGTCAGGAATTTTCAGAAAATAAATAACCTAAAAATTACAAAAATAAATAAATAAATAATAAAAAATACAACGAAGCAAATACATTTAATAGAAAAATTCGGGTAACACAAAATTTTAATGAATTCATTTTGACTGAAATAATCGCAAAGAAAAAAAAGAAAGAAAATAAATAAATTTTCCTTTCTACACAAAATTGTTCGGAATCTGTTAGAAAAAACAAACAAACCATTTAAAATGAAGCGAACTGAAGTGCAAAGCGCAAACGATATCTAACGCAAAGATTACGGAACAAGCCAAACGGCAGCGAGAAATGTGTTATTTATTACTGCATGGAAGGAGAAAGATAGGACGTTAATTTCACACAGGTCTTCATATAAACTAGTTTTAAGTACAGGTCCTTAAAAGCAGTATTAACGAGATGGGAGGTCAAAATAAAATAATTTTTATCGTTAAAAAAAAAAAAGCATCCTGAATTCATGGGAATAAATGGGGATTTTCTTTACTATTCATTTTCTATTGTAAGAAATTGCTATACATAAAGAACTGTAGGTGGCATTCAATGAATGCAACAACACGGTGTTCCAAGAACATAATAAAATTGTACAACTCCGCAAGATGTAAAAGAACTTTTTTTTTTAAAGGGATATTTCATCAATGGTAGTTTTCATGATGGTAGGCCTATTTTTGAAAGGGGGTATTTTTTTTTTTTTTTTAATCAACGAATCGTTTCGTGTTTCATGATTATTATTTTTTTTTTCTAAATTGTTTTATAGTATATGATTACTAATAAATATTTATAATCTTACAATGCAGTAAAGCTTATGATTATTTAATTTATTATAAAGGCCTATTATCGAAAGAGGGTATATGTGCGTATGTTTTTATTTATTTTTTTTATTGATGAATCGTTTCGTGTTTTATGATAATTTTTTTTACTAAACTGTTTTATAGCAAATAATTATTAATAAAAATTTGTTACCTCACAATGCAGTAAAGATTATGATTATTTAGTTTTATTTTGCTGATAAATAATTGTTAGTTTAAAATTACTGTGTAATATTTATTATATTTACTATTTATCGAGTATAATAAAAAAAAAAATACAACTACATGAATTGGGAGGAAAAAAAAAAACCCAAGTAGAATTATAATATTTAAAATTAAAATGCAAACTTCATATTTGTTTAAATATATTTTATTCTTAACAATTGTGTCATTTTCAAATGCCTCCTAGATTATTTCCCATACTCTAAAAAGATCAAATTGTTAATATATTTTTTTCCAGAATCTTGGGTAAAAAGGTATTAAAAATAGCAAGGACAATGCCACAAAAATTGACAATTTTTATCTAAAATTTCTTTCTTATAATCCGTCTTCTTAATTCTTTATATGTAAAAGTTTTTATATATAAAAATAATAATGTATATAAGCTCTTTGTATAGAAAGATTTCAAATCTAATTCATAAATACTAAAAATATCGAGTTCATATTCTTAGATTTCGTTCATTTTGTAAGCCTAATATGTAAATAACAGTGACTTTTATAGTATGCTTCATACATTAAAAATATATATATTTAGTATAGATTTTAAACTTATATAATACATTATGCATTTCACTTTTACGTGCCGTGTATTTTTGTTTCCCTCTATCCATTTCTAAAATCTTATATAAAACAATGTGAAAAAACATAATCGAAATCAAAAGATTCTATCTTAATTGTATCAATTTACAATTCGGTATTAAAAGTACCACATTCACGAAGCTTTTTTTTTTTTTTTTTTTTTGTTTGTTTTCTACTATTGTACTCTGAAATAGCAGCATCAGATAATAAAAATGTAAGGAGTCGTTACATCACAAAAGAAAGCGAAAAACGGAGAGTTTCTCTAATTGGCATCGTGTGTCTCTGATTGTTGTGAATAATCTAAACTGTCTCAAGAAGATAAGAAAAAACGCAAGGGGCATAATTCTTTTCAATCAAAAAAAGCGAGAAAGTGACCTTGACTTCTCACAATGGACATTCAAGATCGATTGTTACATGTGGCCGGTTCTGTTTGATCTGACATCTTTAAAAAAATGTTTTAAAAAAAAAAAAAAAAAAAAAAAAAAAAGTAATACAACGGAAGAAGATAATCATTCGTAGGCGGGTGTTGTCAAGTCTTCCAAAAAGTGTAATCCTCATAAATTGTTTGGAGTGAATAGAGAAACGTGGTACCTAATTATTTGCCAGATTCCAAAATAATAAGTACTTAGAATTCATACGAAGTTCGGCATTGTTTCGTAGTGAATGTGTTGGTCATAAAAACACGTCGTTATATTTTCTGGAGCTCCAGAGCTTAATTTTTTTTTTTTTCTTTTGATGATTTTTTTTTTTTTTTTTTTTTTGCTCCTGGTATTTAAACTGAAAATCAAATGAGGTTTTTATAAATAGTATATTAATGGTAACTGCACGTTATAGCAAGACAATAGAGAATTAAATTAAGGAATAAATAAATGATAATGTAATAAAATGGAGTTTTCTTGTTTATTCCCTCCTTGGCATTTTGGAGGACAAAAAGTACAAATTAATAGATTTTCATTCAAGTGTCAAATTTTTATCTAGATTAATAGATCTTACTTAATTATAATTCCTAAACATAATTCAAAGACATAACTATGCAATTTATCAAAGGTGTTTAGGAAATTTGAACGGAATTTATTTAATGAATGTTGCATTAATATTTTAGATTTAAATAAAATAAATTTGAATTTTGATTTATAAAATTAAAATTCTTGAAAGTTTTTATATGCACTATTAAAACTCTTTTTTATTGTTTACGACCTTATTTTCTTATAAAAATAAATTTTATTTATTTTTTAATAAAGATTTATAAGTCTGCTAAAATAAATCTCTATCAGAGTTATAATAAATATTTATTTATTTTTTATGTTAAATCTCTAACATTAAAAAAAAAATTATTCAACTTATTCAAATATTAATAACACTTAAAATACATAACAAATATTAATCATAAAAGTTTTACCCTTTTTTTTTTTTTTTTTTGTTTTATATTTTATAATTCAAAGCAACGAAAGCAATAAATTCAATGAAAAAAAAATCAGCCTTAAAGAACATACTACAATCATTAAAAACAAAGTATTTTTTTAATGAAGTAAAACTTCTCTAAATGGTATTTAATAGCTGAAAAATAAGATTTTTATCAGGAGCAGAAGGAAAATAATCCATAAAATTGTCACGTATTTTTCCTTTTTTTTAAATTATTTTTCCAAGTACGCTTGTTTCACTATTTTTGAAGATACAGATCTGAAGAAGAACGTATACCTTTTCAAACATTTTAGGACATGCTTTAAGCCAACACCTCTTTCTTTGAGAAAATTTACTATCTCACGTGGGCGATAATAGTGGATCATCTTTATCACATTGATCTTCAGAAGCGATTAACAGCAATGCTGTTTAATTTTCTCAAAATCAGATAACATAAAAGATCATTTAAAACATTACTCTATGAAATTACCATACAAGAAAAAGTGCACGACTAATTTTATTGTTTAAAAATAAAGAGGTGTTTATTATGATTTTTATTTTCTGGTGATTTTGAAGTATTTATTTCAAGGATACATGTCCAAGGATTAATGTCAAGTGTATTTAAAGCATAATTGGGAATGTTTTTCAGATTTTGGAGAAAGATAAAGTGGGGAACACGATTCAAGTCTAATTTAATGAAAAAAGTAACATTTAAACATCAGAAAAAAATATTTTATCCAATGTTTTCTATTTCATTACAGAAAAAAGATTAGATCATTTTTCAATAAAGTGTCAATTAAGATGGAGAATTCCTATGTACGTATTTTTTTCTTTTTCCCTTTCTTTTATTTCTACAACATTTATTGCTATTACTGCTACAAAGAGAGATAAACTATATACATGTTAGATAATTCTCGTGATTTTTTAGGGCAACACATGGAAAAATTACAAAGAACTTATGCAATACGCGGCCTTCATAAATCGGTGCGATTTTAATTTATTCAACATTATTAATATAAGCAAATCCTTTTACATAATAAAAATTTAATAAAATTTATAAGAAAGACCTTTTTTACAAGAACTTTAACTATCGTGAATTTTAAAATTACTTTGGTTGATAAAAATTTCCCATGTTGAAATCTAAAAACACAGATTTCTTTTCAACTATGCGAGCCAGTTTTTATTTTTATTTCATCTGCTATCAAATCACCATTTATAAATGCATTATTTATGCTTCTAAAAAAATCCTTTCATTATATAAATAATCCATGGCATTTAAGTATTTAGTTATTTTGGTGGTAACAAATTATATATTTTTATTAATCACAGTTTCATGTCATTATAAAAATACCGTATTTTGTGATCTTGAATATTTTACTGACTAATAAAAATAACCTTGTAGTTTAAATATTGCTAATATGAAATAACCTAAATAGAATATCAGTCATTATGCTATTTAATAAGAAAAAATGGCTGGAAGAGGAGAACTAGCAGCCTAAAAAATAACTGGCTTGATATATATTATCCAGGTCTACAACCAGCATTTTAAATATATAAAGACTAAATAAACATGTACTATTCAATGACACAGAGCCATTATCCCATTGAGAATCATCCCAATCATACTTACAGAACCACATCTGGCTATTCCATTTTTACAAAAAAGCTATTCACACGCGATGCTCCAAGGATCAGGACTTACACGCGAATCCAGCAATCTGATGCTCCACTCCTTTTAATAACCTATGGAACTGCACAAAATGACAAGCGGCAATTATCCTCAATTATCCACTTCGATGCTGGTTACTTAAACAAATTGGATGGGAAAAACAGCAAGACAACCCTCTAATTCTGGGCTATTAGAGGGCCCTAACGACCGTTTCGGCTGTCGGTGACACGCAACTGCTAAGTTATGAGGTGGGGAATTATAAACCTCTTAATCAGATGTACTTGCTTTAATGGACATTAATTTTATCAGGGTGTCCATTTTTTGTCACACGACCGTGATTATTATTTAATGAAATCAGCGTTTATTTTTAATTAATCTGAGATAGGACATGATTTATTATGACGTCCGTTGTTTGCTAGATTACTAAACCGGTTGTACGTTTAATGAGTAATTAATCAATTCAAATGACTATAAATAAAACTGAGATTGTAGTAGTAAAAGTGCATTTACCCATTTATTGAATATAAATGCAGCAACGTAGTAATTTTTTTTTAAATAAATGCATTTTTCTAAAACTTATAACCTTTATACTTGTAAATTGTACTTAATACTGCCTGATTGGTGCACGATTTATCGTATAAAAATTAATTCATTATGTTAACTTTAGCGAAGTTTCTTTTATTTAAAAACAACTATTATAGTTTTCCAATTATTTATTGTTGAATGCACTGTAAGGAACTAACTTCTTTACACCAATATTATGCCACCTCCTCCATGAATTCTTGCGGCCTAATGGGCAATTGGCTAGCGCTCCAGCCTTTCGTACCACATGCTTCAAGTTCGAATCCTGGCGATGGCATGGATGTTTGTTAGTGGTTGGGAATCCACGTTAAACTGTAGGTCCCGGTCTAATTAACCAAAAGTGCGCACAAAATGACCGTTGAGCGACAAACTAAACCGTGAATTCTTTCCATACAGATTTGTCGTGCTCATCCCTGGCATTAATGTGAGAGGTTTAATTTATTATGTCGAGTTTCAAACTGAAATTCTGAATTTGAAAATCCGAAATGGCATGTTTTAAGTAGATCTAGACCCGCTTTTTAAATACAAAATAACAATAATAATAATAATAAAGAAACACTGTTTAATTCTGGCTTATTAGAAAATTTTGACCACTGTTTCGGATGTCAGTGACGCACAACTATTAAGATATAGGGGGCCCATAAGCCTCTAAATCAGTGGTTCTCAAACTGGTGTTCTAAAGTACCGCGAAGGAATCATTTTGTTGAAATTTTGGGCGACTGCTGCCACATCCAGTTTATTTCCTTCGTAGAGTTTCTTTTCTAAATAATTTTGGTAATACTTTGGATGCTCTATTGCATCCAATTGATAGACCTTTTAAATCTAGTTTTTAATTGGATAACTAATTTAAATTCTGTAGTGCTGTCAGTCAAACTGGTTGTTAGTTTGGTAGTTTGCTATTTTAAAAGAAACTATTATTTGTTAGAAATGACACAATCCTATTCCAATGTTACAAAAAAATGTCTGTAAAAGTGATTTCATTTGCAAACTTATATGAACGTGAGACGATTTTTTTTCCCCCGATATTTGTTATCTAATAATAAAAAATAAATAAATAAAATAAAATAAAATAAAATAAAAAAATCCCTAGGCAGATTATACGCGACAAAGGAATGCGAATTGAATTTTACCAAAACAAATCCAAACATAGAAAAACTGGTTCTGGAAAAGTAGATACATCCATTCCATTGAAATGAGAATTTAAATTTGATGACTAAGTTGCCATTATCTGAATAATTAATTATTTGTTAAAAGAATATTTATCAACAGTAGCCTGTATGTTAATTAGGTTAATTTAAATTTAAAAAAGGTCTACGAGCCATCAAAAAAGGGTGTTTTTTTTAAGAGACCATTAAATAAAAGATGTCAAAAATAGTTTGAGAAACACTGCTATAAATCAAATGTTATAGCTTTAATAGACGTTAATTATATCACGGATGTTCATTTCTTGAATCTTTAGTCACATGACTGTAATTATAATTTAATGAAATCAACTAATTTTAATTAATTTTAAGATGGGAATTGTTTATTATGAAATGCATTTGCCACTTAGTGAGGGTCATAAAACCGGTTGCATGTTTAGCGAATATTTAATCAACTCAAAGTTTCAAAACTAATTTAGAGGGTTTCTGAAATTAGTAGTAGTAAGTAATTAAAATCATTCACTTAGTTAATTAAATATTTATATTTATTCATTTTTTTTAACTTTCAACTGGCGCAACCTACCTTTGTCTCGTAGTGCTTATATTTTTGTAAAATGTCTGACGTTTACATTGTTTGGTTATAAAGAGAATAATTATTAAAAAATATATATAAATAAATAAATAATAATTGAGTGTATATTTTTTTTATGAAATAAATACTATGAGTGGGAAATTCAATTATTTGTTTATGTGTGTAACGATGATAACTGTGACAATTTGCAATGGCGATATCATAACTATGATAGCAACATGCTGTTAAAGCATGTCGATCTCAGGTGTAGCAAAGATTAATACTACTTTGAGCGATTTGTACAAATCAAGACAATTATTCCGAAAAATAATATAACCTATCTTTTATTGTTCCTAACAATTTCATTTGTGCAATAAAAAGATTACCAACAACAACACGAAAAAAAAAATTATATAAATTTGATAATTTCAAAAATAGCTTAATTGATATAGGGTGTTTAATTATTTAGGAATAGTTATTTTATTTATGCATTTATTTTTTACATTTAAATAGTGTTGTATATTCTGTGTAAAAAGTATTGAGAATTGTTGGGAAAAAAAACATTAAAAAATCAGTTTATTCTTCAAAATTATTTGTCGCCTTCAAAGTAGTACCATTGAGTGATAAACAACTAGGACAGCGCTTGAACTAATCCTCCATACATTTCTCGTAAGTTGTTTGAGGTATGGCCTTCAGTTCCTTCAGCGACTTATTTGCAAGTGGTATTCGCAAATTAAATATACTCATCATCAGTTATTATGCGTATCAGAAGGTGAAATCATAGAAGCTCGGAAAATCATGTATTCCGAGACCTGCTTTTGATGCTCTTTTGGGACAATATTAAGCTTTTTCGGAACCAGTCGTGTAATAAATATCTGTAATAATGTTATAAACGGACTTAAAAGATACGTTCACCTCTTGAGCCAACTCTCTAAATCTCATTTGACCACCAACATCTTGATTTTGTGGATCGTAGTAGTTGAAGGTCGACCAAAGTGAGGCAAATCAACTATCACTTCTCGACCTTCTTTGAATGCTTTATACTATTTATATGCTTGTGCTATTGATATGCAAGATACAGCTTAGGTCTTCTGCAGCTGTTTTAGTTTAGTTCGAAACAACAAAATTTAAGGCAAATTCTTCGTTCATTTATGTGTATATATATATATATATCACAGAGCACTTAAAATGTTTGATAACAAAAATAGCTGCTGCCAAATTCCTCATGGTAATTGGGTAGAGTGCTACCAATACACACACACATACATACATACACAAACTAGCAACATATTTTTTGCTGCATAAATTAAAAAATTATAAATTCTTAATTCACTATTAAAATACTTTTTACACAGAATGTATATTTATATATAATGATTTATTTATTATTATTTTAATTTTTTATCTTTCAGCAAGACAGATTGATTTCTGCCTACTCTTCGATTAGCAATAAAAAAAAGGTCATATTTTATCACTGAAGCGGCCAGTTATAGTGGAATGATTTCCGACCATCCCTGGTAAAGAATCACCCTGATAAAGAAAAGTACCCTCTAATTTTATGGTATTGAAGGACCCTAATTTTTTTTTTTTCGATCCCAGTGACACCTAATACCTAAGTTACGGAGAGGGGAATTACAGACTACGTAAGCAGATAGTCTTTAATACACATTAATTTTATCAGAAAGTTAATGTACTAGAGATTTGTTACACGACCCTAATTACAAATTAATGGTATGAACGCTTAACATAGATAAGATACTTATTTATAGCCATTTAGTCATTTGTCAGTTATGATTCATATTTGACTGCATTCATAATACTGTATGTCATTAATTTAAAAAATTGCCAATAATGATACTCAGAGTATTTTGGAGGCAAGAATGTGATTAAATTCGAAATTGTTCAGTTTTTCCTTAAATAGAATTATTAATTTATTAAATTTTAAAGCAATTTTTTTTTAAATTTTCAACTGGTAAAACCTAATTTGTTTTGTAACAAGCACAAACCATCAGTTTTACAGACAATTTATAGAACAAAAGCAATTAAACATTTTTGAGAAACTTAAAAATTGTATGTAGTTTCAGAAATATAAATAATTTTCATAGTACATATACTCTGATAGAAAAGAAGAAAGAAAAAAAAAAAAAAAAAAACAATTTTCACCACTACATATTGTCATACCACGAATGATTATATTTGAACTTTTAAATGTTAAGGACATAATAATTTGAATCAATATTAAATAAATATCTATGCAAAAAAAAAAAAAAAAATTCACGATAATTCTATTTATACTTAATTATTTTAAGAACAACAGTATTCTCTATAAATAAATTTTCATATGCTTCCCCATTGTATTCTATAGATTATATATTTCTCTTTCTTAGAAACTTTACCATTCATCCTATGATATATATATATATATATATATATATATATATATATATATATATATACCATTTATTTTTTGTGTGTGTTTAATTTACTAGCTTGTTTTAAAATTGAAAAATCAAATAAAACATTTGCATTTAAATAATCATTTAATAAATTTGTCAAAGAAATCAAAGCACCGCCATTCAAGCTTCTCAATAGCAGCATTTATTTTTATCTACAGGAATTCAGATTCCTTTTTACAAACTGTCCGGTTAGTTATTTCTAACATTCTTTTCGAAAAACGACAATAGTTGGGAGCATTCAAAGACGAAAAAGCAAATTCCGTTCAGAAGGAGGCTCTCAACTTAGAATGTTTTTGTATACCTGCGCGTGATGGATGAGGTGGGCAGTTTTGGGTCGGATGCCTCCCTTCTTTCAGCCACCCCCTAATCTAAACATCAACACATACTCGCTCACACAAAAGGCTTCTTCAGGGTGAAAATGGGGAGTGGTAGAAGCTGTATTTCAAATGCATTGAATGTTGAGTTTAACTTGTGAATGTGTGTTTAACATACCGACAGAAAATTCAAAAAGTCCTACTGTAATCAAATAGAACTCTTCTGTCCACCTTCTAATACCTTCCTTCTGTCCCTTCAAAAAAGTGAATCGAATCGAATCGATCAAAAATAAAAGCTAACAAAGAACTCTACAATTTTAGAAGATATTTGATGCTTGCTGAAGTGTTCTGCTATTCGTAAACAATTTAATTTTAATTCAGCTAGAATTTTTAAAAGATTACTAAAGAAATGGTTTATAGTTTATAGAAAGGGTTTTAATGGTTTATAATGTTTTTATTAATATTAGACCTTGTATTATGGCATTGTTGCTACATTATGAAAGCAAGTATAAACAATTTAAGATGAGTATTCAATATATATACAACTTAATATAATGTATATATACAATTTAATTTTATTATATACAACTTAATGTTAATATTTATTTAAATTATGCAAATTTTTAATTCAGTTATATTAAAATACCAGTGCTTATTTAAATATAATATCTTATTTTCACAGTAGTTAGGTCTAAAAGAACTTGTATTATTACAATTTATCATCATCATCATCATCATCATCATTGGCACAACAGCCCCATGGTGGGCCAAGACTGTCTGCCTACTGGCAGACGGTCTGATGGCGAGTTAGCTAGTGCTCTGGCCTTCAGTACCTTAGGCTTTAGGTTCGAATCCTGGAGAGGACATGGTTGTTTGTTAGTGGTTCGAAATCCACATTAAACTGTAGGTCCCTGTCTAATTAGCCTAAAGTGTGCACAAAATGACCGTAGAACCACAAACAAAACCAAAACCAAAACCTACTGGCAGATTATTACAACTTAGACAAGGTAAAATATATGACACCAATAAAAAAAATCTATATTAAAAAATTCAACAAGCATATCTCAGAGATTTCAAATTTTTACAAAGCGTAAACATGTTAAAATATATAATTGGGCAATGGTGGAAAATATCAGATTAACATATGAATAAATTTAATAAATGCATTTTATATACTTATGTACAGGGTAACAATAATAAAACATATCTTGCAAATTGAAAATTCAATTCTCATGAAACTTGAAGGAGAATTTATGATAAAAATATAATAAAATAATCAAAGCGATCTGCAAATACAAGTGAAAAAAAAAAAAAATTTGACGGAATTTTAACATTTCAAATAATTTTATATGTTTAATATTTCAAATGATGTAATATAAAATATGATCATTTTATGTAACGCATCATATTTTGATCAAAATACATTCGAATTGAGTTGTCAATTTTTTTTTATTGAATTACCAAAAACATAATTTCCAATCCACTCACTGTGCTGCGCTAAGAATGCATAGTATAATTTCATGGTCCAATGCATCAATAAAATACTCCGTATTGGATCAGAGCATCCACAAACCGTGAACACTTTTTATACTTTTGTTATAATATTCGTAATCTGTCAGATGTGGTTACTATAAAACAAAAAAAAACAAAAAAATCAGTGATGAACAATCGGTTACATGAAACCAACGGAAAAGATATAAGAAAAATGCGAAAAGTAATGACAAGAAAATTATCTAAATTATCGCTAACCATCCAGAAGTATAAAAAAAAAAATATGAACAAGTTTTATTTATTAACTTTTGATTACTATTATTATGGTGTTTTATGTATATGTTTAATTTAGAGTCATTTTTAATGAATAAATTTCTACAAATTCCTTTCTGCTCTGTCGTTCCCGTTCATACTATTTTAAAAATTTAAGGCCATAACTCCTTTTCGATTTCTAAAACTAAAAAATATTAATGTAGTGAAAATTTGTGACTGCATGTAAAAGAGAAGAGCATTCCTAATTTTGCAAATATTCCTTATTTTAAGTAATGTGTAGTAAATAATAATAATTATTATTATTATATTTGGCACAACAGCCCATGGTAAGCCAAAGTCTACTGCCAGATTTCAGAACACTAGAATTTTTTCTTTTTACTAGGTAGGTTTATTAGACCTACGGTTTAAAGTGGATTCCGAACCATTACAAACATTCATGGCACCGCCGGGACTTGACTCCATCTAGAAACCTGCAATGCCAAGCGCCAGAGCTCTAGTCGCTCGGCCATCAGGCACCAATAATAATAATAATTGTAGTAGTAGGGACCTGATGGTGCTCGGCACTGTAGGTTTCTGGATCGAGTCTAATAATAATTATAATAATAATAATTTTTTCATTTAATAGTAAAAACGAAACTAACAAAATCTCGTTTTATTTAATTGGCAAAGAAATATATTTTAGGTAAAGAAATTATATCAATATTCTTTCCTTACTTATAATTATTTTTTTCATTAAATTAATTTTCAAAAATACAAAAAAATAAATATAAAAAATAAAGGTGAGAAAAAAAAAAAAAAAAAAAATGAAAAGAGATACAGTTATCTAATTTTATGTACAAGCACAAATATTTTTGTTTTGAAAAGTCGTGCACCAAAAGAATATCCCGTAGCATTTATTGAGAAATTAAGTTTGATAAATCAAGATAAAATTGCATATATTCATATATCTCATCAATATACACATATATATGCGCATACTTTTCGATTACAGAACATTCCTACGCATAATGACGGCTATAAATATTAGAGATATATTATTTTTCTTTTGGGTAATAAATTATTTATCCATCTCCTTGTTGTTCTAGCTGCTCCGAAAACAAAGCACCGATTCACAACAAGTGAAACCATTACCTTTCACACAAATCACACTCTGAACAGAACGTGTCAAGAAACAACCATTACCACAAAGGCTAAAGCGCCTACAGCACACAAACTGCCGCTTTCCCTCGCCGGTAAACAGGCTAAAATATCCGGTTGAGCGCAGTGATCATCATCTTTGTGGAATGCACAGTAGCTGCCCCACCCCCTTCGGGCCAAGAGCTATGATTGGTGTAATTAATGAAAACCGTTGAGGGGGGCACTCGAAGGGGGGGGGGCTCTCTGTCTTTTCCCCTGGAATGAAGGTATAGGATCTATTCAAAAAAAGCAAATTTCTGGGTGGTTTTTGTGTTTGTGTGTGTGCAGGATTTTGCTTGAGTGACAGTGAAAATAAATGAATAGGGATAATTCATCGATGAACAGTTTAGCAGTGGAATGTAGATCTCCTTTAAGGCCTCTTGGAACCTTAATTGAAGGATCTAGCCTCGTTTGAGGTTGGAATTTTTTATTTTTTTATTTTATTATTATTCATGTTATTTCAGCTGAATTTACAGTTACTCTACTATTTATTGAAGGTAATGAGTTTGACTTATCTGATACAATAAATCTTTTTATTATGTTTGAAAAAAAAATCTCGTAAGCAATTGGAAAAGTTGAAGTTATTCGCATTCATTGTCTATCTAGCAACTCAGAGTTAAAGTGGCAATTAGTGAACGCCCGATAGAGGCGTGGATTGCAGTCACTGCGTTCAGAAACTACGTGATGATTGTGACCCCGTGCATAAACATCTCGCAAGACAGTCAGGGTCAGACACAGTAAGAAGATTCCAGGGCTTTCTCCTATATAATATGTTAATAAAAAGTGCTTATCTTCCAAAGTTCCCTTGTCTCAGTAAATTGTTCAACAAAAACACAAAAGTGCACTAAATAACATATAAAAGGATTATAAAGTCCACCAAATGTACAAAAGAAAGAAAAAAATTTTACCCCGCGTGTCTTAATAGATTACATCTAATAGATAAACTATTATAATTAGAAATAATTAATTTGAAATGTTTGATAATAAAAATATATCTTTATAATAAAAAAAACTATATAACGAGGCTTTTTTAATCTCATTTTTGTCCCTTCTACGGCTCATGTCGAATAAACTATTAAAAAATTGAAGCCTATCTCTTTCATGTTATCCATTCAAACCAAAATAGACTTAATATACCTGTCTAAATGATGGTTGAGTTATATATATCCACTGAAGTGCATTTGATTAAATGAAAGTATGAAAATTAGAGAGCAGTTGGGTAAAAACTTCTCACATCAATAATCAAGCAGTCTGGCGGAACTTTTCCGGTTTTCTTGCATACGACATGTAAATGCGGGGTATCCTTCAAAGTCTTCTCCTCCTCACCTATCGGTGGACTAAGTGCTACAATGTTCAACAAAGAAGTTAGTAGCTGACAGAGCTCTGAGTAGTTATAGTTATCAGTGTATGCAAATGCGAGGTATCCTTCAAAGTCCTCTCTTCCTCACCTATCGGTGGACTAAGTGGTACAATGTTCAACAAAGAAGTTAGTAGCTGACAGAGCTCTGAGTAGTTATAGTTATCAGTGTATGCAAATGCTATCCTTCAAAGTCCTTTCTCCTCCTCACCTATCGGTGGACTAAGTGGTACAATGTTCAAAAGAAGTTAGTAGCTGACAGAGCTCTGAGTAGTTATAGTTATCAGTGTATGCAAATGCGAGGTATCCTTCAAAGTCCTCTCCTCCTCACCTATCGGTGGACTAAGTGGTACAATGTTCAACAAAGAAGTTAGTAGCTGACAGAGCTCTGAGTAGTTATAGTTATCAGTGTATGCAAATGCGAGGTATCCTTCAAAGTCCTTCCTCCTCACCTATCGGTGGACTAAGTGGTACAATGTTCAACAAAGAAGTTAGTAGCTGACAGAGCTCTGAGTAGTTATAGTTATCAGTGTATGCAAATGCGAGGTATCCTTCAAAGTCCTCTCCTCCTCACCTATCGGTGGACTAAGTGGTACAATGTTCAAAAAAGAAGTTAGTAGCTGACAGAGCTCTGAGTAGTTATAGTTATCAGTGTATGCAAATGTGGGGTATCCTTCAAAGTCCTCTCCTCCTCACCTATCGGTGGACTAAGTGGTACAATGTTCAACAAAGAAGTTAGTAGCTGACAGAGCTCTGAGTAGTTATAGTTATCAGTATATTTAATACATTTTTAAATTAAAAACTATAAATCTATAATCTTCCGTCCATAGAAAAACTCCACTAACTCTCCGAAAGGATGTAATTTTCAAATTCTAGGCATTTTCACCACGAGTCAATAGTTATAAAAACGGCACTTCACCTGAAAAGGAATGCTTTATTATGCTTCATCCACATTGTGTAACCATAACTTGCAGATAATATCTCTCGAACATCCTCAATATCTGATAATTCTACACCCTCTCTTACACCTTGATTAAGAGTAAAAATTTTCCAGCATATAGATTTAACATGATTATGTTCCGCATAGATATAAAGATACCATTCGCCTTCTTTTATTAAATTTCAAATCAAGTTGACCCAGTTTGGAAGTCTAGCAGGTCGCTGCGGCTCATAAATTTGAAATTCAAAGTAAAAAAATAAAAAGGAAAAGCAGAGGAAATACCATAGCTATGATTTCAGATATTTCTTTCCATTTAAACACACACAGAAAAATCATTTGAAAAAAAAAAAAAAAACCAGCATTAATAATTTGCAGCTCCATTTGCTTTGACTATTGCAAATATTAATAAATCATAAAATCTTCAAATACCCATCTGGTTTGTTTTCCTTTCTTTTTCTTACATACTATAGATCATTTCTGAAGCTTTTGGGACACAGAAAATTAACGAGCGCAGAAAGTAAACTTGAAAACAAGTCGCAAGACAGTCGTCGTTTGTGTTGAAAGCAATAACATGTAAAAATCTTATTTTATCTGTAATAATTAGACAGATAGATTCGTAAATTATCAGAATGAAAGGATAATGTTTAATAGAAAAATTCATGGTTGTCTTTAATTATTTTTTTCCTGTTTTTGTTGAATTACTTTTAAATATATTTTTGAAAATCGAAAATAAAATTAATATCAGAATTATGATTAAAATTGTATAATGTTTAATAAATGTTATGCTATGTCTAGAAATAGAATTTAAAAAATTGTGTGTAAAAATTTATAAAACTAAACAATAATTTAACATTTATAAAAATAAATTATATAATGTTTTTTAAATTTATGTTTTTAACTGTATATAGAAATTCGATTACATCACTATGGCAAGAACTATATTAAAAATGATCATGTGATCAAATTTTTGAAAGTTCCCGCTTTTTGTCTTGACATTTACAATCAGTTCATCCTCTATGAAGCATATTCAATGTTAAAAGTCGTATTAGAAATATATCGATCAGTTACAAGAGAAAAAATATTTTTTAAACCAAAATAATATTTATTTAAAGCGGGGTCAGTTTTTATGTTTAATCGTTTATAAATTATTTATTGAGAATTAATTATTATTAAATAATTTAGAAAAATATTTTTTCAGTCTTAACAAATTATTATTACTTATTTATTTAATATTAATAACAATTAATTATTTATTTATAATATTCTAACAAAATTATTTAATAATTTATGTTAAAGTTTAAATTATTTTTAGAATGTATTTGTTTATGTGCATTAAGCATAATCTTATTCAATGATTAAAAATTTATTTAATATAATATAGTTAAAAGCTTTAATAAATATTATTTTTAAAATTAATAACTAATATTGCTTATTAAAATAAAATTATAAATATCATTGTTAAAAATTAAAAAATATAAATTACTTAACTTTTAATAATTTGGTATCTTTTTAATAGAATTTATTTCTCAATTATTCATTGGTTGCATTATCTAAAATATGATTATTAAACAACTAATTAAATGTGCTCGGTTTTTGACACATAATTAAATGTCTAGGTATATTAAATAATTAAATTAAGGAGAGAAGTCCAATATTTTAAATATTTTATTTCAATAAATAGATTAGTTAATTTCAGATAACATTTTGAGAATATTGCTTTTTATTTAAATAAGAAAACTGTAGAAAAAAAATAAGTAAACTATAATTTTAAAAATAAAACCTGTCTACTGTTTTTAAACAATCGAACGACATTCTCAGGTCTATTAGAATTAAAATAAACGAAAAATAAAATATTAATTCCTTTAAAATTAAATAAATGATTTTACATTTAAAAAAAATAATATTTATATAGTATTATAGAGAATTAAATAATTTAATAAATTATTTAATTCTCTATAATACTCTCTCCCCTCCCCTTTATTTCAGGGATTTTTTTTTTTTTTTTTTTTCAAAATACCAATAACATGCTGGCATAACAAGCTGCGAACATGCACAAAACAATATATTTACTCCAGTTAACCTTCAATAAATCTCTTTTTAACAAAAGACGTTGAAATTTAACATAAATCTAAAACTTTAAAAAATGAAAACCTTGAATTTCAATCCAACAAATCAATTACTTAAATATCCCTCCACCCCTTACCACCACCATATTGCATACCCAGTTTCACTTTACACCAAATCGCCAATGGCCCAATCACTACTTATTAGCATACTTTTAACAAATAATTTTTTCCATTTTCACTTTAAAAAAATTGCCCTATATTTTTCCCCACCACTATTTCATTTTGAGAAATCCGTCTTTTCTTGGCGAGAAAAGAGAAAAACCGACGTGCAGGATGAGAATGAAAAAGAAAAAGGGCGAAAAAGATAGTAACCTTGAGGACCGGCCCACTCAGGTAGTCTTGTGCCGATATCCGGGTCAAGCCGACGCCCAGGCTACTTCTCCTTTAGGGCCTGTCCAGACGCGCCAAAAAAAACAAAATTTCGCCAAACCTCGCCAGTAGAAAGGGAGGGTTGCTGGATTTTTTTTTTTTTGTTTAAAGGTTTTTTCATTACTGATAGATTGCAAATTAGGTGGTTTGGAATCATTCGCTTTCTTGCCTTCAATTTGAATTTATTTATTTTTTTTTTTTTTTAATGGTGATGTCAAATAATGAATAAAGTGAGTTTGGAAATATGCTTTTATAATTTGAATGTTTAATAGTGTTTTTCTTTTTTTATTGCACTAAAAGTTAATGATTGATTGTTGTTGTATATTCAAAAAGTAATTTTGTTTGTATTTCGTGTTTGAAAAAATGTATATATCGCTATTAGTTATTGTCCAAAGCGATAAACAACAATTTATTAAAAATAATTGCATCAATTTATTTTAACTGAGGGAATATTATGATACAAATATTTTGTTTATAAAAGTGACAAGTAAATTCCAGATGGGGAAAAAAAAAAAAAAAAAAAAAAGTTCATTATAAATGAAATCATGCTAATCTATGTCCTTGAATTCATCTTTATAAGAAAGAAAATATAGTAAATTAAAAATATTGTTGTAATTATTCGGACATACATATTATATATTCGGACATATACATGTATACTGCGATAACAATGTCACAAAATTAATTTTTCTTGAATAGTTTTTACAATTATTCACGTATTGAAACAGGAAAACATTTTCATAAGTTTTCGTTTCAAGCAAAAATATTCCCAAACAAAACTTCAGGTCAGGGTATACAGTTAAGCAATTAATTCTTAAATTTTACATTAAAATTATACAGGCTGCGCTATTCAGATTATATAAAATTTAGAAATATTTACAAGATGACGATTATTTTCATTTAGGATTTCAGCAGTTTAAATGATTTTTATGTAAAAATATTAAGACAAAGAGGCATTCTGAGTTCAAATGAAATAACTTAAATTGAATGAAGTTGTTATGCAAGTTAAAAGATTTAGACATCATGCAAGTTAAATTATACATTAAATTGTCAAAATGTATTGGTCTGGTGATAATGTTTTCAATTTTCAAAAATTCAAAACATTATCATAAAGACCATATTTTTTTTTTTTTTTTGTTTTCCTTATGGAGTGTTTTGATTTTCAAATGTATATTCCATTTAAGATTCTATGAGTAAGCCGAAAAATACCCGCAAACGCTGTTGACAACTTTACAAAACAGCAATGAATTTGATAGGTTAACCTTGGTGCCACCACAATTTGGAATGGCGTTTATAGTAGGGACTAATTCATTCTATCTGCTTAAATCAAATGGCGGAATTTCCGATTTATCACGCTCTCATCGGTCTTAAACACGAGGAGTTTTCAATTCAGCCCAATAGCTAGGTTTTGAAATGAAAATTCAAAAGCCTAACTTGCTAGCCGCCATGCCTTAATAGATCTCTCTTCTGGAGCAGATTTGTTATGAACAAAAACAAACAACACGTACAACAAAACAACATACAATGTTTACCAAAGATAATGCACTAACCACTAGGTCACTTTCAGGCACACTTTCTGGAACATTGTTGCGAACAAAAAGGTTCACTAGAATTCCCATGCAATACTTAGAGGAAGCAAGTTCGCTGACTAGTCTACTCCCCACCCATAATTACAAGTGAACGCCTGGGAAGTATTTGCAGTTTGACATGCTTACTCGAATGATTCTTAATAATATCCTCATCAATTTATTACCTTAAATTAATATCCCCCATTCTTAAATAAACATTTAAATTTTAATGCAACATTATGAAACACGTTGTTAATCACGCCCTACAGCATTTGTAGAACATGGCAAAATAGGTCGACCGACACGCAGAAGTTAATCAAGACGACAAACTCGATGGTGGTTTTCTTCGCTTTCGCGAAATTAAATCTCCATCTTGAGCCAGAGTGTCAGAAGCGTAATAAATAACTCGATACATTTCAAATAGACAAACCAAAAACAGATCATCTGTAGGTAAATTTTCACCTGGCCATGATGGGGTGGAGCCAGGGCGCGGTGATGCCAAGAACTTTCTTGACTTGACACATTGGGGGCGAGCTCTTCAATTGTGGAATTAAAACCACCCAATTCATTGAATACAACGGCGACGGAATTGATAATGAGAAAGCCAGCCAGCTAGCAACCAGAGAGAATGGGATCGAAGCTGCATTCTATTAAGCCACGAAGCTGGACGTGGCGAGGTTTGGTGATTGTCCTTTCTCCATCAAGGGAAGTTCTTCGACAAGTTCTGAAGTTTGGCGACTGATTTATGGTGCAGGATTCAATTTTGAATTGGACTTCTCTGATTCATTGGAAACTTTTCCATTTCCGACTTAACCATGGGTGTCCGGAAAAAAAATGTAAGCGTGGGATTTAAATATGCAAATATAGTTTCGTGTGAATGGAAGGATTGTATTTTGCAAGAATGGGGAATTATAGGGTGTGAATGTTGTGTAAGCAAGTTTTTAACTAAAAACAATATTGTGGGAATTTAATTCAATTTGACTGCCTATAGAAAAGTAAGTGAACAAAAGCATGCTAATTCAGGAGATTAAGTTCAAAGACATTGAATCATAATGTGTGAATAAGGCATGCCAGTTTTGACCATATTAGGTTTTATATAAATTAGTATAAGCACATCAAGGTTATTAAAAAAAAAATAATTTATATTTTGGTTTTTTCAGTTATTTGGTTTTATAAACTGATTCAGCTACAGGACAAATACTAAAATTTAAAACAAAAATTTTACAAATTTAAGATTTTTTTTTCTTTTTTAAATTTTTTTTAAATGGCAATTATGCATTTAATATTTCAAAATGTCTTTGTTAATTTAGTTCCATCCAATAGATTGAAAATTTATTTAGAAAATTATTAAGAATCTGCATAGGTCATCTTTACATTCAAAAAAAAAAATTTTTTTTTTCTGGTAACAAATAAAACTATTACATACAGCTGTTTCACGCATATTTTTTAGAATACTATAAAAACTAATTTTAAATAGTTATTATTTTAAGGCATAAAAAATAATAACTACTTATCTAAAATTAATTAACTATATCATAAACAATAATCTTATTTTAATGTTTTTATTACAAATAAGGCGTCAGTATGATAAATGACATATATGATCATTGGCAATAAATAAACAAGTTGAAAGTGTGTCACTAAAACCCGCCCAATTTATGCGAATAAAACATATTATAAACTCAAAAAGTTTGTATTATAAGATAATATAATATCAAATTAATTTTTTACATGAACAATGGTAAGGTAATGTCAGTTTTATTATTTCATAACATAAAGTACATATTGTGTATTATCTAAAATAATATTCAATAGATGCATACACTTTAATGTTGAAAATAAATTTAAAAACAGACGGCAAATATACAGATTTAAATTACTAAGAATCCAATTCATTTCAATAAGAAAAACTATTAAGAATTTTTTAAAACTTCTAAATTATAAAACAAAAAAGAAAAAAAGAAACGACTCTAAAGAATTTAGAAAATAGGTTAAAAGAAAACAGATGAAACAATCTGTAAAATACTCATCATAAAATTATAAAGCATCCTTTGGAAAATCAAATAGTCACGGTTCTAAAAGCAACTTGAAAATAAATTATTTAAAAATAAAAATAAAATAAAGTAATAAAGCAGAATGAAAAACTTCAATTTTATAAAACCCAGACTTCATTATTAAGTACAATTCGTAATGTGAATAAGATCACCGAAAATACAAGTGGCATCTGTTGTGCATTTGCACATCATAATTCAGTACATTTGTAGAACCATTAAGCTACACTTTTGAACTGATAGATGGTGGTTACTTCAGTAATAATTGTTATTAGTACAAGTTGATGTATTTACCACAATAATACGTGAGTAGGAAATGTGCTGTATGATAAAATTTTGAATTGAAACAATGTATAAAAGAAGACTTCATCATTTAAAAAAAGCCATATTTTATCATTTAGCTATATGCAGATATGAATACGAAACATTTGAGATTAAAAGAAGAAGAAAAACATCGTGTAATGTTACTTACAATTTCAATCTAAAAACTTTAAGGAAAATATTAAGAAATTTTTTTGTGTGTGTGTATGTTAATCAGACTAAACAAAGCTAGTTATTATTATTAATAAACCATTATCATTAGTTCAAGCTACTTTTCAACCATCTTGAAATTACATTATGTATATATCAGTAGGAAAACGTCATGATAATATATCAAATAATAACATTAACGTACTTTTAAAAGTAATAATATTTAAACATTATTATTGAAAATGAATCATAATTGATTATGATTTAAAAATATCTTAGTTTGAATCTAAGTTTTAACAAATAATAAGAAAAATATTTATTTTTAATAAATAGTACATATGCTGAATGTAAAAATAAAAAATAAAAATATATACATTTATAAAACTGTGACAAAGAGTCATTCGTTTGCAATGTTTCATTTACCGAGATTCACCAATCCAAATGCAAATTTTTTAACAACCAAATACTTTCTTAATCAGTCCCAAAATCTGCGTAATTAATGCGAGGACAAAGCATTCCAAAAAAGCTCCCATTTCCTCTGGAGGGGTGTTTTTACTCAGATAAAACTGCTTTAATTGCCCAATGACACCGATCCAGTTGTTGCTCTTTCAAACTTATTCAATTTCTGGCCGCGGGTGTTTGGGTGTTGGCTCCAGCACTGCGGGATCGTAGAAAGTAAAAATGAAAGGCTTTCCGACCATGGCCTACTTTGCAGTATCACCGAGAGAGAGATGTGTGAAAACCATTCGCGCTGACCTCTACCTGGCTGTTGAACAACAGAATGACCATATTGATAGCTTGATCCAGTTTTAGATAATATCATTTAATTTTCGTTGTTGGAATAACAACGGAATTAATTTGCTGGGGAGACCGTCAATTAATCTTTTTGTTTTCTTCCCATAAGAATGAAACATTCTGGTAAATATTCCACAAAAAATGCATAATAATATTTCCCTTGGCCACGCCCGTTAATTAAAAGAACATTCCTTGCGTTGCTATTTTAAAATGAATTTTTCAAGTGTGAGAAAAAAAGATTTAGAAAGATTTAGACCCAGTTTTTGAGTTCTTTTTTTCCGTTCTGGATCAAGATAGCATTACAAGTTAGCTCATGTAGTAAATAGTCTAAATAAATGTTGGAGACATAAGTGACATTCCGTTTTATGAAGTAATTTGAATTTCTAATGAAAAACTGGGAATCCAAGAACAAAAACCAGCTTTAATTTTCATTCAAGTTATGTGGTTTTCCGTAAGAGTAAAACCTTTCGGTTTTCGGTCTTTTTTTCTTTCAATTTTAATTTTGCACGCACGTAAATTAAAAGAACATTTCTTGATTAGAACTTTTATATTTAATTTTCCAAGAATGAAAAAAAAAAAAAAAAAAAAGATCTGGAGATGGCAGTAGTTTTTGAATTCATATGTAGGCTCAAGATAATATTATAAGTTAGGTCACGTCGTAGACTTTTAAATTAATGACAATTGTTGGAGAAAATCCTTTTCATTCCTTCTCATGGAGTAATTTGAATTCATAATGAAGAGCTGAGAATTTTTATTTAAGTAACGTTATTTTAATTTCAGAGAATTATCTAGCAGTTAGCATAAATTTAATACTTATTATAACCTAATAAATTATTCATTTAAAAAAGCAAAAAAAGTGATTTTTGTAGCTAATTGCATAGAAAAAATTAATTGTTGAGATAAAAAAAAAATCTGTAATTAAATATAATGGCTACTAAAAAGGAAAAGGTCATTTTTATGTTTTATTTAAACTATTAATTTTAAATAAAGTAAATAAAATTTATTGTTACAAATAGTAAATATAATTTCATACAATAACGTCATTCTTTTTTTTATTTCTATGTGAATAACGTAAGATACAATGATTTTAAAACTTCTAGTAATTATTTTATGCATATAAAAGCATTCAAATAATAATTTAGAATTAACATATGCAGAAAATTATAAGGTGCATAATATTCAATAAATTTCTATAACAATTCAATTCTGCTGGGCTAAATATATCGAGCATATTATTTTTACAAATGATATAATTTATACACATTATTATCAAATCCGATTTAACCAAAAAAACTTATTTTTAAACCAACTTTAAAAGAATTTTCTGAAATAGAATTCGGTTATGTTGAGACTATCAAAAACCGCAAACATAAATGAATATTTTAGATTTCATGTCATAATTTGTTGGGTGGGGGAGAGAATTGGCGCCGGCAAATTGAGACTCACATTCTGGGAAACTTGATCTTAAAAAAATCCAAAGCATTTTCCACATTATATTCTTTATTAAAATGCTACTAACTTACAAAACGTTGAGAAGTTATCTCATTTCAGAAAAAATATAGTTAAGAGAAATTAAAAGTTTTCACAATGAGTTTTTATTATTAAAGCATCATTCCATAACTTAATGGCGTTTCTTTGAATACATCTTTCTTTTATGAGAACAACTTTCGATCTCTATTTAACATCATGGTACTACAGAAGCACAGTAAAGTTAATTTCGAATTTATATAAAGGATTTTAAATTACACTCTTAGTCATTATCTAACTTTCCTCAAAATCGGTCGTTACAGGTAGAAGTTTATATTAATACGATTATAAAGCAACTTGTAACAAATTGCTAAACTATATACATGTAATATCATATATGCACGGCAAATATGATGTTTCAATTGGACATCACGGGATGGCAGATTCCCTTTCCGTAATCCAGGATCCATGATTCCCTTCCGTAAGCCAATCATATGCCTCTAACTGACAGAAGATGTTCCACATAACCAATCGTGTGTTTCTTGCTGTACAGAAAAAGTTTTAAAGAATGGCTGCATTTGGTGTACATGCTAAAAACTGATATTCTTAATTTTTCTTTTAATCTTTAAAAATTTAACTAAAAATTATTTAAAATTATCCTGAAATAAACTAACATCACCTAACAGAAAATTCAGAAATGGAAGTTTCGGCCTTTCTGTTAGCGACAGCGACACCATCAAAGATACAATTCTACTATTTACAATAAATGCTGAGTAAAAAATAGGGTGTGTTTATAACTTGGTACTTTATTAAAAAAAAAAAAAAAAAAATCTAAACCAAGGCTCAAAAAATATCTTTTTCGTATCTTAATGGTGTAAAAATATATTTTCTTGTTGGTTTAGTTAATGCGCTGCATTAATAGAGAAAACACTTGTTATCATAACTTTCGATAATACTCAGAATATCCCCAATTAAAGACAACAATGAACCAGAAATTAATTGCATACAACACAACGTGTGAATTAACAAGCGATTTTGAAAAACAATTCTCTGAATACGTCAAAGAGGCGAACAAGAACAAGCTGTTCAGTTGATAAAAAAAAAATAATAATAATAATGAGAAACATAACAAGGTGAGCCGATAAAGAGAAATTAAAATGGGTGAAGGTATAATAAATCGTGCCCATTGACAGAATTACTGATGAAGTTCTTTAAAACAAGTTTCAGAATGCAAAATTAGACATCTCCAGACAGCGTTGCGTCGAATTAATTCCGGAACGGCTTTATTAATTCAGTACATTTGGGAGTTCATTGGCTCTGGGAATGCTAATCAGCCAGTAAGAAAACAACACCACAGCTGGAAATGATTCGATAACTCCTGCAAGTGAAATTTTTAACATGGTTTTTCACTAACCGATCTTACTTTCTATCAAAGTAAAATTTATATTCCACACATCTGATTACTTTTTATCTAAGTAGCTGACACAGTTTGAGACACGGATAGATTAACTAAGCGTTTTGTTATATAAAAATAAAACAATCAAGTAGTGTGGGATTCTAAACATGGCGATATAGTTATCAGTCGAATACCACCCTGTCAGTAAATTATAACTTCGCCATTCATGCATCGAACAAAACGTTACAACATGTTATTACGTGAGCGTATTATTAAATGCTTTGCTGATTATTGTGGAGGCCACTGGAATTATAACTTTGGCTCTATTATTAACTAAACGGAGCATAATTATCAAACATCTAAAAGAAAGTAATATTATTAACTAACGAAGACAATATCCATTGAGTTAACCAAACAAAAGATTTTTCCTTCTAGAACAAATGCCAGTGTCTTTAATATTCTAATAGTCTTAAAATTCGTGACTCATACAAAAAATCAAAAACTGAAATATTTATTAAATAGATATGATTGTAACAAACAGAATACCTAATGTGCATTAATTTATTATAAAAATTTCAATTATATAATAAATGTTTTTCAAGGTTTAATTTCATTTCCATATAATACACATTTAAATAATTGAAGAAATATCTTATATTTTCATATTAGTTGTTAGGATTAAATACTTAATATATCATTGAGAAAAAAAGTAGAAATGATAACGACTCCTAAATAGTAAAATATATAACCTCAGTAATAAGTATCTGATACTTTCAAGAAATTAAATTTTTAAAAATTTTATATATAAAATAGCTTTTTAATATAATTTTAAATTTTAATATTAAGTATGTCAATTCAGATTCGATTCTGAAATTCTTTCATACCGTCAAAGTTATTTTAAAAATTTCACTAAATGTTCTACAAATAAACAAAGTAAAATGTTCATACTATGTCAAGATAACCAAATAGATTAAAATAATATCAAGTATTTTTATTGTAATTACTGTTACATGTCTATACAGTTTCAATTATAATATATTCTTTATAAATGTTTTGTAATATTTTTTGGGGGTATGAGTTGACAAAGAATTTTTTTCAGTGAAATTAATTAAATCGCATAATCAGAAGACAACTATTGTTGATTTTCGTTAAATATCCACATTTGAGCAATGCTGTTGAAAACAACAGTCTACCGAGGCAGTGGTTTAACAAGAATGGATTGTAAATTTAAATACAAATTTCAAAAAAAATCCAATTAGCCCCTCAATGAAATAAATTAAAGTTAACCAATCGCAAAAATTCCCGAAAAACTTCAAAATAACCAGCCCTTAAAAGTTAAAGCAAGGTATACTTCTTTTAAAAGTCTTAATAATCTCAGAACTAAGAATATCCATATCAATGACATCCAAAACACCACACTTTAAACCTTCATATATCCACGCTTACACGAATCATTTGAGCGAGCATTCTCTTTCCTGTAGGTGCAGCTTTCTAAGAAACTACGCACGTCTGCTAATTTAATCATAACCAATAGCCTTTAATAGACACGAAATGTCTTTTTATCCGAGTCGAGGTAATTCTCTACACTTCCGCTCTTACCATTGTCTAGCAAAAAAACGAACATCTTTAAAGCAGATGTTCTATCTCGGATGAAAAAGGAAAGGATTAAGTCGAAATCTGGAGATGGTTTAGTCCCGGAGATCGTGCTGATAAAAAAACCCTTTTTTTACTTTTTTCTATATCTTCGACCACATGCCTAATAATTTGTGTGAGAATTAAAACCTCGCTTACAAAGAAGGTCAATAATTATTCTATATTTATAGACCATTGAAATTTTCTATTTTAATAATAATTTTTGATGACACTGTAATTTAAACACATATTTCATTTGTACAAATATTTTTGATTTTATTCGTCATCAGAACACTTTTGTAAAAAAATATTAATTGGGATTTTTTTTAAACCATAAGCATACCGTTGAAGACGAATCACCTGATTGGAAGACTGCAAAATAACAACAATTAAGCCTTTTTTATTTGAAAATGTGTTATTATTTTTAAGAAAGGAATGACGTCTTTAACTATACATAGAAAATTTCTTTTTATATTTATAATAAATCATAAATGGTTTTCGGTTGAACTGAAATTGTTTGAAACTGTTTTAGTAGATTACAATGTAAACAAGAACCTTAAGTATCTCAATTTATGATCGTTTACTACGTATCCGAGGGGCCTGATGGCCGAATGACTGGCGCTTCGCGCCACAGATTTCGAGTTCAAGACCCAGCGTTGCCTGAAAAGGGGCCTGGACGGCCCAGCGGCTAGCGCTCGGTACCACAGGTTTCGGGTTCGAGTCCTGGCGGTGCCATGGATGTTTGTAGTGGTTCGAAATCCACTTTAAGCCTACGTCCCGGTCTAATATGACTGTAGGGTGTAGGGCTGACAACCCAACCCCTTAAAAAGTCAGCGTCACGGAGCCAAGTCAGACTTCTACCTATGGCTGCTCCATCACGACAGAAGCTGCCCCATCCTTCTATGAGACCACATGGGTTCTTGAACTTGGTCTAGATGTTGCTGTCTACCAAGGGGATTAAGAAACAGCGCTATGTCCCAATAAAAAGATTCGAATAAAAATACTAACTGGCTTGACTTGTCAGATTTATAATGAACTTAATAATTTTTAATTAAATAATTAAAAAAAATATTATAAGATAAATTATTTAATATATAAAAATAGTAATTTGTTTATAAGGTATGTTAACAACAGCAGTAGAGATTACTGAGTTTACTATATAATACACTATATTGTTTATAGTCTTATTCATATTTAAAATTAAATCACATTTATAATTTTTATTAATATTTAATAATGCGCTTCAAGATGTTTACGTAAATATTAATAATTTAAGAAAGAAAAATTTCTTACTGTATAAAGTGCCATTATTAAATTTAATAATCTAAAATCTGTCACCTCTATAATAATTATTATTAAGTTCATATCTTCTTTAGTATTTTTTAATTCAAATATTTTAACAAGTAAATTCGCATTCATTGAACAAGAAATTTTTGTAAAGTAAATTATAGCATGCAGTAAGATAAATAAATAAATTTGTTTATGTTTTGACTTGGAGATGTTGCCAGCTTACAAAAAGATTACGTTTTTTTTTCTTTTTTAATTTTTTTCCCCTTCATGTAAGAGAATTATATTTAGGAATATTAAGAATATTTATTTTTCTCTTTGAGTAAATACGAGTTTCAATTATGTCAACCAATTTTCTGAGTTTTCTGGTTGGTTCCCCTGAGAATTCTTTGAACTCATTCATAAAAGAAAAAGAAAAAAAAATTGTTTAAAGAAGAATGAAAACTCAGAAATATAAAGTGATCCGTCATTTTGAATCCAATCAGCATTTATTTTCTCACCTTTGCACGGATGAATCAGTGGTAGGTTCGAATAATGCCGTTTTTTAACCGAAAAGTTCAGAATTACATTCGTGAGGTCGAACGTGAAGGAAATCGTCTGCGTGTAGGACATAATTGCAGACGATTCATCTTCATTTCTCTCGTCTGTTAAAAGGAGCCTTTTCATAACCGAATGACGAGGAAGAAAATAGAACGGGAAGTCAATCCCTTCAGTGCTCTAGTGCTAGTGGTTGTGTGTGCCTCGCTATGGGTGTTAAGAGAACAAAACAAAAAAAAAGAAATTTTTCAGCTGCGCAAGGATTAAAGACATGTGTCGGGACTAAGTTTAAAAACCCATCTAACACTTTCACGATGGAATAACCCGACAAGGAAGGAATAGGAGCTTTTTTTTTTCTTTCCTTTCTTTCTTTCGTCTTTTTTATTACTCTGGGTCTTCAAGAAACAGTTTTGTGTGACACTCTGTATTTCGTAGGTGTGGTAACGTTGAAAAAAAAAATGCATTTGCGTGTGTAACAAATAATCTGTTCATCTTTTTTTATTGTTTATTGTCTCTTCTAGCCACTTTCCTTTATTTTAATAGAACATGAAAATGATTTATTCTTTATATATATATATATATATTATAAAAAATATTTATACTAGATATATTATATATTATACTTATTATATTATAGAATTACTTCTAATGTTCTTGTTTTTGAAAGTGTCTTACTTTTACTAGGATAAAAGTTATTTAATCCAAAATATAACTTTTTCTCAATCATATTTAAAATGTCGGTATAAAGATCGAAATATGACCATATTTAAAATGTGGTCATATTTCGATCTTATATTCTATAACCAAATAGAAAAAATTATCACTTGGTATTACTTTATACGCTATTTACTTGAACAAAGAAATGCGGTGAAAAAAATAATAAATATTCAAAAAGACAAAAATCTTCAATTTTTAAGAAATTTCCGATATGTTTTTAATATAATATTTCTTTATTACATGTAATTTCATGAAAATTTTAATTGTGTAATATATTTTTCAATGAGAGCATATACAATTATCATTATGCTCGTAAAATCCACAAATATGAAAAATCATTGTAAAAAAACTAACGAATAAAATGAAGAAAACAAAAAACATTAATGTTTTAGAAATCAGTTATTAGTTTTTACTATAAGGTAACCTATTAAATTTAATATGACAAAAAAATAGTTTTCTATAGATTTTATTTATTATTTTTAATGAAGGCATTTACTGTTAACATTTGGCTGATGGAATCCTCGATGTTGATGGCAATCAATACTGACTTTATCAATCAATACTGACTTGAGGGCAATAGAACCTTTATGTGTATTATACACATCCAACTCGATGATGCATATTGATAGAACATATATCAGCTTACTAGGTGTCCTTCATTAAAGAGGGATGAAGATGAACCTGCATCTTCTTCTTCCAAAGTAACCAATTTCCAAAACCAGACCACAAAAGGTTCCGTGGGTTACAAGAAGTCCGTGATCTTGGATGAAAAATATCATTTTCTAATTATTGATTTCTTATGTTATTATTAACTTCCTTTTCAATTCTTATAAATGATATATGCAATAAATTAAAATTTTAATTGTACTATAAATAGTGATAAAAATAATAAACTGTTTTTATCACATAAAAGATTTTATGCAATATAAATAAGGTATTCGCATTGGCTAGTTTTTGATCATAAAATTTAAAAAGATCTATTTATAATGCGGTTTTCTAATGTATATCTTGAAAAAACAGATGTATTAATTTAATTTAAAAATAAATTATTTTACTTTCATTTCAAGTATTTAAAAAATTATTCTGAGAGGGGTGTCGGTGGCCTTCATTTTACAGGCAAAAGCAGTAGTAACTGAAAGATGTTTTCGTGTTGAGAAACCCTGCTCTACGTCTCGCATCTTCTGCCAAGCTACCCAATGAGAGTTACCGGGTTTTCTCTAATACGAAAGGTAAATGCGTGGCAATTTCCACTAAAAAAGAATTCTCCTATTTATTCCAGAAGGTAATTTCTTTCTTTTACCAATCATTATTACAAATTATAGAAAAAATACCATCCTCTTTGGTTTTATACAAATTTATATCTTTTTCTAGTTTCCTCTATCTTAAATTTACAACATAATTATTCGCATAATTGTGGCTTCAAAAAAAAAAAAATTAAAACTAAATAAGTTTTATTAGTTTTATGTCATAGCTATAGAAACAGAACCAGATTGGTATATGATGCATCAAATAACAGGAGCGGATTATACAAGATCCTTTTTTTTTTGGCTGAAAATTACGCCTAAGGATTGTATGGATCTAAGGATTATAGACAGCAAATTACGGTACCAATTTTAAGTTTATAAATCTTCATTTTAATGGATTTGCTATAATGTCGTGAATGAGATATTACCGAAGACAATGATCCCACCCTATTCTCGGCCAAAGAATGAATGACTCAAAACTCTGGTTACAACAATCACTTAACTCGATCGCATTCTTTTCCCAGAGTCGTCTCACAGGAGAACTACTCCTCCTCATAACCAACTCGGTCCATCTCATTTCGTCGTCACACGGAGAAGAAAAAAAAGCACAAGGAGGAATTCCCACTCGAACAAGGGGAGAAGAAAAAAGATTAAAATAGAAAATAAATAACGTCACGTCCTCATTTGCATGGATTTGCATTCCCACGAAAACCAGTTATTTTTACTAGTCACTTCTTTTTTTTGCCAGACCCTTCTTGTGGAGGTTCATACCACTTCAAACTGACCAAACACCCCGCTGTCTGGGTTTACAAGCATATCGGGGCTGTTCATATATTATGTGGGTATTCGGTGATTGCCGTTCATTGATGTCCTCTCATAATTATGGGATTATGATGTTTATAGTGTGCAAAAATATAAAGGCAGAAAGTACAGGAGAAAATAGCCAAGACGACGAAGCGAGTGACATTTTTATCAGTAAAAATATCAAGAAGCATAAGAAGCATAGATATCAAAATAAAAATTTCTATTCATATATATTTTTACTGAATAGAAATATAAAAATGAAGGATTTCTTTTAATGTATATTTTTATTGAGAAATATAAAATAAAAATTTTTTTTTTTCAATTCCTTCTATTAGCTCACACTCTATATATCTTGTTCAAATTTTCAATCGTTCATAAAATAATTTTTATTCATCCACTCAAGTTCAAATACATTTTTTTTTTTTTTTTGAACTTGTAATGGATGACGCTTGATGTTAATACAGTTTTTTCAAATATTAATTCATTAATTAAATTCAATTAATTAATTTTAGTTTTTTTTTCGATTTAAGTTGCATGTATCTAAAAATAGATGGCGCCAGATAAACTTAAAAAAATGAATGAAAATTGTTTGTAAAGGACTTTCTGCAATGTAATGGAAAAAAAAAGTAGGAATTGATTTAAAAAAAAAAAATTTTTTTTATATTACTTGTTTCATATATATATTTCTTTTGAACAGAAATATAAAATTAAGTATTTCTTTTCATATATATTTCCATGCAACAGAAACGTCAAATTAAAAATTTCTTTTCATATATATTCCTATACTATAAAATCAGGGGCTTAAGATAAAAAATATCATCAAGGGAGAAAATACAAAATCTATCGTTTATATAAAATCATTAACGATATTTAATTATATTGCTCATGTTGCATTTTTTATTTGGTCCCGAGTGCATTTGTGATGAGCACGCAACCACAAAACCCCATAACTAACATTTATATCTCAGTTGTCAAAAATATACTGCATGGTTTTAGTTCATCAAAATTCTGTTTAACTTCTTAAAGTTTAATTTTTGCTTTCTATCAAGTGTGATTTGATTCATTAAAGCATCATAATAGGCGCGTTTTCAAGGGCGATGTTTAATTACTTTTCATACCTTTCAATCGCATTAATTTTTTGCCTTTTTTATCTGGAAATATTTTTAAAAAATGCAACTTTTTTAAAAATAAATATATATTCTTATAGAACATTTTATCTCATACAGCGAAGACTTAAGGTCCTCTATTTATTATTGATTTGTTTTTGTTTTATAGTGATCAAGTTACTAATATTATACGTTGTAGTTCTAATATATGTTTTGAATAAAATTATAAAGAGAATGAACCTTGTTTAACCTTAAACTTGTTAACCCTTAACCTTGTTTCTGTTCTCTTTAAGTAAACACATAAATTTAACTCTGTAGCAACACCAGATTTTTTTGTTTTCTACAGAAATTTAAAAAAAAATTTTTTTTTTTGTTCATTTACTGAAATCCATTTATGAAAAATTTTCTCTAACATTCTACAACCAAATTTGATTGATATTAATATTAATATCTATTAATCATATTGCTATTTATGGTGCTATTAAATTTTTAATTTATGGCACTTTGCCTTTAAAGTTTGTTTTGCTATAATTAAATATGTTAACATTTGATATTACGTACACTTTATTCATATAACGGTAACGGTAATGAACGCACCAATAATGGGTTAAAAATTAACACGAAAACTTTAATAATTTAAAATTGAATACATATCTTTTTAAAAAAATTTCTTAAAATTGATGATGATAAAAAAAAATTTTAGGTAATATAGTTTCACATGATTTTCCCAAAAAGTCAAAATTGGCTTCAAACCGGATCATTTTAGAAATCAAACAACGCAAAATTGTTCCAAAGACGAAGAAAGTGCGCACATGATCATCAAAATCTTCTTCAAGCGTCAATCCTGTGGCTCAGAAAAAGAAATCCATACAGTTGGGCAATAAATCGCACCACACATTCGCTGCCACATGTTGAGCGATACGATACCTCCATCTGCTGGCAAATCTGTAATTCCTTTGTTCAATCTCGCTGAGAATTTAAGCAAGCAGAGATCTTTTTTTATTTCTTCCTCACTGGTTGTTTATGTCAAGGGATGAGTCACGAATTTTCCCGCTTCCTGGACACGCCGTATGTCATTCAATGGCCTTTTCAGCGCCCTTTAATATCTTTCCACTTTATTATTATTATTTTTTTCTTTCTTCTTCCTAATCTGCACTTTTATTATTTCCATTATTTTTGATGAACCTTTATTATTATTTTTTTTTTTTTCATTTCATCTGGCCTCAACACATGCTCACTTGGCACATTACGGTCATTGCTCATATCTTCCAGTTTGTTTAAGGTCGCCTTTTTACACAATATTCAAATGATCCCAAGGTGGTGTAATTGCTTTGGGAATGCCACGAACTAGATTTGTTTGTGCATATTATTGTTTAAGTGAGGCAAAAAATAAATGGTGTTATCGTCTCTCTCTCTCTTTCTGAGAAATGTTATTTTGGGGATTTTTTTTTTCCACTCTTAGGTTAGCATTAAATGATATTTATGGAAGAACATGATTAAATTTACATAGTGTCAAGATATAATTTAATGTGTTATAAAAATTCTTAGTTTAAATTATAATTAGGACCAATTGCTTCCAGAAAATAATAAAGATTTATTTTACCTATTTATATATAAGGACACTAATTAGATTTTAAAAAGAAAAATGCTTTAAAATTTTTACATAACAAAATTATTTCCATATTTAACTTTTATATTTTATCGTTGTTTTAAATTTCTTTAAATCCCTAATTGATATTATTAGGGATTTTAAAGGTTTTAAAAACAAAAGCTATTAGTTTTGTTTATACATATTCAACATGAAAATGTTTTCCATAAACTAACTTTTTTATATTACATTTATATTATAATATTAAGATGTAAGATGTATATAAAAAAATTATTTTACTAAACTTTCATATACATTTAGGACTAAATTTGAAATCGTAGTCGCACTTTGCAAAAATACAATGAAAAGTTTGAGAGAAATCAAAATGGTATAAACTGAGTTTTAACTATGAACAGCTAAAGTTAGAAAAATATTGTTAAATTAAAATTTAATAGTAGACAATATTTTTTAAAATTGAATTAATTTTTCCATCGAATGAAAACTTTTGTATTTGTGAATTTGATACTAAGAGTATATAAATTTTTATTGTACATATTTCAAAATTTACAATACTTATAGAGCACTGTATTTAGTTTAGTTTCTTGTACAATTTTTTATTATTTAAAAATATTTTTAAAAAACAACGAAAATAATTTTTAAATTTATACATCTAGCCCATTGATACTCTAAAAAGGTCTAGGAAATATTTACAAAATTCTTGTAGTAATTGAAATTTCCTAAAGTTAATTTAAAAATACTTTTTTTCCTTATCAAGTAATGAAAAATATAATAAGTAATCAATTCTAACCAAGACTTCTTCACACAGATAATTTTGATTATAAAATAATTTTTCACCTAATAAAAAAAAGTCCCATTACTGAAACAATAAAAAAATAACTCAAGGGATTTTCTTTTGACAAACCTTTACCTATAGGTTAGTGACCTATTGAAAAGCATCCAGAATTACCTTTTTCTCATTAACATTTCTTTGTTCAATCAATGAACTTCACAGGCTCCTTTATCTCACCTTTCAAACTCCTCTCCCTCTCAAACAAACAATAAAAAAAAAAAAAAAGCATAAACCCTTAATCCTAAACGAAGAAGCTCAGATAAGAATCTTCGAAAGTGATTAAAAGATTTTATCCACTCAAAAAGACTTCCGGCATTCTGAAATTGCAATATTAAACCTTCTTTCTCGAAAAACTGTCACGAAAATCTTTAAGGTTCCACCGTGTCTTTGGGGGAAAGTAAAAAAAAAAAAAGAAAGAAAGAAAGTAAGAGAAAGACATTCATTTTGTATGTGGCCTCCCAAATTCATTTACAGAAATGCAAGCATATAATGTATCCCTGCCTTCAATCCATCATGCCAGGAAGAGCGGCAATTTCTCGGGTATGTTTTTTAGTCGAAATGGAAGAGGGGAAGGATTCTCAGACCCGAGGCGTTGACAGCTGACTAACATGACTCTATCTGGGAAGACTAAATTTAGGGTCGCTTGGTAAGTGCTCAGAGCCAGCTCAGCTTTTTTCGGTTGTGTGGATTTTCGATAAGGGCGGCCCAGATCAGAGGGGGAGATCGATTGGTCTGAAAACAAATATCGCAGAATATCAATCCTAGAACGGTACCGGTAGACGTAGCACAAATATTTCCAGGACGTAAAGATACATCATAAATGTTTCAAAAAAGACTTCTTAATTTAATTCAGAGATGCACCACCGATCGCGATTTGCTTTAACATACATCCTTTTTATTTTAAAAATATACTAGTGGTTGAAGATTAGAACAGGGCAAAGGATCCAGTTTTAGTTTTAATATAAATGTAAACGCTTAAATTTATATATATATATATATATTTATTCAACCTTTTCTATATTATTCCAGAAGAAAATCAGATTCTTTGTCAATAACGTACTACTATGCTAATGCTTGCTAGTCAATGCACAATACCTATCTAAATAATTTCATTTTTACCTCTACGATGTATATTGCTAACAAGTAATATATAAAAAAATATAATTCAATTCCTACTTTTTTTTCACTGTATTGCAGAAAATCCTTTATAAATAATTTTCATTCATTTTTTTTAAGCTAGAAAAAATTCTCTCACATACACACTTTACATCTCTCTGACTAATTTATTCACATGTTTCATTTTCCATTTTGTTCCCACCTTGACTCAGACCCAGAATGAAGAAAGAATCTGAAAAAGAAATTTTTTTCCAATGATCTACACGCTTCGCCACTGATGGTATTTATTCCTAAATTTATATCCAGCTAAGTATCTTATATAAGAAAAAAAAATTTCTCCCATATAAAACTAAAATTAATTAATTAAATTTAATTAATGAATTGATATTTGAAAAAACTGTATTAACATCAAGTGTCATCCACTACAAGTTTAAAAAAAATGCATTTGAACTTGAGTGGGTGAATATAAAAAGTATTTTATGAACGATTGAAAATTTGAACAAGATATATAAATATATGAGATAGTGTGAACTAATAATAGGAATTGAAAAACATACTCCGTTTTCAAATTGTGCTAAAAGTAAATATGGTTGTTACTAAAAATACATTAAAATGTGCAAGCCTGTTTGGTCCAATACATATTTGTGAACAAATATGCAATGGTCCAAATGAAAATATGGATATGATCATGAAGATATGAAATTTGGATATGAACATAAAAAAAAATTATTAAATGAAATTTATTTCGCTTATTACTTTTACGTTTTGTTTCTACAAAACTAAACTCAATACTAAAACACTTATTAAATAAATATAAATAATTCGTTTTAAATTCATAATTTGCATTTTTATCATATTATGTGTTATACTTTGTTATATATAAAGAAAATTAATTATATATGTATATATATACGTTAAAAAAAGTTTCCATTTTTTTTCGGGCTGAGGCTAAATTGCAGTAAGTATATGGAACCTGCGGCCTGCATTAATCTGTACATCGCAGATTTAAATAAAATTAATATTCAAGCCACTGAAAAGTTTTGATATCCACTAGTTTCAAAATCGCACATTTATTTCACGAACATCGTAAGATAGAAATGCCAAACTGAATAATATAATAATGCTTTTTATTACAAATTAACTGAAATTATCATATTATTTTGCGAAAAAAAATTATCTTGCAGAAATTTTAAATTATAACATTTAATGTTTTTAAATAGAGTGATTTATAATAACTTATTATACGAAAACTTTTCTAAGGATTATTAGAAATTATAGTATGTTTCAAATCAAAAGACAAAGCTGCCATCTAGAAATATTTTTCTTTATATTTAAATTATATACACACTGATAATACTAATTTCAATTATGCGAATAATTTTGATTAAATTAATTACAAATCAAGACGCTGTTTTAAGATTATCATTGATTATTTTCAATATTTAAATTTCCATTGAAAAATTATTCACTTAAGTATTCATCGGGAAAACAAATCACATTTGTTTATTCTTCTGAAATTGAATACGTTTTCACGACTTGTTTTTTCATAAAACTGTTTAAAACAAATCTATATTTTAGTACAATTTTTATTTAACATACTTTGCATTCTGAAAATATAAATAAATAGTCATAGAATACAGAAGAGCAAAGTTATGCATTAATATACCAAAATAGCTATTCCGCAAAATTCCATAACAATCAATAGACGCAAAAAAAACCCCGATAATAATGGACATTAATAATAATTTTAACATTGTGACAAAAATAAACTATCCAAAACATATGCCAGACAACGACTTAATAAAGATAAATCCACATCAGTGCATAAACAAACACAGCACTCGCAGGCATGTGAGAACGACTTGTATATGTTTATCTACAATCGCAATAAAACAATAGCATTGATTGCTATCATTTAATTCCGCCCTCAGGTCGCAAAAAGAAAAACTGGACGATGCGATTACTTTTCATCATAAAAGGATTGAATTCACCAGGAATGCTCTGCTATACGCATAACTAAACAACAAATGACCGCTGCCAACAATAGCATATCGCTACTACTGAAGTAGATTATTTATGTTTTATTCTTTACTTTTGTCGTCCACGAGAAGATTTTTTTTTTTCTTCGTTTGTTATTATTTACGATATTTGTGGGAAAATTGCTGAGTTTTCTACAGGGCAAATGACCCTCGGAATAGTGCCTATTGTCTTTGGAATGGTAAAGGCGGTAATGCGCAGAATAAGGACAAGGTAATTTTATTTTCACGTAGACGGAATTCATCTCTCTCTTATTTTTATTTACTTTTTTTCTGTCTCTTTCTTTTTCAAGTGAATCTTCTCTGTTATTTTTTTTTTTCCTCATTTGTTTATTATGTTTAACACAATCTGGTCGCTGATAGCCTATTAAAGAGGTAATGATCTCAAATTGCATTTCTAAAATATGTTGTGTAATATTCTGCATTCTTTAAGTTTAAAATATGCTGAGAAAGATTCTATATTCTTCATGTTTAAAATATGCTCAGAATATATATTCCTATGTAGGATCCTATATTCTTCATGTTTAAAATATGCTGAGAAAGATTCCACATTGTAAATTATGTTTGATCTAAAATGTATAAGAGTGAAACATAAATAAATTAGGCGTTTGATGCTTTTAATCTAAAAATAGGAAACTTAAATTTTTTAGTGAAAATTATAACTGTAAAGATTTTCTCCTTAATATATTTATTATACCTTATTCTCTAGTTAATAAAAAGTTATACACGCAGGTTTATTTTTTTATCAAAATAAAAATGTATCATTGTGTATCAATAAATCTAGCATCAAAAGTGTCATTAGAGAAAACAAATTTTAATTCGAAAAGTCTAATTACTTTAAATTTAATTAATTAAAAGTAATTAAATTTAAAGTTAAATAAAGTCTTATGTCTTAGTAATTTAAATGATTATATAAGAAGAAATTAATGAAAATACTGGATTACAGAAATTTTCAATATTTAAGTTATTAAGCTAGTAATTATTGATTTAATAACATAGATTTAAATAATTTACGTTGCACAATTTTTTGACAGAATAACGAAGCAAAAATTTAAATACTAATAAAATAATTCATGAAAGCTCAGAAGGGATTCTATATTCTTCCTGTCTAAAATATATGCTGAGAAAGATTCTATTTTATTATTTATGTTTAAAATATGCTGAGAAAGATTTTATATTTTTCTTGTTTAAAATACGCTCAGAAGGAATTTTTAAGCAAGAAAATTAGATATAAAGTCTAATATTAACTAAATAAAAAATAATTAAAAAATGAGAAACACCATAATTATAATAAAATCAAACACGAGGAAAGTTTAAAATAAAGAAAAAAAAAAAAATCTAGAAACAAACATTTAAATAATTAAAAAACATTAAATAAAATTTAAAAATTAAAAATAGGCACCAAAACTTTTCTCCCGCAAAACCTTACGAAATACGAGGTCATAGTTACGGTTTCTTCCTGCTTTTGTAGAAATTAAAATAAATGACTCATTCTTTGACAAGTTCCCAGGCATTCAATGCTAGCGAAAAGCTGAATAATAAAAGAAACTAATACTTTAAGCGACATTTGCATAGGGGCGTAAAATAAGTTTTACAATAGTTGATTAGAAAAGGCTCTTAAGTTAACAATGAAGGGTGTGCATAAATATTGGAAATCATTTTTAAAGCAAATTAATGATGGTGAAATTATGACAACATCATTTACGCTGTTTAACGTCTGATGCTGATTCTTTTTTTTTTCTACATCGGAAATTAATGAATGAATACGAAAAAAAATTTAACGTGAACTACTTTCTTTCAGAATTCGTTCAGTTCTTTGCGTTTTAATCCGTTGTAATTTTCGGATCTGAAATGATATCAAATATAAATAAGGAAAATCGCATACATTATGCAATATAAAATAAAATATTATAAACATTTCCCTCTATTTTAAAAGTGGCAGTGGCTCATAAACTTATTTGTTCTACAACCTCTTTTCAGAAAAAAAATTTACTGTCCGCTCCCTTTATAGGAAATTCACCTTTTTTAAGCCAACAGAAAAATATAGTACAAAATATGTATTCTTTTACGTATCTATATATATCTTGACAGAATCTCTACCTACGTCTTAAAACGTAATGAAAAAAAAGGTGTTTTATACAAGGCACCTTGAAGATAGAATTTATAAAATTCCATGAAAAGTTGATGTGGGTTCCAAGCTAATACGTGATGATATGTATAAGAAAGTTGTGTGTGTTATGTACTCTGGATATCACATTTGGAATTTAGAGAACATTATATCCATTTATAATATCATATGACCAATACGTAGATCAATGGCAACACGCGCCGCTAGTTAGCATTAGAGCTGAGGTGCAATAAGCTGGTGGCTTTGTTGTAGACACTATATCAAAAACGAGGAGCCTCGATGGGGTTTATAATGTTTAGCATCTCGCCTCGTGAGTCGGACTACCTGGTGAGAGATTTCCAGGTTTTCTTCCATATGATACGCAGTTATCCTTAAAAAAGTCCTTCTGAAAAGCACTGCCCTCCTTTTTCAGCGACTAGGAGCCAAGTGAGACTGCTACTTACGGGAGCTCCATCACAACACACAGCTCCAACACTCCATCACTGCCCTTTCTCGCCATCCGTAAGTAGACTACTCATGAAGTGTTCGTCCTGCACTGCAGGACACTGAGGATTAGACACAGCAACAACATAATATCGTATTTTTATCACCATCACCATCTTCAGACAGTATTTGCATTTGCTATACTAAATAGCAAATGCAAATTATAAAAATAATAATAATAAATAAAGAATTTGCATTTGCAATTTTAGTATTTTGCTTTTGTACCAAATTATTCAATACTTGAGATGATTTCATTTTATATAGCATAAGTTACTTTTTATCTATAAAACAAGTACTCTATAAAAAAGGTGAATAATATCTATTCATATAATTTAAAGTTTTTCAAAAGATATCTAAAATCTCATTATACTATAAATGTTAGGGTATTTATAATATTAATTATTATTTATGAGTCTTAAAAAAAAATTCTATAATATATTTTTCGTTTCAAAGTATAAAAAAGGACTATTTTTTTACGAACAATGAAGACATTTAATAATTATATACTGAAGCCCATTAAAAAACGATATAATAAAATAAAAAGTACAATCCATTGCAGTAGACAAATCGGTAAAGGAATTGAAGATACTGTTATTTTTTAATGTCACTCACATAGACTGTAACAATTAGTTAAATTAATCTTATATCCAAAGTTAAATCGGCTAATAGCCTAATCGGCTCTGCTAACATCTGTTTATTTATTTTTTTAAATTCTTTTAAGTGGGCATTTTTTTTTATATATTAGATTTGATTTAATTTGTATACAGTATTTGTTCAATATAAATACATTATTATAAAAAAAAAAATGTTGAGTGCTTTTTCGTAAGGTGGTGAAGACATGATATGGGATATGACCTCAAGGAAGACATGATCTCATTTCAATTAATTTCAATGGAAAAAATTTATTTGAGTTACGAGTATTTTGAGTTACAAGCTCGATTGTGAAATGAATTAAACTCATATGTCAAGGTACCAGAGTACTATGTACAACTCCAGGCCTCTGGTTTTAAAAAAACTTAGAACCACATTTTGATTCCATAGTATTGCATGTATATATGGAGGGCATTGTTTTAGCTTATTATTCTTCAATTCCTACACATTTTAAGAAATTAAGAAAAATTAAAATGGTTCAAGTTAATATTTTCCATTAATGTATTTTTCCACTACCCCTTCGTAATTCTTTTATTCAAACTTATTTTACGAAACATGAAAATGCACCAGACGTACAATCCTAATGATTCAGTTTGGATCCTCAACACATTAGCTATGAAAAAAGATGAATAATACGATGGTCCCTCTTTGGCTTCACGGTTGCTCGAACGCTCTAACAAATCCGAATCGGTTGGTGCTATAGAGCGAGACCACCTGTCTCAATTTTCCGGGTAATATTCCATTCAAATGGTATTAAGGTAGGGCACTGGGATACTGGGTTTTATCACTTCTGACGAACTTCCCAAACAAAAAAAGACCACAGGTGACGAAACGATAACGTGGCCACTTTTTGCCGTGGGAAACTCAATTTTTCAAATACATGTTAAACAACAGTGTTTGAGGAATCGTGGCATATTATTTCATAAGACAGATGCGAAACTGATTGCTCGGTTTGTGACTTTTTTTTTTTAAAGTTATTGAATGGCTTTTCTTTTTGCTTTTTGGTTGTCCTGTTTTTTGTTTCTTTTCAGAAGTTTGAACTTCAGAATAATAGAAATTCACTCGAAATTGACTGATGTATTACTTTTTTTTTATGTTACTTCATCTCATAAAAAGAATCATTTCTTGACACTCATTCTGTAGACATTTATTGCATATTTGTAAGCAAAAAGATAAAATTTATATAGAGAGAGATTAATAAGACGATTAAAAAGTTGTATTAAGTCACTTTTCTACAGACTTTCAGTAAAATAATAAAATTATTTCAAGCATATCGTTTGACTTATGACATTATATTTAAACTATATCACTCCCAAAAGTGTTCAGTTATTATCTCAACGAATCTCCCAGTCCACATCATCTACCAATGGAGTTAAATAATAAAGGCGTACATAGTCTTCAAAAGAAAAAAAAAAGGAAATTAGCCCTTATTAATGAACCAGACCCAAACTCTGACTATGTCTAAACCGATACTGATCTATATCCTGCGTCCAATTTAGACAAGCAGGAAAAAAAATGGGGGGGAGGACTTTTCTAATTGGTTGCAAGCTACCTCCACATCAATCGCGATCGATTTGAGAGAGAAAGAAAAAATAAAAAAGGAATTCGAATGCTACCGCACACCAGAAAGGGCGATAACTGCCTTCCATGAAGAAAAAAAAATCGTCTGCCGACTTGATGAATACCTGTCTTCATTGTAAGGAAGGGGGACCCTAGAAGGTGGGATGGCCAAGTAAAAAGCGTGGGAAGGAAGAGTTTGTTGAAGAAAAACGTCCAGCTTGCTACAGAAACCTGTTCCTACCTCCGGGGCGGATGGTGACATCACTTCACTTCAGCGAAATCTCCCTTTGCCAAAAGAGAAATAGGATTACATCTGACATTCCACAGTGGACTCCTCCCTGTTGCGTGATGGGGCATTGAAAGGCGAGGACACTTTCATCGATATCGTTTGGTTGGAACTTATTTGAATTGACGCATGTTGCTGAGTCATGGGGACCTTATACTCCTGAAAACGCTTCGATTACAAAGCCATGAATGAAGGGTCAACCCTTTTAGGGGCGAAAGAAAAAAAAAAAAAGAAAGAGATATCAGAAGGAATAAAACGACATTTGAAAGACACCTATTTCAATACTGGGGGATCATTTTCCAATCCTGTATAGTTGCTAAGATCGATAGAATTGATAATTGTAACCTTTATAAGAAAAAAATTTAAATATTCTCTAATAAAGTCAGAATTTGTTAAGCTAGTTGTCTACAAGCAACCCAGAGCTGTTATGAATGCGACCCTATACAAACCGTAAATTACTTAAACGCGTTAAGATTTTTTTTATGTTTTAAGATTTTTTTATTTTTTTTAATTTATTTTTAAAAATTGCTATATAAAAATATACAAAAGGCAGGTTTTTAATAACGATTTTAATTAATTTAAATACCAATTTTTACCTTATTTCTTATTTCAGAGAATAAAACTTCTTGATTTTCACAATGATTTAAAAAAAAACTGCATGAAAAGGAATTATTATGTCACAATTTTTTTGCTTTCACTATTTTATTTATTTATTTTGGTACTTAACATTATCTCCAAAGATACTAAAAAGGTTATTTAGTCTTAAATGATTAATAAAAAAATATCTGCCACAAATACAGAATAAAATTAATAATGGTATATAATTATTAAAATAACAATATATCAAAAGGAAAAAAAAAAAAATCCTGAAATCTTAATCTTTATCTCCCCACCCCCTCAGCTGTCAGTGGGCAGTATGTGACATACATATATAAAACTCGAAGCCCAACGTTGTTTAACAACGACAACAAGAACAAAAAAACACTTAGTTGCCCTTTAGAGCTACTAAAATAAAATTTAAAAAAATATTCAAATATCGCAGAATTTAAAACATTGATTCGATTATTTGTAACTTAGACCTGTAATATTTAAAGTAAAACCAATTTTAAATTTAAGAAAGAAATTTAATAGTTCTTCAGAAAAAAATACAGATTTAAGTCTAGTTAAAAGAGTAATAACTAATTATTTGTACAACATTTCAAAAGACTGAATAGAATTTTTCACATCTATCTTTTAAATTAAAAAAATTTATACTTTAATTATTTTTTAATTTAATTTACCAAAACAACACATTTGTCACAGCGAAATTAACAATATATATTTATTATTCCTTTAATAAGATAATAAAAAAAATCTAGAGAATTTAATATATAGTTAAAGACAATAAAACTAATTTAAATAACAACAAGAACAGTTTAATAAATTTTCTATAAATCGTTTATCATTTTTTAAAATATAAACTGAGAATTCCGATTCCTTCTAAAATTACTTTTCGGGGAGTCTGGTGAACAATACTTTATAATTATTATTCAGCCCATGAAACACGAAACTCTCCAAATGAGAACTTGATTCTGTATTTTCAATTACTTTTTCACCTTTTGAAGATTCCTGCAGAATTTCAATCAAGTTTTAAGTGCACTTCTTTTTTTAATTTCCGATACTGTCAAGATAGCTAGTTTCAAACATATTGAACACTCGAACTTACAAAGATGAGAGACAAATTTACTAACTGAACATTGCTACGATAACTATTTAGTATCGTAATCCTCCCCTTTTTTTTTTATATATATTTGAAAGGATAAAGCAATGATTTTTTAATGTTTTAATGACGAGATTTAAGAAATGTTTATATAACATTTATAAGTAAAAAAGTAATTTAATTTTTTACCTAAAAAACTGTTCAATTAGATTGTTCAAACAGCGGGTCGCATTACTCTCAGCACTATTTTGAACTTAGCAAAACAATAAATTAGTTTCTTTACATTTTTACATATTCATCTTATTATATATATTTTTTATTAAAAAATTAATGAATGAAATTTTCTTTTACTTAAACAACAATTTATGTTTTCCATCTTTATTTATAATATATTTCTTATTTTGATGATGAAAGGTTCTTAAACTATTAAATGATTTAAAAACACAGTTTTCATAAGAATAAAAAAAATAATTCTGATACATTTTCATTTATCTGTCAAGATGGATAATTTAAATTTCACGTAATAACTTACTTTTTTTTTTTTATTAAATTAGTAATATTTTGCGTGTTGTTGGAAAAGTCCCCCTCCTTCAAATGCGGTCCAAGCAGGTCATTACGCCTTTATTGTTTCAATTGTGATATTCCGTTTAGGTATAAAAAAATAAGCAAAATATAAATTAAATTTAATAAATTAAATAAATTGGTTACGTTCTCAAATATGTCTATCAACTTTGATTCGAATACATCATTATATATATATTTTAGTGTTAACATATTTGAAAAAAAAAAAAATTACATTATTATAAGTAAAAATAACTTCTTTTTCTTTATTTCTAGTAAATATATATTTTTACTATTCGATTTGAAAGAAAATAAGGCATTTATTTTATTTTTTAAGTTATTCAATTTTTAGTATAAAATGGCATGTTACGTGGTTTTTTAAAAAAAATGTTTTGTACATGAAAAATTTAAAAAAAAAAAAATTGAAAAATCAGAAAGAAAAATTAATTTTTTTTTTATCTCATACGCACGGCAAACTATTTGAGTATGGCATTTTTCAATGAACGAAAAAATAATAATTTATTTCATTTAAAAAAAATACAGAATAGAACACTTTTTATAGAATATTAGAAAACACTAGCCTGCATAAATTACTGTTTACTATAACATCATTTTTAATTTTTTTTAATGCTACAATAAAATTGTTAATTGAAATTATTATTGTTAATTATTGTTATTATTATGTTAATTATTATTAATTATTGTTAATTATTATTGTTAATTATTGTTATTATTATGTTAATTATTATTGTTAATTGTTATTGAAAATATTCAAATAAACATTAAAATCAAATTTGCATCAGCTTCGGTAAAAAAATTATAAACAGATTCTAAAATATAAATTAACAGAAGAATAAAGAAAAAAAAAAAAAAAAAACGAAAACAAAAGAAATCCTTTGTTCCTGCTCTTCTAAATTTCAAAATATGGCCTTAATGAAATGAAATTTAAAATAAACATGCTATTATGTTATGCTATGTTGTGCATGTTATTTTATGCATGTTATTATGTTATCCAACGAAATCTGACAAGTCACTGTACCAATTCAATTAAATGCGTGTAAAGATACCTGACCAACAACTGAAAGTTTGGATTTAGAAGTTCTAGGAGCAAATAAAATGGCAGACGATTTCATGGATTTATTTTTGATTTAAAGAGAACAAAAAAAAAGCAAACAATCGTTCTAATTCTCACCACCTGAACAAATAGGGGGCACGCCCGAATGAAGAACAGTGTATTCACACGTCTGCTGGCTAAGATTTAGTTTTTCTTTCTTTCTTATTTTACCACCGTAGTTGAAAGTGCAATGTAATTATAATGTCAGTGTGTGACCAAATTTCACAACTAATAAATAATATTTAAAGGTTTTTTTTTTTTTTTTTTTTTTCTGATAAAATTCTCAAGTTAATTTAAAATTCGTTAATAAAAATCAGTTTAATGATATTTAATTTTATTTGGTTAACGAAAAGTAAGTGGAAAGTACTAAATGGAGGGACTATGTATAAATAGGAAAAGAAGTAGTTTTATGACTTATTCAATATCATCTTTAAACGCTTGTTAGTTTATAAAAATTGAGTTTCTTTTATTTCTAAAATGCTTACAGCATATTTATTTATCTGTTGTAGTTTATCACGCGGCCTTGAAGTGGTCAGGTGGTATCCGACAAGTGGGACAAAGTGAAAGTTTTCATGTTTTACGCAGAAATAAACGATGAAGATAAATCAGTAGTCTGGAAAGTTTCTTTGGTGGATTTGAGATGGATGGAGAAGAGAAGGCACTTTGTGGCAATAGCAATCGTTTTACCATTATCAGTAAGAGTCTCATTAAAGTGGGCAGGACATTATCATCACTTAATACCATTAAAAATTCCTAAATTATACACAAGTAATATAAAATATATTGTCAAAAGCGCATGAATAAAATATTTCCAATTTATTAGAAATCATATATATTATATATATATAAATATACATAATTTCGTCAAAAGGTTGTTGCTAATTTAAAAAGAATAGAAAAGATTGATAATTTCGCACAATAAATGTGTTCATACATGGAATCAAATAAAATATTAATATAAATTTTTATTTAATTAATTTTATTAATTATAAAAATTATATTAATTTTTTTATTTAATATATTTTTTTAAAGGAAATATTTTTTATTTTCATTTATATCATTTCATAGCTACTAAAATTAATTCCAAATTAATTTTTTTTTGTAAAATTTTGTTTGCAACTTATGGCATCTACTCAGACTGTATCAATAAGAGAAACTAGTACTACTAACGATTTCCACATGTTTTTTAATAAAATGGGAATGAAACAACTTTGTTTCAAGTTAAAAAGAAACTCCAGGAAGGTAGACGAATGTAAATAAGCATAACAAAAGAAAATCAAAATAAGCTGTACAGAATGGCAAGTGAAAATATACTATACACAAATTCACACCTGAGTTAACTACAAAAAAAATAATAGTAGCTTTTGAATTATCCAACGGAGAAAATGATAATGCTAATAGAAACGCATTGGGAAAAACAAGTCTATATTTAAATTTAGATTTATATGGGTACCAGTCACGCATTACACAGAACCTTGCTTTGAGTCCACCTTTAATGGTCAACTAATTCCTGTAAATCCATACATAAATTGAGGTTACGCGTAAATCGGCCACTTTGACTGCCCACGACGCAATGCATCAACATTCTATCATATTTATTACTATTTTTTTTTTTTTTTTTTTAATATTCCCAATCACGTGCTGCTACAAAAGAAAGTTTAATAACCGTACAATCAATTAGGTGTAATTTCGAAGCCGAAATTGGCCACTTAATGTTAAAAATATAACAAACCCGAACCAGCAAAGTATTCCAGTAGTGATCACGGTCCCGGTCCAAAGTTCCAGATGAAAATTATTTAAGATTTTAAAAACTGGAAAGGTTGGGAAGAAAAATAAAATAAAGGAGTCTATCTACTACGAAAGGTATTTTAATCACCTAAAGTCATGTTTCGCAACATCCGAGACGAAACGTCGTAAATCTTGGTACAAGCCCCAATGGCTATAATTACACAAAGCCCGGCCGAGCCGTGATGGAATTTTCCTTTTCTATATACTACCTCTTTTTTATTCTTACTTTTCTGCTTTCTAAACTATTTTATTTTATTTATTTATTATTATTTTTCCTTCTTCTTTCTTTTCCCCCTTCTAAATCTTAAGCCGGTGCTACCAGAAGATTTAAATTACATCCTGCCAACCTCGTTCATTGATTTACCACGCGGTTCTCAGACAGTATGAATTGTGGCATAAAAATGATATTTTGTGTAGCCCGTCGAAAGCGATTGGCGTGACGAGTAAAAAAGAAACATTGTTTAAGATGAACCGAATATCATATTTTTTATGGCATTTTTCCGTTGGTGTGATTAATGTGATCATTTGATTTATTGCCAAATCATTCTTTCTTTCTCATCTCCCTGTTGTTCCAAAGTTTTCCAAAGATTTTTATATCGTCTAATTATTGGTTACAAAAAATAAATATATCAGAGCTGAGGAAAAAGTATCATGCATTATGAATCTCTAACGAAATTTTTCCCGTTGTTCTGATAATAAATTTTCCAACAGGATTAAAACAATAGGTTATAAAACAATTGTCTATTAAAACTACCCAGTAGTGTGTTATTACAAAAGAAGAAGAATTTTTTTTACTACAAACAAATTATGTTTTAAGATAAATTGAAATATAAATTACTAGAGCTACAAAAAGGATAATATTTAAGATCGAGATTCTGAGCTACGTAAAAGATCTATTTTTAGATTAATCTAAAAAAATTTTTTAAATCAATATATATCTTCTAAAATAATATGCAATATTAAAAACAATATAAATTCGGAAATGAATAACAAAAAATAATAAATATGATTTATTCTGCTTGCTTTAATGAATAACACAAAAATTATAACATATCCTATTACTAAAATAAAAATAATTAAATAATTAACCTATTTTTGAATTTAATGCGGTTTTTTTTTTAATTACAATATATTGTGTGAAATATATTAACAATGGTTTCCCATTTTTTCCAATGGCTTTGGTTAATATGATTCTATTCTAGGAAATAAACCTGGTGCTAAATTGGAAATTAAAATAAAGGATAGTAAATGAAGAACATTAAAATGTCACTGTTAAAACGTTTTACATATGAAATCTCGGTTTAAGGAAATAAAAATTCACTCACGCAAAAGAATCCTCACAATCTCTTTTCTTATCAACCTTTAAAAGCTCAAGATGTTGTATACGGATGCTAATTTATCATAAAATAAAGTGGTGACTTCACATTTTACTTAAAAGCATTTTACTAAAGAAACTCTACAAAATACTCAACTACATCCAAAACGTTTCAAGTAAAAAAATGTCTGCACGTCATGCATTGCAAGAAAATATAAAAATTAAAACTGCTTTAAAGTTTTGAAACATCCTGATGGAAATGTAAAACTATATTAAAGTATAATCACGGGATATTTATCAATATAAATTTACATATTTATATATCTTATTGGACAGCAGTTAGTTTTAATATCTAACATTGATATAATTTATTACCATGATAAAGATTATTTAATAATAATCATTTTTAAGCTGTATTTATTACGTCGTCATGCTGCACTTATCCACAAAAGAAAAAAGGCAAAAATGTGGATATTTTCATTTAAAGAAACCCTCTGGGTTTTTTCCCTTCCGAATTGGTTTGATATTCGTGGAAGGTGTGATTGGGATATTGATGTAATATACGTGGATGAAGCCAATGTCGAAACCCACTTGAAAACGGTCACTGCCCGTTATTTAAAGTTGTACTTTGGAATTGTAGACCGAACAAAACTACTCTTAATTAACCAGGAGACAGAACCAACTTGACTTTCCTTCCCACCCACAAATGTTGTAACTGCTAATCATTTTTTATTAATCATAAATCTCATTTTCCACTAATATATTACGAACACGAGAAAGAAGAGGAAGCTGTTAGGTGGATTGTAGTTTTTAGGGGGACAACAATATATAGGTAATATATATTGGTAAAGTCTTTTATAGGTAACTGCGTTATATTCTCAGAAATTCTGACAATAATCTCAGAAAATTTTGACAAACCAGTCCAATTGCCACGACGAGATGCTGACACAAGTTATCAATAACAACTTTATACTTTCTTTTACTTTTCAAAATAGGGAATCTTTTCGTTCTTGAAATGAATGATTGCCAACGCATGTCCCTGGCAGGCTGGAACCATCGCTGTCTTACAATTCCTATTAAAATAGGCGCCCAGTGATGGTGGTTGGCCCAAAAATAACATAATTTAATAAGAAAAGATATTTTTTTAAATACTTCTAAAAAATTTTATATTTCAAAAAAAATCAGCTATCGAGGCATATCCAGAAAATCAAAAATACTGCATTGTTAAATTATTATTTAATAAGAAAAGAAGAAGAAAAAAATGTTACTTAGAATTCACGCATTTAAAAAGAGGAGATTGAAAAAGAAAAGAAAAGAAAATATTAAAGAAGATTAAAAGATACAGCCTCAAGGTCATAAAATTTTACATTAAGAGAAGAAAGGGGGGGGAAAGACTGCTAGTAAATGCAAAAACAATTACAGGCGATTGTTAAATGATGATGTTAAAACAAGCATAGAAATACTCTTTAATGAAGGGCTAAGCAAATACGGTTCCGGTCCTAAATGATTCCATGTGATGGACTTGTCAATGCAATCACCTGGTTACATATGTCCTCTCGTCCATTGTTCGCTCATTCAGTCTAAGGCCTCCAGCTGCGGCTTATTTGAATAAGTAATAATACAAAATTAATTTCCCCGCCGTTTGCTACATTGTGTGAAGAAGAAGATGCTTAAATGGACGCTTAATCATCAACTAAGCTGCCATAGAGTCACGAGATGCATTTGAGCGTTGAATGGAAGGGGGATGTTTATTAATTACGCTCCGTTGTCATCAGTAGCAGTTCACTGGATTTGATAAAAAAGATTGCAATTTTTTTCTTGTATTTTTAACGCTTAGATAATCTAATTATTTAGGATTCGTATATCTAATCAAATTACCAAATTAAATTGACTTTCTTTAAAATATACTTTAAAATATATTTAGTATACTTTTCAATTTAACATTTCTAATTAATTTCGCTCTTTCTTCATTTGAATTTAACTTCTATCACTGTTCAACAATTATTTTACTCTACCATTACATTGCATATTTGGTAAATGTTAACACAAAAAAAAAAAGTTAATTAACAGCAATAAGAGTAACAATTCGCCTTTTATAATTTTTTTACTTTCAAATATCACTTTCTATAATTCTGAAACATCAATGTTGTTGTTATCGTATCCCTTGAAGAGTATAAGAAAATCAAATATCGTGGTGCTCCTAAATAATATCGGCTATTTTGATTGCTAGCTTGGAGTATAAAGGAAGTTCCAGACAATGCATGGCGGCTGAAATAGCTGGGCAATCGAAGACATGATAAGGAACAAGCTCGATATCAGGGCAGTTGCTACATTTTTTACATTTTTTAACGCTCTCAGCAGAAATTTTCATATTTTTGTGGCGCTTTATCCTTAATCTTGTGAGAGTAGCAGCTGTTTTTCTATCAACATTTGGTATTTAGTTTTGACCTTAGAAGTAATCATAAGTTTAGATTTTGCCAAGGCATTTGCATCTGCAAAGGGAAGTAAGAATGGCAGTCTGATTCAGACTTCTAGTATTCTTCGCCAAAAAATCTGCAATTTCCAAAAATTTGCAATTCCAAATCCACATGAGCAGGGTCCATAATATCAATGTTAAAAAGATAAATAACGTTAAAGTCTAGATAACATTTATCGGCTATATCTTGCACTTTTTCTTTGTCTACGAACATGCGCGCTAAAATGAGCGGTTACGGCATTTGTAGTTGGTTGCTTATTATTTTGTTCTTTAAAAAAATATTTCTATGCAATTTTTAATTATTATTTATTTATTTATTTATTTATAGTTCAAAATAAGTATTTTTTTTTTTAAAATTTCAATTCAAAATTTTATTCTCGAAGAAAAGATTATGGAAAGAAAAAATAATATATAATTGAAAGAAATTTCAATTGTCATTCATGCAAGTATAATGATACGCACAGTCATAAGAATGCTATAACTTTTAGAAATGTATTCTTGGTTGCATAAATGGATAAATAAATCAAAAGTAGGAAATAAGTGTTTAAAAAATGCTTTATCATCAAGACATTAGTTTGCAAACACATTACAGCACAAAATTAAAATTTCTTTTCTGGAAATAAATCGGATTTAAAATAATAATTAAATGGTAATAAATGTAGTAATCTATATTAGCAGGATGTATATCACAAAATCTCTAAATAAATAAAGAACATAAATTCAAAAAATGATTTTAAAAAGTAGTAATAAGATTCAGCTGTAAAGCATAAATGTGCATTCAATAAATGACGAAATATAGCTAAAAACAAGAAAGATAATTTTCAGATATATAAATAAATTTTTTTAAATGATTTATTTCTATTATAAACATATATACAGAAAGTTTAATGTTATATATTTAAGGTTAAGTGTAAACAATATTGTTATTCAAAATATATTTGTTTTTAAATACATAACAATGCAGTTTTGGAAACGTGCTAATTCATTTTAGAAAATACTTAGTGAAAAAAAGTGTAAAAAATCGGACTGACTTATAGTTGTTATTGTATGTCTATGTTCTTCTATTTTTTTTTTAAACAGAAGATTTTATTTTTTATTTTCGTAATTATATTTCTTCTTTTATCTTTTTTTTTTATTGCAAAAGGAAATACAAAAATAATGCATAATAAATAATTAATTTTGTATTCTACAATGAAAGTTTGGTGCGGGTGGCGCTTTCTGCTTGATAGCACATTGTGTTTTGGAGCCTAGGGTTATTGGGCTCAAAACCTGACAAGCAACGACCAATAAAAGCTTCAGTATAAACACAATAAAATCTGCGTGCTGGAATGCTTTTCGAAGTGGACGGTACGAATCCCCTAGATGCTGCTCTTGAAGCATTCATTTAAAATTGCGGTAGCGCAATGTAGGTGCATTTTAGAAGGGCCTGGCGAGATACAACTTGGGTAACTTTCAATTATTTACCTTTTTACCATTTTAGTAGCGAAGGACCTCAATTCAAAGTATCCAGCATTTGAAAAAAATAAATAAATTATTCAGCAAAGTAAAAATTATTTCATATTTAAATATCAAAAATGTGGTTGAAAATTAATTAAGAATTTTTAAAGCTATTAAATAAAATCTTTATTTAATATAAATAAATAAAAATAATAAAAAGACCAAAATAGATTTTTAAAAGTACAAATTTCAATCATTAAGAAAATAGAATATGGCCACTATTCCATTGGTGATGTGATTCATTTATGCCATTGTTGCCTCATTAAATTTACTTTAATCCGTTTTTATTCGATAAGGGTCAATTGAGATATATATTTCTTGCTGTCATCTCTCTTGAAAAATTTGACACAAAAAAAAAAAATAATTTTAAATATAAAAATTAAAAGTTTATTACTTTATTTTATGTCTTTGTTATTTCGTTTTTAAGTTGGACCTAGGAAATAAAGACAAAGAAAACCAGTAAATTTTTATACAGCCAGTACGCTACTGACGAAGCACTATTGCAAAAACGTTTGTCTATTTCTAAGTATCATATCATTTATAACTATTAATATCGAATAGGAATATTTTCATGTTAAACGAACAAGTAAAATACATTGTTATAGCTCTCTAATTTAACATTGATGCACTTTAGGCGTTCAATGATTTTAAATTTGCCAGTATATAAAAAAGTTAATGATAACGCAGCAACCAGAAGGAATACCAGGGTCTAATGTTAATTAATTTTAAATTTTCTTTAAATTAAACCTATCTAAGCGTTAAATTAAATCAATCGATTGAATTAATCCAAAATTATAAAATAGGGTTTAAAAATAAACGATATACTTTTAAACAAAATTACAAATAAAGAATTATACTCGTTTTCTGTACATTTATTTTTGCCTATGAACATTAAAATCAAAAACTTTATAAAATTCCCAAATGTGGTTTATTATTATTTGTATTATTAAAGAATTAATGATCCTAGTAAAAGAAAATATTATAAAATATATTTAAAACAATATTTTTTTTTAATTTTTAATTATTTTTATCATATACACTGACAGAACTATTCGAGCGAAAAAAAAAACGATTAACAAATTAATAACTATCATAATTTCTAATTAACAAGGAACTTCCTCCAGGCAATTTAGATTAAAAGAAAAAAATTGAAGCCGATTCACGTATGTTTAAGAAATGTTAAACTACCTTCTTTGAACTCGATTACATACATTACTTTGAAATTTATTCAAACGATATATCATTTTACAAAGAAGTCAGCGATTTGAAAAGCGCAAGAAATCTATATATATTAATGAGCTCTTTATTAATGAGCGCTGACCATAAAAAGCAATGTTTTGCATATTAGGTAAGCAGCACAATTCAGACGTGTCATTCCGAGTTTTAAAAGCAACAACAACAAGCTAATAATATTCAGTTAATGGAGTCTCATTAGAAAAGAAGAAGGAAAAAAAAAAAGGAAGAAAGAAAAAACGTCCTCAAGTTATTAAAGAAATTACAAAAAGAAAAAAAGCGTTTTATTACGTCTAAACTTGGTTTACAAGTGTAATTTAAGCCGCAGAAAATGAACAATTAATATAATCAGAGATAGAAAAAAAAGTTTTGATTTTTTTTTCATGGTTATTAAATTACTAACATGGAGTTTTAGAATAATATTTCATTTTTATTCCAGTTTTTGCGAATTCTTCTTCTAATGAGGCCAATGAATCTGTAATTTGTTACAATTTACTAAAGAGTTAAGTAAACAGGAAATCAGCTTGTTTTATTAATTATTGAGAAAATTTTAATAGTTAAATAATCAAAGAGAAAAGATAAATACACTATTGTGTAATATATTAGTAATCATACTTTCATTGCTTTTATTTTTATGCAATCAAAATAAAAAACATACTTCACAGAAATTAAAACAATTTTTAAAATTATTTATAAATAAGAATTTCAAAGTAATACATATAATATATTTAAATAAATAAATCTAATTATTTATCTTCGATTTTGTTTTAAAAAAAATTCTTAAATTATAAATACAGGGATGCCAAATTTTACTCATAATGATTTTTATATATTAATGCGACTAAATATTTCATATTTTTATTAAAATATTAGGTTGGGGAAAAAGAAATATTATTTTTTCGATATGGACTAAATATTTCACGTAAAGTATTTTATTAAAATATTTACTTTATGCTCGTAAAAGGTGGCACAAAAATGTTTTTTGTTTGGTCCATTTTTAAATAATTTTTACAGTTTTTCTTTTGACAAAGGCGAAAATGCAAGCCAGGCGGCTCAATCGATACTGATTAAATTTTGTAAATTCCGTATAATTACACTGAGGTAGGCTTAAATTTTCGGAGAAATGATCGAAGTTACAAATGAAAAAAAAAAAACAGTTTTTAAAAAGCTGATTTTGAATATAACAGAAAACATGATTTTAACCTTGTTAACGGAATTGTTTTAAACGGATTTGACTGGAGATGAGAAATTCACAAACCCTGTAAAAACGATCGTGGTCAAAGAGCGGTGAAGCACCTTGACTAACGGCCAGGAAGGTTCTGTTATACATTTGGTGGGACTGGAAGAGGATTATTTATTATGAGTTTTCCAAATGGCCAAACGCTAAATTCTGATCATCAACAACTGACCGTTTGAAGTAAGTAAGATGTCGTGTTCCACCAGATAGGGCCACACACATACTTTTCTTTTAATGCATCCAACAGTCCGTAAAAGCATTTTTTCTTAATGAAAAAAATTGGCATCTAGGGAGGATTGTGAAAATCGACTATTTTTTTGTTTTATGGGATCACTTTAAAATGGCAACAAATCATATGCATATTTGATATAAGCATGTTAAATAAAGTCCTGAAGTTCATATAAAAATAATGGATTTCTTTTTCCCCAACCTAATATTTACTTGTGTAAAACAAATGGATTTTTAAATAATTGTTCAATCGATCGATTAAATGTAAATGTATAATGATCTGACTTAAATTTTTAAGTTACAAATGAAAAAAAAAATTTTTAAATGATTTTGAATATGTATTTTAACTCGTTAACTTTGTTTTAAGTATTTTATATTAAATAAATATTTGATCGAAATTCGAACATGATTTTCGGTAATTACATCTGAAGTAAGTAAGATAGATAATACTTTTCCCTCCAAATTTGTAAAAGTTTTCTTAATAAAGCTATTGTTTTGGGATCTATATAAAGTGATAATATATATATATATATTATAGAACATCAATATATAATAAATGGAACGATTACATTTCGTTACTTAACATCTCTGATTACACAAAGGACTTTTGGATATTTTCAAGTCATTTCACTGGTAGACATTTGTGACAGTTACCCTGATTGGACGTTATATTAAAATTAAATTTTGAACACTGGCAACTGGCATACCGACTACGGAGTACCAATGGGGATAAATCCCTTAACCTCCTCATCTTAATTCATATATTTAAATCTCAATTAATTATTGATTGCTTAAATGTTAGTATAGGTAAAAAATAATGGTTCTAAAAATTTGAAAATGGTACTCTGAAAATTAAAAATACTTAAAATAAAATAAAAGTAAGATAAAAAATAAAACGAATTTAAGTTAAAAAATTCGGTACAATTAGGGACCAGTTGTAGATGCCATAAATAATTGTAATGGATGTTGATTTTCACAAAATCACACTGATAAAAGGACTTTAGAGTACCTTCAAAGAATAGATGAGATGAACATTTTTGAAATTCGCTATGATATTAGAAATGTTTTTGGGATTAATGAGGTAAAACTTACGAATTTGTCACTATAAAATTATCGTTTTTCTTTAATTATTTTATAAAAATATTATTTTAATGATTAGAAAATATTTAATTTTTTTTTTTATTTAAAAACACTTTATAGACTTATTTTAAGAAAAAAAGTTTCTAAATTTAGTTTTTAAAATTTATTTTAACATTTTTAAGTTTGTTTTATGATAACTGCGCAATAATTCATAATATTAAACTCATCCTATTTAACTATTTATAACTTTTTAATAATTTGCATAATTTTTCATTATACGCAAATATTTCCAAGAGATATTAGCTTGTCGTATCACAAACAAGTATAATAAAAAATTAACAACGCGTTGTTATGTCACCAGATTTAAACTATTTCAAAAGAGAGTAAAATTAAATAAACAACAAAAATCATGATTAGTTAAGTAGCTATAGAAATTCTTGAGAAACAGTAGAATGATAACTACCCACATACAACTTAAGCCGGTAAGGAGAAGTCGGTGTCACATACACAGGTGTGGCGTTGACGTAGCATTAGTAGTTTTACAATTCATAATCGGATTAAACAACAAAGCCTACAATCATCAAGCAAAAACTTTCAAAGAAGAAAAAATGTTTGGGTTTAACTCGAATTTAAATGAGTCAAAATTTTCTTTTCTTCTGTCGTTAAGCGTCAATTGAAGCTGCTCCTATGTATTTCAAACTACTGTATTATATTGAAGCAGTTCCGTGTAGGGCAGGATTTGATCAGAAAGAATTATTTAAATGATTCCAGAAATTATTTTCAATACCAAGTCTTCGCCACGGCTACAATTCTAGGTTCTCCCCCTCAGATTCATATAAAAAAAGTTTTTTATGCATTTCTTTTTATCTCTTAATGAGTTTTCATTCTATCAATTTCTCTTTAATTGTTGTGTTTTTTGGGGTGTTTTTTGGGGTTTTTTTTTTTTCAATTCCTTCTATTAGCTCACACTCTCCCTACATATATCTTGTTGAAATTTTCAATCGTTCATAAAATACTTTTTATTCATCCACTCAAGTTAAAATACATTTTTTTTTTTTTTAACTTGTAGTGGATGACACTGGATGTTAATACATTTTTTTCAAATGAATTCAGTAAATAAATTTAATTAATTAATTTTAGTTGTTTTTTTTTTTTGGATTTAAGTTGCATATATCTACCAATAGATGGCTCCAGACAAACTTAAAAAAATGAATGAAAATTATTTATAAAGGACTTTCTGCAATATTGTGAAAAAAAAGTAGGAATTGACTTTAAAATTTTTTTTTTTTTTTTATTACTTGTTTATACGATGCCATCTTTTAAATAACTTTCAGCAATCCAATTCTGAGATGGAAACTCCTTACAGTAATCTGATGCTACTACTTTCAAATCTACTTAGTGCACAAATAAATGCACGTTATTTGTAAATTTATATTATAAATTGCTTGAAATGTAATAATAGGTAAAACTAATGCAAAGATAGAATCATTCTAAAGAAAAATTTGAGAAATATATATATAGATCATTCCTGATCCATTTTTCAAAGGAAAAAAAATTATTACAAAAAATTTTAATTTAAAAAAAAATTTTCTTCTGAACATTATACAAATTCATTTGGTGCAAACAGCTTTTAACATGCTTATTTTAAACAACTTCGTAACTTATTTGTAACTTTTTAACTTAGAATGACATGTATTCCAGGAATTCATCAGTCATTTGATAAATCTAGAAATGTAAAATGTTTGTACATGTGTACATCATGTTAACATTTGTGCATGACTATTTATGCATTAATTATGACTGTAACGACTTTTGCTCTTTCTTCAGAAAAAAATATTTTTAATGATGAATTATCAAAACCATGTTAAAATATTAAAATGATTTTTGAGAGACTATTATAGTATCGCCAATTGCCAGATTCTAAATCTACTTTATACCCAAGCGTTTCATTAAATGAGCACATCAAACTAAAAGCTTTATCATGAGAAGTTAGTTATGCTACATTATATAAAGCTCCCTATTGTCTGTATTCAAATTACTGTATTTTAAAATTTTATGCAAGTTTCATATGTAAATAAAATTTAATTAATTAATAAATAAAATAAATTAGATTAGATTAGATTTTTCGATATTTTATTAATTATAGCATCCGTAGTATTATTAAAATATATCAGCATATTTTTATTATGAAAGCCATTAAAAAATTAATGTTATTTATTGCCAGTTATTCAATTCACTAATGAACGTGAATTAAATCAAATATTCTTTGGTTTTCTTCAAATTTTATCTTTCAATTACGACATTTGATCCTTCACATACATATGAACGTTCTATGAAAAATTATTTACATCTCCTATTTTGCAATTTTTGTAAATAATGTTCACCTGAAATTACCTTTATTGGAAATATTAATAGATTTTGAAATAGCAAAACAGAAAAATGGAAAAAGGTTAACAGTCAGTTACAATATTGCAAACAAATTAAATGGAGGATAAAATAACAAACAAACAAAAAATCTTGATACTCACCGTCCATCTGAAAGTGAAGGGTAACTTAAGCACAACATGATGATGAGGGTTGGTATGCATAGAAAATGAATTCCCTCCAACAACGGAGGTGGACACATTCCCAAAAGTACAGGGTCCTGTATCGCTCACTTCTGTCTGATACTCCTTAAGGCACAGCCTGAAAAAAGTTCTGCATTGCCCGACACAGGTGCCGTTGTCCAAGCGAATGTTGGGTAAGGAACAACAACTGCCATTACTAAGCTCGCCCCTAGTGTTTTGTATTCCTAGGACCTCTAGTTCAAAAGATCCTGTGGCAGACACCCACGTGTTGACGCACAAAACACAAGCTGCTATTCCCAGCAGCAGAGTCATCTTAACTTTGCGCAGATCCATATGGATAATTGACTATCTCAAATGTCATGTCCATGGTAGAGGGACTTGTCCTCACCAGAGACACGGCTCATCGTGAATGTGCCATTCTTAGATGACAATCCAATAACAATGAAAATAAAAATGCGCGATAGATAGTTAGATGGATGAATAATCCTTTCCTTTCGGCCGAAGCACGCTTTCTTGGGAGAGAACCACCAACAAAACACGAACAACAAAATGCACGTTTTACTTGTTAAAATTCCTTTCAAACTCGCTGGACCACTTCCATGTGGTCGGGGATGATGCTGTTGTTGTTTTCCTTTTTTTTTATTCCCACCACAAAGATTTTGGATGGAGAATTTGTGAATTATTTTCTTCTTGTCTTGAGAACTTCGCAGGACAACTCAGCGACACTCATCTAAACCAAAAAACGGAACCCAGTGAGAATTGTAAGCCGCCAACTCCGAACGTGGGTAATTCGAACTAAAAGCGGCGCGGATGGAAAACTTTCTACTTCTGGACGCTGGTTTCTTCGAAACCCATGGACGTGAGCTGCTCAGACTTTTTCCCCCTGATTCCTCAGCCTCCGATACAGGCAAAGGACGGACTGGCGGGGAGGGAAGGAAAAAAGTACTCTGCGCATGCGCTAGATCATGGACGTCAATCATTGGCCCACAGCAGGGGAGAGACTCGCCGAGAAAATCACCCGGGGTTAACGGAGGTAGTAGCTAGCGCCCGGCAGTTTAACCGGTAGCGGGGACGCAACTAAAAAGATGTTGCTTTATAGATCTTATTCTTCTACTTTTCTCAAGGCCATATTTTTGGGGGGAGGGATTCTTTTTTCTGTGGTATGAAGAACATCGGAGGAATTTCGTTTATTATTATTATTTTTTTCTTTATCTTCATCGCTCTCTTTTCTAAAGTTGTTTAAAAACATCTCTTGTGTAAACACTATGTTGTTTTGATTCGGATTTGCTTTTAGGACTGTATTTGAAAGAAAATAGGCAAAGAAAAAAATAGTAAAACATCGCATTCTGAATATTCAACCAGCAAATATAATCCTGTTTGTTGTCCAACATCAATAAATACCACAATACAGTTTGTTTTGCTGGGTTTAGTTGGAAAAATATGTGGATTTTAAAAATTCAAGATAATGTATTTAGAATATTATATTTAACACTTTGTAATCTATTTCATGAAAGTAATTAAGCATTGACATTAATATATCAGTTCTAATATACATTTCGAATTAGTTCCCACATACAACAGTATTTTACTAGTATATAAAAAGTAACATATAACACATTTTCAAAAGCATGAACATTATAATATTTGGAAAGTACAAATATATATATATATATATATATATATATATATATAAATATAAAAATATAATAAATAAAAAACAAAATTTGAATAAAATATGAATAAATGATTTAACAGTTCCAGCTTGCGCATTGTCCTAAAAAAAGTTAGAATTATTTAATTAAAAAAAACTAAGAAAAGTTTTTGCAACGTTTTGTAAAAGGGTTTCTTTTAAGAAATACAAACATACCAAACGCAAATCCTTTGCTAAAATTATTTACCTTAAACCATAGTTAATAATTTGCAAAAAATATTTTTAATAATGAATATTTAGATAATAATCGGTCCTTTGAATTATGTTTTTAAATAACGAAAACGCTGCAGTCACTGCTTTCAAAAACAAGGCGATTCGGTGAGGATCATGACAATTAGGTTGGTGCACTGGTACCACAGAAATACAAAGAAATAGCAAAGGGGGGAAAAAATGAATTGGTAAAATAATAATTCCAACAAAGTTAAAATATAAATAGTACAAACTTTACAAATTTCGATTGTTAATTTTAAAATACTTTTAAAGTTATTATAAAAACATTTATAAAATTCATATAAAATATCTTATTTATTTATTCACCGCTGAAATACGTCAATATTAATAATCTGTAAAATTTTCTCTGTTTAATAAAGATTTCTGTGTTAAAAATAATCTGCGTTTCATTTACAAGTAAAATTTTATCATTATTATTAATTTTTTATCAATTAAAGTTTCGAGGTTAAAAGGTTTCAAGGCAAAAGTTGATAAATTATTTTAAGAAAATAAGTTTGCAAACGAAGATATACGCTGAAAGAACGTTTCATTAATTAATTTCTGGAAAAATATTTTATTCATTAGTATTTTGCAGCAATAAAAATAACCATGCTAAATAATTAGAAATTGATATTTAATTAATTATGTTGGTAGTATAAAAAAGATAATACATTGTCTGGATAATTTAAGTTCATTTCATAAACAGGAAAAGAGAACAATGAATGCAATTAATAATAAAAATTGAATTCATAAATGATTGTGCAGAAATTCTGAAGGATGTTTTTGTCCATGCTAGGATAAACAGTTTACAGTAAAAAAATAAAAAGATGCTTTAATACAAATATTACTTAAAACGATAATTTTTTTTTGAATAAAAGTAACAAATTAATAAATTTCTACCAACAAATTTAATTATGTAATATATGTCAGGTTTTCTTCAGTCTTCCATGAAATTGCTCGCCAATTAAATTTTAAAATGTTTAATTTTAAATGTTTATTATTTGTATTGTAATAAATAAAACAGAAAAATAATTACCGATTATCCTGTGCAATGTTTAAAATGTTGCAATGCTTTAAAGTGAGGTTGTCTACCCTTCTGCCTAAAACTGCAGTGAATGCGATCTAATAATAAATCATAAACGTGAATTTTCCTAATTTTATTTTATTTTATTTTTTTAAAATTCTTATAAAAAATAAATTTAAAAAAATGAAATCAAAAAAGATTTTATTTTATTTAAAACCTACCTATATTTTAAATTGTTTTGATAAGCTTGAAAATTTTTTTTAAAAGATTAACGAAAAAAAAAAAGGGAATTACTATGCTGATACGATTATTTTTGGCTTATTTTTTTTTATTTTTCTTTCGTACATCATAGATTGTACGTTATTTACAAATTTTCTATTTATTCATTGATATAATGCATTGTGCGGACAGAATAATGTATTGTGATAACATATAATGCGGCAATTTTTTATATTCCATAAGAGGAAAAAAAATTATTACTGAGAGTAGTGGTTTACGACCCGATTCTTGACCCAACAGTAGCGTGAGTAGTAGCGATTTTATTTCATACGACACGTAAATATGGGCCAGCTACTCCTAAAAGTCCTTACGGAAGCAGTTTCTCCCTCATCACCCATCCATAAACTGTTCGAAAACAAATATAAATGGAACAGGAAATCTTCAAAAAAAAATAATAATAATAAATAATAAATAAATTAATTAATTAAATAAATAAAAGAAGGGATCCAGGAAAGCCAAACACTTGAACCTCGACTTTGTATTGAAATTTCTTTGAATTACTACTTTTCATTAATTATTTGACTATTTGCTGTATTTTTATATTTATTTATTTATTTTGTGTGAGATTCTATTCATCATATTTTCTTACTTCTTTCCAGCTATATACTATATTTTTTATTTTATTGTCCATCCAATATTTAAAAAATGGCTATATGGTATATTTATAAATGTGATCGTAAAATATGAATTTAAGTAAAATTTGAATTTGAAATAGAATTAATTACAGCAGAGAGTCAACACTAATCTGCAAACGGAAATTACAAGGTCTTGAATTGCCGGTGCGTATTAAGCTGTGACATCCGGCGAAGTCAATACAATTATCAAAGCATTAAAAGAAATTAATTGCATTCGAAGGAAAACAAAGTTTCACTTGTAAAATAAAGCAAAGTATATAAAAGTATATATGACGTTTAACGAAGTAGTAAATGGTTTAAGTATTTTAGGGGCAGATGTTGATCTTAAGTGCCCTCCAACTAGGGAGGGGAAGGGGAGGGGGAAATAAATAAAAAAAAAACAGAAGAAAATTTTTATTAGTTAAGATGCAGATTAGGGAGCAAATTAATAAATAAATAATTTGTATTGTTCTTCTGTAATATTATACAAATAAATTTCTTATTCTTATTGTAATGCGTGCGTTTTATTTCATATCTTAAGCCTAGACTAAAATATTATCAATTTAAAATTTTAATTTTTAAGAAGTTTTTATATATTTTGTGATATCCTGAAATGTCTGATTGTTTATTATTTCTAGCATATACTATGGTATCACATCACACCAGCATGATAAGAGATGAGATGCCTATTTACAATTTTTGGAATGATATGGGTGAAACTGTACCACCGCAATTTTGGATGTTCCCAATCCAAAGAGTGGTAATATAAGAAAATTCGCATCTTCTCCTTCCTCCTCGAGCATAATGGCAGAATATTCCGTCGTACAGATTTATCGTGCCTATCCCTATCATCTCTCATTGGTTGTCGAGCTTTGAACCAGACACCCTTTGCTTAAACTTCCAGGCCACACGGACCCTACTGTTTTGAATTAAGGAAGCTCAGTACGAAGCCCGACAAGTAAGTAGCTGAAAATTCATTCGTTTATCGAATACAAGCACTATAAATTAGTAGGGCAGGAAGAATCTTTAGTAGAGTATAAAGAGCAGAGGATGAATCCTTAGGCGTACACTTGAGTTATTCATTCTAAATTGCGATAGAACTAAGAATCTACTACTACACCACACCACATCACTGTACCTAGAGCCGAGTTGCCCCTATACAATTTGGGAATGATATGTGTGTGTGACGCTCTACAGCCATATGAGATGGGCTTAAAGGGAATTTCGAACCACTACAAACATCCATGGCATCGCCGGGACTGGAACCCGAAACCTGTGTCGCCGAGCGCCAGAGAGACCTTTGGCCATTCAGGCCCCAGTACCAAGGATCTACTTTGCCTCACAGAAATATGGAAATAATAAAATAATCAACAAACTTTAAGGATTTTTGTGCTATCTATATATTGAATAAATGCCACACCAATGGAGAAAAAAATTGTCCACATTGATCAATAATAATTTGGGTTTTTTTGCAAAAATTTTACTGAGTTCTATAATATTTACTTTTACCAATTGTTAATAATGAGAAACTCTAACTGTGATATATGCATTGAAATGAGTTTTGCCACTATAACACATATATTAATATTAATACTAGTAATAATAAAGAATTTAAACACAATATTTCTCAGATGATGATGTTAACAATTCCTACATTTCATCATCATATCCTTTTTCCCCACAGTTAATAACCAAAAGTTTCAATTGAAACATTACAAATAAAAGGAGAAAGCAGCTGAGAAACTCAATACAGTCACGCTGATTACCTTATGCCCCAAATATCAGAAACAGCTGATTTTTTTTTAAAGTTTTTTCATAGAAAGTTTAAGTTAATAAATTGCCTATCTTGTTAGTGTTAATAAATAAAAAAAATTAAAGTACATGTAATATAACTCCTTCATTTTCTTGAGTCAATAATTGGTTGGAAAATATGCTCTAGTTACATTAATCTCGTTGGCACTCTGTAAACTTAGAAAGTAAAAAGAGCTGCGTGTAATTTAACGCAATTTTTTATTATGATAATATTAAAAAAAAAATGTTAAATTATGAGTTGAGAGAAAAATGGTTACGTATTGTACTTAATATCAAATCACAAATTTGTGAGTTTTCTAAGTGTATTATTTTTCAAACAATAAAAAGATTTCTCCCATTTCTCTTTTTTTGTGTGTCTGTGTTTATATACAATAATCTTACAATTTGTTCTTTCTAGAAATGACGCGTTATTTATTACTTTAACAATACCCTCATGTAATTTATTTCCATAGTAAATAAACAAAAAGCTACTTTCACGTTCATGTGTTTAAATTTTTTTTTCTTTGAAATTTTCTCACGAAACATTTAAAAAAATTGAAAATTGAAGTAGATGTCACTGTAAAAATAACATTTAAAATTTCAAATTTTCAAAAACCTATTTATTTTTAGTTAATAATATATTATTTATTTAACAAGTCGACAATATAATGATACAGGTATGAATAAATAAATGAAAATCAGCTAACAATTTCTTAAATTTCAAGTTAAAACATGAGCTCAATATTCCCTTAAATAGACTCTATATTTCATTATACAATTGAAAGTGCCATTATTCATTATAAGTTTTGCATTTTTAAAAAATAAAAAGAATTTCGTTTAAAAGATGGAAAAAAATGTGTTCAAATCACAACATGCACATATTTTAACTTGAAATTATAAATACGTATACGTATATACGTATTCCTTAAATAAACTCTATATGTCATTATACAATTAAAATTTACATAATTATTATAAGTTTTGCATTTTAAAAAATAAATGAAAAATCTCATTTAAGAGAAGAAAAAAAAAAGTATTCAAAGCTCGACATGTACATATTTTAATTTTAATTTATAAATACGTATACATATATGTATTATAAATATCTATACGTATTCCTTAAATAGACTCTCTATAAATAATTAAAATAAATATATATATTTCATTATACAATTAAAAGTTACATTCATTAAAAGGTATGCATTTTAAAAAAATAAAAAGAATCTCATTAAAGAGAAGAAAAAAAAAAAGTTTCACATCACGAAATGCGTATATTTTAACTTGAATTTATAAATACGTATATATATATATATATATTATAATATATATACACGCGTATACATATATGTATACCGATTCCTTAAATAGACACTATATCTCATTATACAATTAAAAGTTTCATAATTCATTATAAGTTCTGCATTTTAAAAAAATAAAAAGAATCACATTTAACAGAAGGAAAAAAGAAAGAAAAAAAAAAAGTGTTCAAATCACGACATGCACATATTTTAAGTTTAATTTATAAATACGTATTTAAGCTAATGATTTACTACTTCGTTTTGATTACTTTCAAAGTGATATATAATTAGAAGACGAAAGATCTTTTCAGCTAATGAGCTGATAACCTTTAAAAAACGTTGGTTCTGCTTAGTTTATAGCGTCATGCTTGACTACGCCCACTGAAATCAATTATCACAAGAAACTGTAAGTGAGGTCAATTAGAAGAAATGTTAACAGCATTTGAAAAATCGCGTTTCATGTTATTTATAGCTTTACTTTCATTCCGCATGAACTCTTTTCAAGATGGGAAACTCATTTGGAATAAACATGCTTTCGTCATGCATCGTGTCAAACTAATTATACTTGTTCGCCGATTAACACAATAACTTTTTTTTTTAGACTCTTTTCTGTTTGAAAAGGTTTTAAAAAATAGAATGGAGTATTAATTTTTTAAATAAAAAAAATTCTACTTACATATTTATGCAGCCATTTTTAGTATTTTTGTTTATGCAATGTTTAGCAAAATAAGATAAGGAAACTTTGCAAAAATCAAATATTAGCAGTCATCGTGTCGCATTTGTGGTCTAGTAGTACGAGTAATGTAACATAATTAGCCTATAAATTCAAATCTTTTGATGATCTCCGTAGCATGTATTGCTTTTAGAAAAGAGAAACACAGAGCGGCATGCAAATACGTAAAAGACAATTAATCATAGAAGTTCACGAAAAGGAATATTTGCATTTAATTTTCATTTTACACTGTAACTATTAATAAAAATAACTAATTTATGTAATTTATTTTATTTTCACGGTTTCATTTTCGATTGTACTCAATATGCTTTAAGGAATATGAAAACTGGATTGCAAGGAATTCAAAGAATATGTTAACCATAATACAGTGTAATTTATAAAAATGTGGACCGAATACTACATGGTCATCACCTCAAAGTTACCAAATCATATAAAACATAATTTGATAGTCAGTTAAATTATGTTTTGATATAAACAATATTTTTATTGGAAGTTTTTTGTTAAAGAGTTTTAAATACCAGATAATGTATGCATATATCATTCCAACGTTTTGTCCAATATAGGACGAAAGATAATACCCCTTGAGAGTATATTGAAGCATAATTGAAACATAAGGAAGTATTTGCTTACAGTATGAAAGAAAACAGCGAGTATTATCATCAAGCAATATGCGTGATATTTTGCTCCCATTTTCTCCGATTTTTTTTTTTTTTTTAAACCAACAAATCACAGATGAAAATTAAACCTTAGTCAATTCTGGTTGTACACACAACCATCGAGCCACGAGTCAAACAGTATAAAAGTTAAAAAAGCACCAAGCAAACATATATATATATATATATATACTTAGATGCTATTTTTATGAACTCATAAAGTGCATGGATGTTTGTTAGTGATTCGGAATCCATGTTAAACTGTAGGTCCCGGTCTAATTAGCCCAAAGTGTGCAAAAAATGGCCATTGAGCAGAAACCAAATCAAACTATAGTATAGTGCATTTATACTTTACTTCGTGGTTCATTTAGAATTTATTAGTTCGCAAACAGTATCAGAGACATTCAAAACCTTGTTTGTCATTTCGCGAACTATCCTTTTTTGAAATTTACTTCGTAAAGGAAATATGTTTCTACTTGAAGTGAGTAATAAACGGCTAAGATCAAAGAAAATTTATTAAGTATTCTTTGAAATTTATTAATTTTTTTCAATAAAACACTGAATTTTCAGTTTCAATTTTATTTGCATATTAACCCTAAACATGATTACAAAAAGCGTTTCCTCTCAAACAATTAAGATAAGCTCATCAAAAATAATTTAAATTTATTTTCTCATATATAATGTTAACATAAATTTTTAATTGGAGCTACGGTATCCCATTTAGCTATATTTCGAGAACACTAAGCACTTTTGCATTCAAAATCAACAAGTTTGTTATCACATCAACACTACCTACAGTAGTTTATTTCATTAATGTCAAATTCTGAAGAGAAACCAAATAACATGGCGACGACAATCTTCACATTCCGAATCCATTCATTAACAATATTTTTTACAACTTCGTCTTTCATTTTCTGTTTGTTTAACTGTACACTGAACTTTTTTCTATTCATACGACGCCGAAATTACGCAACTGCTTTCGCTAAAACTGTAAGACGGCACCGTTAACTCGAATTTCATTACCAAATGATTTCACACAATAACATTATTGTCTCGTCTCATTCCGCGACGTTGCCATCGAGAGCTCCAAAAGAAAATTATTTTTTAAAAAATCTGCCGCCGACATCTAAAATTAAATCGTTTGTAAAAGTATATAAAAAAAAAAAAGGACTGGGAACGAGAAAATGGGGGAGAGAGGGGAAAAAGTGATCTAATAATAAAGAGTAGGAGTGGGATGGAAAATGAATGAATGTGCAAGTGTTTTGTTTAAATCGGGTGTGGTTTTTATTTGTAAGACGGACTAGCGTGACGTTACTTGATTTGACTGAAAAACTGGAACAGTTACGGTTCGTCAAGTCACGTTTTTTTATGGATCGTCAAAAAGTGGTAGTGGCGCCATCTAGGATGGATTGCTTATATTTCCACTTAGTCAAAGCAACAAATAGAAACTACACATTTAATATTCAAAAAATGATACTTGCAACCTACTTCTTTGAATATGTTAAAAGAAATATGGCATTTTTATTTATTATTTTTTTAAATGATAACAATTTTTGAGATAAGATTAATTTATTGCTTTGCAATATTCGATTGACTGAAGCAAATGATTTATGAACAGGAAAATTTATGTCAAAATGAGGACAGTTTTAAGTTTAAAATCGAAGGAAATTTTTTTTTTATACCACTTAATAAAAATATTATTTACCTCTATTATTTATACTATTTTAGACCAATATAAATATATCATATTCTGGACGTAAACAAGACGGGTGCAATAATCTATAAGCATATAAGCAGTATGATAAACTTATAAATAAAGGAAATTAAAAAATTTTAATTTGCATATATATATATATATATATGAAAGTGTGAGTGTGTGTATATCTATTGAAATCAAATAAGGACGAAATATTTAAAAATTCAAATAATTTATGATTAGAGTACTGTTTATAATGTTTTTTCATCTGTATAAATTACTCTGAGTTAATTTATATATTGAAATTAAGCATATCTTTATTTCATTTGGAAGATACAAAAAATATTGGAACAATAATAGGAAAAATATTGGAACAATAATAGGAAAAATATTGGAATTTAATAAATATGCTGATATTAAACTTTTATTATTTATATTAAAAATTTTTTTATTATACTAAATTTTTTTATATTATATTAAAATTTTCTTAAAATATAAGATTGGTTTAATATTTGTTTCCTTATATATATATTATTAAAGTATATTTTTATATTATATTGCAAAAAAAAAATTAAATAAATTAAAAAACCGCGACTGCAAGGAGATTCTCAAGTGATGATTAATGTTGAAAATACCTGAAGATTCTAATATATGAATGCATTTTTATATGCAATTAGATAAGACCAAAAGAGAAGGCAGAAGATTAATAATATTTAATTCCACTTGGTTCCTCAAAAGGTTTTCCCGTTGTTATAATTATGTAATTAAATTTGATTTATATTATTATTTTTGAAAATATGTAATAGGAATAATAATTCATAAATTCTATTTTTTACTGTAAATAGTTTTAATAATAAAACGGTAACGATTTTAAAATTTTGTCAAATACTTTGTTTATAATTTTGTCGAATTGCTGAAATCCAAAGAAATTTCAAATAAGGAGATATCAGAATTTTAAATTTAAAAGTTAAACACCCGAAAATGCTTTCTAAGATTTTAAAATAAATTTTAGGAAGTATTTATAGAACTTTATAGTAAAACGTGGAAAATGGTCTAATAAGAGAAGATCTGGTATATTAAAAAAATATCGATGGTGGATAACATATTGATATTAAGCGTGGCATCCAGGAAACACACAAGCATTGCAACGGCTTGTATCCATATTTGGAATTTCGAAAAATACAATTTACAGAAGAATAGCAGACTTTAAAAGAACAACTTTCAAGAAAATTTTAAAGAAGCCATATTTCAAGCATCATAAAGCAATATGATTGAACTAGATAAAGAAAATATTGAGTGATGGGGATGATAAGCGGTTTTATGAAGGATTCTAATTGAGAGAAGAGGAATTTAAATTGATCTTTTGGATATAAATTTTACTGGCATGATTAGAGAAATGAATCGAAAAGGTTTTTTTAGGGAGAAATTGGTTGGAGGATCAATAATGACTTGAGAATGGTTTTGGATTTATTAGTCTATTGTTTTCAACTTTTTGGAGTAAAAAATTGAGACCTATCAATAGAGGATCTTTTACCTCCACTGCTGAATTTATTGAAGTCGAAACAGTGTTTCATACGCCTCGATAAAAAAATTTAATAATAATAATAAATACAGTTTGTAGGGAATAAGTCATGGACTACCCTGCACTTTTAGTCTTATAAGGAATGTATGGTCCCCCCCCCGCCCCCCCCCCCCATTGTCACGAAAAGTGTACGGAAAGGACCCTAATTTTTCATTTATGGAGCTTAAAGCATAGATTGAGCAAGCATGATACTAATCATAAAAAAATAGTAAATTCAATGGGAAACTGCATATTTGGAATGATAAAAAATATTAGAAGCCCTGTTAAGTATACTATTTAACTTTAAAACTGATCCATGAAACATTTTATTATATGGGGCATCCTATATTGCGATTTTTTTGAAATAAACAATAATTTTTTTAATTTCTAACAAATTAATCTTAAATGATATTTCTTGTAGTTTATCATTGTATGAGTCACATATTATATTTAATTTATTTTTAGGTATTTTTTTAATGCATTTTACACTAGCGTCTAGATTGTTAGGCTGTATTCATTTGGTTAAACTTAAAAATGTAATTTTTATTATAATTTTTATAATCTTCAAAAATTATAATCTTTATTATAATTTTTAAATTAAAGATAATAAACAAGATAGTAATATAAAATTCCCCACCAATATATGTAGTTTAGCATAAACTTTAAAATATGCAACATGATGATTTTCAGCTTAATAATGCATTTTTTTTAATAACATATTCTAGGAATATTGTATGAAAAATTTTTTAAGTAATGAAGGTTTATTTATTCATAAATTGAGATATTTGAAATTTTAAGCATATTGTTTGCTTTTAAATCAAACGAAACTATTTGGCATAACTAGGAGGATTAGAGGATACTGTATACCATTTAATATACTACTATTAATATGAAAAGAAGGCATTTATGTTTAACTAAAATCCCTCTTAACACATGTTTTAAGATTGAATTTAAATAAAACGGCTTATTATTAAAATTATTCATTAACATATTCCTTTTTATATGCGGTTATTTTTGAAAAAATTAAATACCTGTTTTCTGAAAATACCATTATCGGAAATTTAGTCAAATACTATTTTTTGAAACAACACACAAGACAGCTATGAAATTTCTGGATCATTTCAACCACGTTCCCTATTCAGTTGAATTAACTTTTAGGTATAATCCATAACCATAAATCATAACTTCTTACTAATCATACAACAAGGAAATTTTCAGGCTTTTAATTTGAATGTTCGCATGTGGTTAAGCGCATACTTCCTGCCCGAAAAAAAAATTAAACTAACCAAGAAAAGAAATCAGTCTAACAAAATTAAGGTAAAACACAGATTAAAAAAACCACCCTCAAGAGGAAACACCAACCCTTTATCTTCTAATAACTCACTTCCTTTTAAAATCGTGAATTTCTGTAAATGAAATTACCCTTCAGAAGATATTGAGGAAAGAAAGCAATTTCAGGACAGATGCTAGGGAAGACCCTATAGCGGCTGGGTTTGTTTTTTGGCAAATTAAATACCCTCTTTTTGGGTCTGGAACCGTGATTTTAAGACATCTGTTCAGTTTCATTGGAGGAATGAGGGTACAAGGGATGTGTGAGGGAAGGTATCCTTTTTCTAAGATCGGGCCCCTCATTCTTTGAAGTTTTATTGGAATGTCATTGCAAGGTAAGATGAATCATCCCGCGAAAATTATGCTGTGGTATCAGAAAAAAAATTCAAGCAAATACATGTTTTCGAAATAATTAAAAAATTGAAACTTTTGTATTTATCAAGTTAAACCAAGGCAAACTTTTACAACGCATGCCTTAAAAATGGGTAGAAGAGAAGAGATATGTAAACAGATCAAGATTTTGTTTAATTTGTTAACCGACTACTCGACATTGGGAAATTCGCAACTGAAACACATTTAATGATCGAAGATTGAAAAACAATTAATCTTAATTACGCTACTAATAATCCGTGAGTGAAGATAGAATAGAGCTTCTGAATAGCGTACCAATATTAATTGAGCTTTAACATTGGTGTTATTTACTAAACCACTTGATTAAATGAAATCCATGAAATGAAAGCCATTAAATGAACAGAAATGAACCTACCAAATAAATAGCAATGCAAAAGAACCTAACGTGAGATGAAACCCTTAAGGCAATAAAATAAGTAGATAAAATTTATTCAATAAGTATAAATTATTTATCCAATACTGTTAATAAAATTGGATAGAATGAGGACAAACTAGAAAAATAAATGTGTTCTTGTAAATATATTACAATGCATTTTTTCTTTGATTTTTGGTTCGTTATTTGAAAATTAATATTAAATTTCCATACATTCAAAAATAAATATATTTAAATTACTTCAAAAATTAGCTTGCTTACTCTAGATAATTTTACGAAACCAATTACTACAATAAGTTCTCGCTAATTAAAAGATTTTCATTACTCTATTAATATTTCAGTATAAGGAGCAAGTAGTAAAATTTTAATGAAAGAAAGAAACTAAAAAAAAAAAAAATGAAATATGTTTGTAAAAAGTTTCAATCCATTATTCCTGCTATTTTAATACTAAAAAGAAAAATTGTCATTTATTTTTTTTATTAAATTTTAAAGTTAACATTAACTTCTTTAAAATAACGAAACATTTGATTCGTAAAAACATAATATTTACAGTCAGATAAATTGACAGGTTAAAGATAAATAAATTTATTTGATTTAAATTAAAATCTGATTATCATATGTATGAATTGAAATTTTTTTTTTATCGGTATGATATTTTATGTATTTTTATATACATAAAAATATTACAGATTATTACTTAAACTGAATTCATAAGACATGTACAAATCAATATCATACTTTTTTATCCAAATATATAATACAAATATTTATAAAATTTTTAAAGAATCAAATATTAGTACCAAATTTACTTAAATACGAATAATATTTGATTTAATGCACAGAAAAATTAAAAAAGGTAAGTGATAATTATAAAATAAGTAATAATTTAAAGTAGTAATTATATAATACGACCAATCTTACTATGGTATATGAAAATTTATGTAGAAATTTAAAATCATCCAGCATATTTATAATATATATTCAAAAGCTAAAGAATTCTAATTTATGATTCCATTTTAAGACAACAGAAGTAAAATTTCCTCTCAACATATGCTTGAAGAAAATGAAATTATAAGTTCTTCCCCCAATCTGTTGCCGGAAGTTAATTAAAATGAAGTACATTTGTTGTGTAACATAAACAATTTTTCTTAACATGACGTTAATTTGTAAACAGAAGATAACACGGTGTAATAAAGGCATCTTTTCTTTTTTTTTATCATTCAAAGAATATAAATCAACATTATTAAGAGTTTCCTTCGAAATAAATTAAGTTAATTGATGATTGAGCATAAATATGATGGCTTTTTTACAGAGTTAAGTACATAAATTAAGATATTTTAAAACAGACATTCGTCAAGGAAAAAGAAATTCTTCAAAATCATATGCAGTGCTTCAAGAGTAGAAAGAACTTAATTTGAAAAGTGTTAACCAACTAACTTCGTATTTGAATAAAAGCATATAATTTTTCAATTGGTTTCAGTTTGCAATGAAATATTACTGTAATTGTACCATCATTTGCTTCCATTTTTAACAAGTCATTTCATACTTAAAAACTAATAATATATTTATTATAAAAAAAATTACTTTACTCTAATAGTACACTTTTGATAAAATTATGGTAAAATTTTTTCCAAAAAATAACCTTCGTAGATAATATCATTTTAATTTGAAACACTTTTTATTTGTTTCAATTAAAAAAAAAATTCTGATAGGTAAATTTAAAGTTTCGATTTTCATTTTTTTCCAGAAAAGGTAAAACGAATTATTAATAATACTATGGAAGCATAATAAAAGGTGGTGCCTTTTTTTTCAAATAATTATTTAATTTTAATTAGACCAAGGTTCCATTTTGTCCCATTTTGCTAGTGAAACAAAAACCATGATTCCCTTTTGCTTTAAAATAAAGGGTACTATCTTTTCTCCCAAATAATTATTTAATTTTAATTAGACCAGGGTTCCTTTTCGGCTTCTTTTGCCAGTAAAATGAAAAACACGGATCCCTTTTGCAAAAAAAAAAAAAAAAAGGGTGGAGGACACAGACTAATATTTTGAAATGCATGATGTGAAATCAAAGTATATGACTTATGATAAAAATATTCACCGAAAAATGCGATGCAATAATTATACATATTTTTTTTAGGCACATTAAGAAATAATAATATAAATTGTAAAATATATTATGTTTTACATTTTATTATTGAAAGGTTATCAATGCGATGTTCTTATGTTGTGAATAAAGCTGATATGTGATAGGAAATAACTTGTTACTTTTATAGGTAATCATAATACTAACTATCATTTTTTCCATACATTCAAATGAGAAATACTAGATTCCCATGCTAGATGCTACTTCCCCAAGCTTACTGACTCCAAGATATGCGCGTTCGACTTTTTAAGAATCACTTAATAACACAATTTTTTTTTATAATTAAAAAAAGTTTCATAATCATATGTATAGCATATTATTTTTTACTCGAAGGCTCTATTGCAGTTCCTTGATACTCGCTAATACCCAAGGATTGTTATACCATTTTACAAATCACATTCATTGCTATGCTAAATGAATTGATGTTATGGTCTAGACCAGGAGCGGCCAACCCACATGACCTTGCCGGTCATTTAGACATAGTTTAGACCCACTATTGACATTTTTTGGAGTGAAAAATTGAAGTATAATGAGTTATTATTATTGAGTTTACTATTATTTTTACATGTAAACATAGATAATATAATAATAATGATATATTTCTTTACAATGTGCGTTTAATATAACACTAAAAATGAATTATAAAAAAATATAAATATAAATGAAATTATGAAAATGAAATCATTAAAAAATATTTATTTCAGTAATGTGATATTTGTTTTCTACTCTTTCACTTAGCTTTTGTAAATCGATCGCAATTTGGATATTTTCATATTGTAATTAGTGTTACAGGCTAGCTTCCGTTACGTTTGAGCGTGTTTTGTGTTTGGTCAATTTCATTTTCAGAAAAAAAAAAAAAAAAACGATTCGCAGGTGTAAATTAAATCAAAACTTTCTGCGCCAGATTTCTCAAATTGGATCACATGGATGCACAAATAATGTATTTTTTAATACATTGATTTTCGCTACTTTGGCCATTATAAAATAAATATATTTTGTAAAAGTGCGATAAATCTCACGGCCAGAAAAATTATCAAGGCGGGCAGCATGAGGACCGGGGACCGTGGGTTGGCCACCCCTGGTCTCGACCAAGAGTCTCCAAACTACGGCACGCGAATAATACGACACACTACAATTTATTTTGATTACATTGTAAAATTTACAATGTAAGAAAATCATACAAAATAACAACCAGATGTTCTAAATGACGGTTAAACACAATAACAAGCATACGTAAAGAAATTTAACATTTTAACTAATGATAAGATTTGTCATAAACATTTACAATAAGAGGAATTATATAATTAATATTCAAGGCAATTCACACTAATTACCTTGGGTAATTCTAATGAAATTAAACATTATAATTAAAATTAATGAGATTTATGTATCTGCAACTTTCCACTGACAACTGCTTGCAGTTGTGGATCAAGTTTACTAGTGGAAATTATCAACAGCGACTTCAAATGCTCATCAGTTAACTTGGATTTGTAAATATTTTTTTGTATATTTCATTTTGGGGAATGGTTTTTCAGATAAGTATTTCCGAAAGCGGAAATGAATCCACGAGCAAATTTATGCAACTGATCAAATTGTGTGAGGGAAAGATTCTTATAAAATTCCAGCAATAATGAGTTGAAATATATATATTTTTTAAAAATGTCGCTACACTGCAAATCAATAATTCTCATTTGAAGTTCTGAGGCAAGGGTTCCTACGTCGATGTTAAAACAATTTTGAAATATCTCGTTGTCGTTTGCAATTGCATCACAATTTGATAAACGAGACTTAAAATTTAATTTTTAAAACACTCAAAGTTCGATTGGAAAAATTCAGCCTGATGGCCAATTGGCCGATTGCCAAATTAGCGCTCTAGCCTCTAACCAGGTTTCAGATTCGAATCATGGCGGTGGCATGGATGTTTGTTAGTGGTACGAAATCCATCTAATTCCATCCTGGTCTAATTATTTCAAATTGTGAACAAATTCCCATAGAACGATAAACTAAACTAATTGGAAAATATGCCGTAAATGGAGTTTTAGTTTGCTGACTGAATATTTGGTTTTTAATTAAGATGTTTGAAACAATTTTTGATCAACCCCAAATAATATTTTGTCGAAAATGATTTAATATGAGTGTATAAATCAAGTAGAAGCAGGTTTTATCCTTGTAATTTTAAATTAAAATCATTCATATGTGTTAAATCTATATAAAATGAGAACTTCCATAGTCACTTATTGTTTTGCAATTCAACCATAGGACGACCGTTTTCATTGAAGAAAGTTTTGATTACTGCACGGTGTTCAAAGAATCGCATTACAACGAATCGCGCTAAACCAACGTACTGCGGTAAAATGGGGTAAGTCATATTCTTCAATAAATTCGCGAAATTGACTATGAATTGAGCGCATGTGATCTGATATAATTAAAAGCTCTGACACATTAAAGCATTTTCCGCATAAAGACAGTTGATAAATGATGCAATGTACGATTAATGATTTTGTACTACCATCATTTTAGAGGAATTATCATACAGCAATGATTTCAATCATTTTTTTCCACATACGTTTGTGAATTAAATTTTTTTCATTGGGGCAAGATTATTATTCTTACTAGAAGATAAAGCCTAACATTGCCCAATTCATCTGAAATCATATATTTTTTACTGAGATACATTTAATTTTCTGCGAAAATAAACAGATATTTAGAGAAAAATAAACTTACCAGAATAAAATTAAATTCAATTTTCCATTCTTTAAGTTGATAAAAAATATTATCTAAACCAGTACTAAATGATACTTTGGTTTGGCGATATTATAAAATTGAATTTGAAAGTAATTTTAATATAACGTCAAAATTAAATTTTAAGAAAACATCTTAAAACTATGAAACTAAAATAAAACTACTTCGTAAATAGGCAAACATATTGAATACATATTATATATATTATAAATATATTGAAACATATTGTATATAATATAATTATATTGAAACATATTATATTTAAACATAACGTGTAAAACCAATTAACCACATCAAATCCTTCGGTTTTACATGAAAAATGCATTATATAAAAAACATTTTAATTTAAAATAAAATGTCATCTAAAATGGCAATAGAATTTTTTTTACTTTAAAAAATATAGCTTTGTATTTTTAATTGATCATAGCCGTTTTAAAGAATTGCCAGAAAGAACAATATAAAAATAACTAATTTATTTTATTACGGTAAAATAAAAAAGTTAATTTAAAACGTAAAAAATTCAGTTTTAACTCAATATTTGAAAGAACCAAAAAAGATCCATAAAACGTCACATTTAGGAGGAACATTTAACGCCAAGAGTATTTAAAAAAAAATAATAATAAAAAACAATTCTTAATGTACGTAGTGCTGCCGAATATTCCCAATGGTGAAAAAGGACAACAAAATGAATCAAACAATTGTTAAAATAAAACAAAGTTGAATAATAATAATAATAAAAAATTAGTACGCAAAAAAATAATTGTTAAGCACAAGTAATAAAATATTTAAAACGTACAAAAAATAATGAGAAAAAAACAATACCAGAAACTTTTTTAATCCCAGAAATATTTTCTAACAATAATTATCAATTTCCTTCAATCAAATATTTACGAATTAGTTAGTAATAATTAAAATTGAAAGAAAAAAAACGTTAAATACAGATTATGAAATGCAAATACAAATAAAAGTGTAAAGTTCTATTTTTTTTGGGCGTTTAAATTTTATAACGTAATTAAACCATAATTTGTGTAAAACTTTTAAGTTGCAATAAAAGATATAAAGGAGCATTCATCATAACGGATTTTGTAAAACAGATGCTCGTATATAAAATTTTGATGCGGATGGTATATTAGAACAGCAAAAATCACCGACATATTACAACAGTAAATATTAATTTTTGCACGCACACCTCAATATGGCTTGTATATAATTGTATTACAAAACACATTTTCAATCTACAAAATCCGAAATAAAAGATACTTATTATTGAACCAAATCACGCTAGAAACACATGCGTTCGGTCGCGTGTACACGTTCACGAGTGCATTATTATTATTTTGCGTGAGACACGAGGATTCCATCCCTTAATTATTTAAGTTACCTTTCGCAACTAAGGAGAGGGAACCTATAGGGGCAGGTGAAAGGGAAATGGAGAAGGTAAAGTAAAATTCATACGTCCCGTTATCTTTTATATAATGCTAGCGTGCAACAGATGCTTAAGGGAAAAACAACTGTAGAACTTGTCTGTTACATTGATAAAAAGAAAAAAAAATATTGAGAGGTGGGTTTCTTTTTTATGAGTTTGTAATGTTAAGCACCGTGTGTTAAATGATGTATGGATTTGGTTTTATTGTTGTAGGGTTTGGCTTTTACGAGCTCTAGGTGATAAAAGTGGAATTTTTTTTATCAATACACATGAAGGAAAATATATATATTTTTTTTTTGCTGTGATTTTATTACTATAGTAGACTTTGGAGCTTTTGTGGAAATTAATTTCAGCAAACGTGTGAATTTTGTGAAATAGGTTGTGGGACAAACTCAGGAAGCTTGCTATATTCAGATAAAAGGAAGTAAGATAAGTGAGACGGAATCAGGAAGAAATATTTTATGGTGTGAATACTTGAATTACTACATGCACTTTGAGATAACTCAAGTAAGAAATATATACTAAATCTAGTAATAAAAAATATTAATAGAAACGAAAAGATTCATGTTTTAGTTTCATTAAAAATATATGAAAAAAATTTACGTGATTTATGATTTCTTTTAACTTAGCAATATTTTAAATAACTTTTTTATTATTGTTAAAAAATATTGAATACATATTTTTTTAATAAACTGCATTAAAATTCTATAAATTATAACTAAGAAAAATTGCCAACAAAATTCATTGCAAAGATTTTGAAGAACTTCTAAAAATTATATCGGAAAGGAATTTTTATTCATGAAAGCCATCTGAGTTATACAAAATAATTTGCTAAATTTGTTTTTTAAAGGAAAATAATTAATACATTTGCAATCCATACATAATTTGAAAATACAAAGCAATTAACAGGTGATTTAAAAAAAACATATATATTACTAATTATTGCATACTTTTGAAAACAAAGAATAATAAATTATTTTCGTATTAAATAAAAAAATTATGAAATTATGAAATTGATTAAAATCAGTTTTAATAATAATTCTTAAGGTGCTTTTGGAATGGTAATAAAAGGTCAATACTAACAAATTACACTTTAATTTTTAAAATAATGTAAAAAGTCTTTCGAAATAAAAGAGTGATTAATTCCATTATGTTATGTTTCCAGCACTAATTTTTCAAAATTAATTAGTATTGTTCAATATTACTTTTTCAAGTCAAAATTATTAGAATTTCAGAAATGTTTGAGACTAAATCGCAAAATAAAGGCAGTTGGGATTTGGAGACGTTTTTGTGGCTTTAACTGAGCAATAAGTCGTTAAATGTGATAATCTGGATTTCATGTTCTGTTTGCAATTCACTTTACTTACAATCACAACCCTTTTCTTGACGCACTTGGGCGAAAATAATATTTGACTCCAAATAACAGCTGCCCCTATTTTACGATTTTGCCATGTTTGAAAATATTTATAATAGTATAAAAAATGTCTGGTAAAAATTTAGAACTAAAAGAATACCTTTAATTACTTTACATTCTTTTCTACTTTTGACAAATTATTTGAAAGTTCCTTAAAATGGGATTTCTTTTTCATTCAGTAACATCACAAATAATCTAACACTTCTACATAAGGATCGTATTTCAAATACTTAATCATATGAAATGATTCAATTTCACTGATGATTTTCATTAAAAAAATGAAAACAATTTATTAATATAATCAGAAAACTTATCACGAAATTGGACAAAAAATAAAGTAAAATTTCAATGCCTGTCAATTTCAACTTATGCACTAAGCATGAATCAAACACAAATTAAAAACAAAACAAAAAATTAATGCTGCCACAAACTAGTTTACAGTTTACCTGAATCGTTTTGCTGAAATGGTTCGTTAATATTATAACAGAGAATTGACAGGTCGTTGATCGTAAAATGAGGTTAAATACACACACTTTTAATTTTTTTCACATCTTTTACCAGTGATCTATGGAGTAATTTATCTGCCAAGAGCTGTCAGAGAAGGAGATAAACTTTATCACTCAACCCAGCTTAGAATGATGCTTATGTTAAATAAGGTTCATTTAAAATGTTGTTTTAAAAAAAGGCTAATATCAACTCATCCATTTCTATTATTGTTTTCCTTAATAAATCATATGGTTCACGTTTAGTGATTATCATTTGAATAAATTCACATTATTTACATTGAACGCTACATTACCACACTTTGCCTTAAGTCAAAGAAAAATAAGAAATTTAATTACAATCTCATTGAATGAAAGAAGATTTTGATTTGCTAATATGCTGTTGTATAATTTGTGAATTATGTTTTTGTAATATTTACTTTAAGATACTAATAGGTGTATCAAATTATGAATTAATTCATGAAACATTAATCTTTTTTTATTTCTAAATACATTGTTTTGTAACTTTTGCTAAAAAAGCTCGATACTGGGGCAATCAGTGATTATTGGTCGATTGTCATATTTATTACCTAAAATCTCTAACTTCTATTATATCTGAGTAACTAACTTCTGTTATAATAAATTAATAGTTTAAAAAAAACTAAAAAACACGCTTTTAGAGTTAATCAAACTAAAAAGTAAAAAATAATTGTTAACATACGCATAAAATGACTAACGAGAAAATTAATGTCACTGTTCTAAAAGCGTGGGATGCTCGATATCAATCATTATAATTTTTCACTAGTTTCATTCCGAAATGCAGAGTTAATTTAAAAATGTCATACAAAGCACCCCACTCTTTTAGATCAGTGGCATTCATTTTCGCGTCAGTAATTTTATTCTTTTGTTAACAATTATTTTTTACTTTTTAGTTTGATTAACTATAAAAGCATGTTTTTTAGAGTTTTTAAACTATAATATTTAAATGGGGTCCCGGTACGGAGGACTGAAACTATAGTTCTTACAATAATTTAATTGTGAGTAAAACAAAGGCTAAATGCGAATATGTCGCTGTCCCACGTAAGTTTGAATGTCTTTACTGAATACTTTCATTCTACATGGGTTAAATTGCTCTTCATAAGTTAAAATAAAATCACTAATCCTTGCGATCCTAATCATGATGACATAATAAACTTATCAAAATATTTTATTCTCGTCGGTCCTTGATAAGTCTACAACGTTTAAATTAAATCTGATTGCTTAAAGTAAGGCAAAATCGAGCCCAAAGAGTCAGTTACATACAAACAAACATACAGGTGAAACTAATAAGTGTATTAAAAAGGATCTCAACTTTCTTTTAAATATTATATTATCATTTTTACAATACTAAAAAACCATACATTTTCATTGCATTTCTTTTGACTACAAGCAATTTACAAACAGAATTTCAGAGTTTAATTTTTTATTATATGAATTATTATTATAAAGTTTATTTTTCTGGGGAATCCCAAACAGAAGATTCAGCAATGATCAATGCTTCCTATTATGATATCAACTGATTTTCTAAATTAAACAATTCATTTTATTTTTTTAAGATAAAGACATCATTGGTTATCTTAAATATAAAGATTGCTTTCTCTCATCACACAGCCTCCGAAAGAGCATCTTGTACTTGAAAGAGGAGAATTGTGTGGCCGACATTCTTAAGTTCGACGTGTTACCCCACCCAATACTCTCAGTTTTCAACGTGACCAAAAACTATTTCTATACTAGCCTTTTTAACTGTGGATGTCACTAATAAAATGGCCCAAGCCGCAATCATCTGCTTATAGAAATCTTGCATATCGTTTTATTTTTGGATACAAAAGGCACATTATGTTCTAAAATTAAGTAAGAGATAAAAAAATAAAAAAAAAAAGTGAAAAAGAAAAAAAAGAAAAGATAAAAATTGAAGTCGGGAAAACTATGGTGACGTCGTGTCTACGTTAGGGTGTGGTAACCTGTTGTTAAAGCTTGAATTTCAATTTCCGAAGCAAAATGGAATCATTATGCCCGTCGAACTTTTACATTTTCTTAAACTAAAGATGCAAAATTTTAGTTCATTAAAAATAATGGTTTCCGAATCTTTGATACGTATATATATATATATATATTCACATTATATGAATTCTTCAAATCGAAATATATTCTAATCAATTAACCTACGGAACAGATGATCAACTACTCTATCAGTTTCTGATTACGAAACGATTTCAATGAGCAAATACATGTTTTCATTCATATTCGCAAAACTTAAATGCTTGAGTTTTACGAATATGAATGAAAAGATCTATTTTCTCAATGAAATCCTTTCGTAATCAGGAACTAGTAGAGTAGAGTAGATGTTCATCTGTTCCGTTAGTTAACTGATTTGAATGTTTGAGAAAGTGCAGATTTTTAAATTTTAGTAAAGATCAAAATGAAATTCTGTTTTCATGTTGGAAAATTTTATAAATATTATTATTTTGTACAATACCAAAATTTCGGCTTTGCATTGTTTTAACTCTTTATCCAGTAGAACTAAACATCGCATTTCGATTTTACAGATCCATTGCCTAATTTTATATATCAAATTTCATTGTCATAATTACAGAATCTTCCAGAAATTTTTATTTGTCTAACATTTGGCATACGACCTCTAATAAAATGCTCCACTCTGAAAATATCAATAATTGCAAAAGATAAAACCATTATCATGGTGTATAAAATATATTTTGAAATAAAAAAAAAAAAAAACTTTTTTACAGCTAGAACAGAAAAAAAAAATTAAAAAGGCAGTTGAGATGTTAAGATTATTAGATTAGATGCTAAGATTTATTATGACTATTAGATGCTATAATTTATATTAGACATAAAAGGAGAGATTCTGCCCTTTCTAGTGAAACTAATGTTTTTTCTCTCTGAAATTCTTATATTTTCTAATTTTTTTGTTCTATTTATGTATATATTTATTGTTGTGTACCCTTCAAAACAATTGAAACAGTTAATTGCCCAATATCATATTTAACAGAAAGATACAAATAATAATCTAAAGAAATATGTTAAATAATCTAAAGGCTATCACCAGTAATAGCTGAAGCAGAAATAATCATATCGAAATTTTAATTTATTGATTTATCTTTGTATTTAAAAAATTACAATTTTTTCATAAAATAAAATATATGTAAATATTTAAAGTCAGTTTTGCATACAAAAAATCTGCGCAATTTTCAATGTAATTGTAATTTTAAGAAAATTTTAAAAAGAAAAGTAAATAATCAAAAGAAATATAAAGTAATAAAATATTTTTCACTTAGCACAAAATTTCATAATAATAGAAAAAAATTATAGTTCATCAACTTTCAGTATGCTTCTACAAGCAATTATAATATTTCGGAGGATTTGTTTTTTACATTATTAAAAAGTTAATTTTTATTGAATAAATATTAAATAAAGAGCTAACAAATATTTTTTTAACAATTTCAAAACAATATTCATTTTTGAGTGTACAGTTCAATTCGTAAATTATTCTATTATGTAACTCTTTTAAAGACAAATTGTAACACTTTTAAAGATTTTTTTTTAAATATTTAATTAAGTTTATTTTACATTTAGATTTTAAAAATCACTTATTTCATTTTTAAAAATCAACATTACAATTATTTGACACTCTTTTTGAAGGATTTTTAAAATATATCTGCAGGAATATTTTAAAATATAAAACTTACACTCAAATATAATAAAAATGATCAGAATATCAAATAGATTTTTGATTATAATATTTTTTTTTCTCTCTCAGCTTTGTTTTTTTTATATTAAAATATTGGCTCTAGTGGTTACAAGGGAGAAATCCAATGGATCTGTCAAAAGATCCTGCCAGAGTTAAGCATCATTGGCTGTTAAAAATATCCGATTAGATAATGCAGATTAAAAACCGAAATTGATACCAAAACACATTGCCTCTTTCAGCTAAAAAAAAAATCTGCATCTGTTTACTTGATGAGAATATAAACGTAATCACTCATTCTCACCTCATCAATTTCTTAATGTGATTCACGACCCATTTCTTGATAAGGGAAGCGGACCCCTCATTCGTGACCCCAAACAGAAACCAAACCACTGCAGGCCCTCAAAACAAAGAAGGAAAAAACATATCACCTAACACGAGCCCTTTTGTTTTTTGAAGGATCCATAAACCTCGGACCGATACAATCTGGAAAAGGCGCAGCTGATTCCTGAGAGTAAACATGGTAAAATGATCTGATCCCAGTAAGATATACCTCAGGGGGGCATCTCTCCCTTCATGGGTTTTTTTAAGAGGGGAAGAAGAAGCCCGTGCCGAACCAGATGCTTTTGTCCCTCACGAATGCAGCGATATGATTTTGGTAGGGAATGTCTGAAGATGAATCTGATGGGCAAAATTCCGTTTTGGTCGTGATGGTCTATACCCCCCACCCCCTTCACTGAAAATGGTTTCAACATCTGCTAACCCATGTCCATTTCCGCTTTGCATCACTCTTTGAATGGATTTTTTTTTCTTTCATAAACAAAGCATTATAGTATTGAGCGTTTAATTAAATGTTATAAAATATTAAAATATTACCAATTATAAAATTTTACAATGTAGGACTTATTCCTTAAAATTAGAAATTTTATAAATGACGATGAGGCATAAAAATTTTTTTGGAAATTTTAAAATAAACTTTAGCATTAATGATACAGTAAAAGAAATTGTAAATCCCAAAATAAATACATTTGGGTTTATACTTTCATGTTAAACTCTTAAGAATTTATTTTCATTGTAGGTGCATACTTTCATCGTTTTAATAATGTAAATTATTTTAATCATATTTATAATATAATAGATTTAAAAATAATGCAATTAAATAAAAATATCTCTTCTTATTTCGATCGATTTTTTATAGCAGCGAATATATTTTTTAGAGCAACAGCAGCTAAGGATCAAATAAAAAATGTTGGAAAAAAATAAATTCTAACAATTCTTACAATTCAATAATTTATTCAGAAACTTGTAATATCAGAAATTTTCAATTTCAACAAATGGTGTTTTCAATTATAAATACGTCATTCTAATTCAAGAACTAATATATAGAACTAATTATTAATTAATACAGAGTAAACTAAAGATACAAACATTTTTTAAATTTTTTGAAAACATCAGAAGTTTTGCACAGAAAAACTTTTGGAATTTATTCTATTTATAAAACTTGGTACTTAAAGAAGATAACTTAAGAAGAAAAAACTTAGTTAAAGAAGATAATAAGACTTTTTTATATCTAAAATTTTTAAAGCAAGTTTATGTCTGTATAATATTCATCAGAAATTTATTTTTATTGCGTACAAATTTAAAATACTTTTCATCCATTCGTAAGTAAACACAGAGATTAAATATTCTTTTAAAATTGGTAGCCTGATAATTTAGATCATTTATAGAAATATTTTTACTGCTTTAATCAAAAGTATATATTATATATTAATACAATAAAAAATTTTAATTACAATAAAATTTTTTAATTACAATAGAAAATTTAATTTTAATTCTTCAAAAATAAAATCTTTAAATGAGAGAGCTTTGAAAAAGGCAAAAGATGATTGTTAATTTCTATGGGATGCTTTGCCTCACATAATATTTTATTTATTTTTAAA